>CM052802.1:121914086-121924086 GCA_028533885.1 Nasua narica
TTTCTTCTCCTGACTCTCTCCTCCCTTTCCCTTATGATCAGAATCTTAGTCCTGTTTATAAGTAGCCGCCCCTTAAGTATTTCTGAAACTTTCTTGAGGAGGAGGTGGAGGGGGCAAGAAAGATCTATGTAGCAGACCCACGAGCCACACTGAGATAATTGTATTAAATCCAAAGCCACTTTGTCACACACCTCCTGTTTTACACACTTGGGACTGGTCTTTTTGTGGTGGGCACACACGTGGAAAAATAGAAAAGAGAAAAAACCTTTCTGTTTCTAAAGTAGCCTCTGACTGACTGAAACTGGATGAGTAAACAGATACAAGGTAACTGTGTATAGAGAACGTAAGTATAAAAAAGATGTCAGAGCGCTGCTTGACTTTTTATTTAAAACAGAAGAAAACAGAATCTTTCCCCCCCCCATCCCCGAAACCCCCCAAATGGATCACCCTAGATAACTTTCTCCTGCACTACTATGCTGGAAGTGAGGTGTGAGTGTGGTCAAGCACTGTCCATTTACCCAGAGTTTTACAAATATTTATAGTCATCTCTGCCAAATATCTTTGCACGGAGCCTCCCAGAACATTCTCAGCATTCAAAAGCTCCATTCTCATGAATGGCTTCAGTTCATTGGCAATTTAAAGGCCTCCAGGCTTCCAAACTAGGTCAGTTTAAGACACGTCTTTTTTTTTTTTTTTTTTAATAATTAGTTTTTGGATCTCCCAGATTGTGAACCAGGTTTTCTGAGGCAAACTTGACAGCAGAGAGAAAAGTTATACTCTGTCTAAAAAGAAAAAAAAAAAAGCTTATTTTATCTATATAATAACCATTTAGCTTCCTGAAAATGATCTTTCTCTTCGAAATCGGAGTCCTTTTAACCTGAGGAAGTATATTTAAATTTTTGTTTTTGAGAAGCAGTTTTAATATTTTAGGTATTTAGAAACATTTATTAGGACATCAGAGTCATTGTTCTTGGTGTTTCTGCTAATTCTGGCTTCCATGTTTCCTCTGGCCTTACAACATTACTTTCTTGTTGAGTGAGGTTCTTCGTGTTCGAAATCACCCGTTTGAGGTAGAGGTCAGGAATCATGCCGAACCCAGATGTTGGTGGAGGAACAAAGTCCAAACAGTTTTGGGACTCAACCTACTTTGTCCAACTGATTATGTTAGATGTGGGAATGGAGCCAAGATGCCACACAAATCATGCTTTCCACTTGGAGCTTTGGGGAGTAGGTATCTGCAGCCATTGCTCCGGAGTCCTAAGACTTTGTTTTCCAGGGATGCCCCCCTGAATTTATAGAAGCTCTTTAGCTATTGCAAATTACCAATATTTTTAGACTTGGAATTGCTGGAAGTGAATGCACATGAGAGCCGAGCCTTTAATATTCTCTCTCCTCCATGTACTTGTAAAGAAGTCATCCATTGTGGCATCGAGTGACTACTGACTATTTGCCAGGTGCGGGCTAGATGCTGACGATAGAAAGATGGGTGAGAGGTGGCTTCTGTCTCGAAGGAATTGGTGTAAGCTTGGAAGTGACACTGTTCTGGAGTGGCAGTTTTTAATTTGTGTTGTTCTACCCGAGTATGTTAGAGGTTTTTCATTTTGACTTTTTTTTCTTTTTTTGGATAATGTTTCCCATATGTCATCCGGGCGTTAAGTAACTTGAAGGGGCATAACAGCACCGAAGTTAATTTATTTAATTATTTGCAATTTTAATTGGCTTGTTCACCTTTAGGTATATGTGGGAGGTCTTATACTAATAATGTTCTATTTTTAGTGACTTTGGCATTCTCTTTTGCTTGGCTGATGCGTACTTTGAAACCCAATGCGTCACATCGCAGTGGTTATTAAAACACAGGAAGGTTAAAAAAAAAACACAGGAAGATTAATGTAATACATTGAAGAGAGGAGAAGTGGTCAATGTTTCCAACTTCTCCTATATGAAGTTTGCAAACTTCTTGTATATGTCGAGGCCTCCCTCCTTGAACTGAAAAACACAACTTCAGTGAAATAGACTTTTCTTATTCACAGCTGGAGAGGTTGCGGATCACGGGTCTTGTAGTGTCTGTTACAGAATGCACTTTGAGGGGCGCCTGGGGCCTGGGTGGCTCAGTGGGTTAATGCCTCTGCCTTTGGCATTGATCCCAGGGTCCTGGGATCGAGCCCTGCATTGGGCTTTCTGCTCAGCAGGGAGCCTGCTTCCCCCACATCCCCCACTTGCCTCTCTGCTACTTGTATGTTACTGGTTTCCAGTTCCTCCGCAGCCATGAGTTTGAGTCCCAGGCCTTTAATCACCTGGTTCTTTGTCTTTGGGGGAAGATAGAACAAGACATCTCTCATTTGTCTCTTTGCTGGGCTTATGGCTAAAGCTATAAACCCACAAATTGTCCTGTGTATTATTATATATAAAACTATGTGTTGACAGTCTCCTCCACTGATTTACTCTTTGTAAGTCCCAACTGGCTTTAACCACCTTTACGTCCCTACCACCTAAAGTGCGGAATTCAGTTCTTTGTGGGTTGACTCAGTTTCCTGCATTACCGATTTTTTTAAAGAAACCTTGGCAAAGGCGTACAAAAATACACATGCTGCCGCTTGCTTAATGTGGGATGGGAGGGAGTCCTCTCCCAAACCGTTTTAAATTTGTTTCTCATGAAAATTTTTGTATGAAACTTTTAACTATCACAAGATGGGGTAATACATACACGTGTTTTTATTATTCATTTGGAGAAAACATTCTGATTTAGTTATCTGTGCCTATTTAGCCACTGTAGTTTCCTGGTAATGTGTTGATCCAAGAAATCAGCCCATCTCTTGCTCTATGGGGCTTTCTGAAATAACACTTCTCCTTGATCTGTTAATTACATCATTGTCTGACCTGCCTTTAAGTGGCGTTCCTTCCTGCTTCTGAGCTTTGTTGTTATGCCAGGCAGGGGGAAGAAAATTATTCAGCAGGGCTGTAGGAATAATTGTGGGAGGCAAGGGAACCATTGATTAAAAAACTGGGTGGGCAATGATGAACGTAAAATTACAATGCCAAAAATATCATTGAGCTTTTATTTTCCTATTCACTCCTACCTTCTTTGATAAGTTTTTATTGTTAGAAAAGCCAGGAATGGATTTTCTCCCCTTGGGCCTTGCCCTGTCGTGGTAATAAGAACACGGAAAGAAGGCAAGAAAAAAGAAATGTACTTTTTAGAAGGATCAGCATTTTGTGTATGTTAAAATTTGCCATCCCAGATGCCTGTCCTCCGTAGGACTTAGAGAATTAACTTTCCACAATGTCCTCTACTTTGTTGGCCATTATCTCCACAAATCCTTCCATATATTTCTCCTATATCTTTTGTAGGAAAAAAGATATCACATCTTTTTATTCTTACCATAAAAAAATTTTAAGTGTCTGAGGTGATGAATGTGTTAACTAATCTTATCATGGTAATCATTTTGAAACATTATAGACAGATATGTATATACACACATATGTATGATCATTACATTGTATCCTTTAAACTTACACAATGTTATATATCAATTATATCTCAATAAAGCTGGAAGAAAATTACAGCTTATCAATAGCTGTACCAGACTTTGTACATACCTAATTTCAAATAGCAGAGACTGTTTAGTAACAATATTTGCTAATATTTAAGAAGCTCCTCCTACTGGAGTATCTGTCCTTTTACCTGTGTGATAGTTAATAGGGATATATTTGCACATCAGTTCCATTGTTAAGATAGCAGTCTCCCAATTACACGTTTATAGTCTTATTTCTGTCCTGGTAACTGTTGCATTGAAGATGTTAAAGCTAAAGAATTATAGACCGAAGTATTTTTTCACTTCCTGGTTTCTTCTGAATGGAGCTGAAAAGCAGGGGGCAAGAATACCAGGGTCCCCTTCCTATCCCATAAGTCACAGTGGGTAAACAGCTTTGGACAACAATACTGCGACCTCACAAGGCCTGAGTAGGTGAATATTTTCTTCCATCACGTCTAAGAATTAAGTATTTCTTAGATTTTTTTTTGTACTAGAGAATAGTGTCTAATCTGTTTTTTTGCAAATAAGGACAAAACATCCTATGTGTGTTGCTGGGCATCTACTCATTGGCCTCAAGCATTATTCTTTTAAAAAATAATTAAATAGATATAAAATATTTCTGTTTTTTCTGATATTACTAGATTTGTACTGGCCCCTCTAGTCCTTCAATGACCAGAGAGTGGGTCAAAGCAGAGTGGAGAATCACAGCACTGGCCACTATGGAGGTCTACCATAAGTCCTTGCCTCACTAAACACTAATACCCATTGCTCTGGCTGCTCTACCAGCCAACTAGTCTACCTTCCATTCCACACTGTATTTAGGGTAGAACTACAGCAAATGGCTATTGGCTGATGATGGCCAGTCCTTCACTAGACTCAGTCAGTACTATTTGAGTCATTAAAACTTCTGTTAAGGACATGGACAGGGACATGGACAAGTGAAATAAATAACTGTATTAGGCAGAAGTGCCAAGATCAACACAATACTAATTTTCGGATTTTGTTGAGTATAATCTGGTTGCCAGACATGTCTTTCTCAGTTGGTGTTGGGAGAGCTACCAAGACAGAGATGGGATCTTTGGATTGCTGTATCTTTCTATTCTCAGTATTGACTTCCTGAGAAAATCTATTATATAAAGGCAACACTCCAGCCTTACCTTTCCCACCACCTACCCATCGTGAAAACTTTTCCCTTTGTTAGCTCTCCCTGAGTCATGCATCCATATCTTTTATTCCAAGTACCTCACAGGAATGACTCAGTGTCCTACATAGGCAAGTAAACATTTTGAGAGTATCCTTTTGTCTCTTCTTCTGTGTTATCCCTTGTTCTTGAGTAAATCTTAGACTTTTATAGCATAGTTTAGAATCAGCACGGGTCAACAGCATTTTCACATAAATATTCTGTTACATCAGTAATATCCAGTTGACTCATTTTGTTCACTTTCTCCTCCTCTTGGTCTCTTTAATTGTGCTTTATCCATTGATCTAAATTTTACAATTTTTGCTGAATGGTGTAAAAATTCCTGAACGACTAGGTAAGTATCCTGGTGAAACCTTATCCCTTCCAACTGCATTATCTTTTTGTGCAGTGGAATAATTGCTGTGATTTTGGGTAGTGAAACAGGCGTAAACTACATTACTTAAAAATACTTTGAATGCTGGCTTTCCTACCCTCTCCAGTTTTGGAGCAGATTGCTTTTTCAGGCCACCCATGGAATACGAAAATTCCTTATACATCCTGTGCTTCCAGCATAGTTTGCGAAGTACTCCTTTCTTTGGCAATTCTAGTGAAAACACATGAGGGGAAAAGTGACTTTTCTGTTCTTTCCTATCAGATAGTACTAGCGATTCACATAAAGAACACTTTATAGTACCAGAGACAATCTGGCTAAGTAGAACTGCTGGTTCCCATTTCTTGGTAATTTGGTGCAAAATCAGATGTTTTAGGGGGGCTTTCTTTGCTTGCATTGCCCAACCTATCTGCCCTGTTTCGTGACTGCTTGGACTTAAGCAAGAGATACTTCTACAATTTGGGCGAAGTCCACCCTCACCAACCCCAATCAAAAAATTCAAACCTAAAGGCAGCTGTCAGCTTTCTTTTTTTTTCCCCCCAACATACCCCTTGGGTGCTCTGCCAAAATTCTCTTCTCATTGGGTTCTTGACACCCAGTAAGAGGCTCAGTCACATTTGTAATAATTATAAAAGCAATTAGAATTGTTACTATTTTAAAATGAGCGTGGCAGGGGGTGGAGCATTCAAGTCACTTATTTTAGGTAAAACATGAGGTACGAGGCAGAACAGGTTGGGCAAGCTAGCGAGAAGGAATTACGGGCTCTCTGGATGGCAGACTGTCTTGGAACCCGGAGGGGAGTGGGTGTGGATTGTCTGTGAACCTGGGAAGATGTAGTCCTCTGAAAGGGTCAGGGGCTGCGGGAGTGTGGTCACCTTCCTCTGGACACCCCCTCTGAGGTTCATGCCACGTGCTCGTGGTTTGGGTGGACTGGTGAGTTTCTGCCATTGGTCGTTGCATGTCTGAGACTGGGGAATCCCAATAAGACATAAATGGAAGACTGCCCGGACACCCGGGGGCCATTCACCAACATCTGGAGGGAGAGAGCTTCAGGATTCTCCTGATGATTGCTTGAAGAGCTCTATGGATCAATAGGAAAAGGATTTCCTTTTTCTTTTTTTTAAGATTTTATTTATTTATTTGTCAGAGAGAGTGCGAAAGAGAGGGAGGAAGTGAGCACAAGCAGGGGGAGTGGCAGGCAAAGGGAGAAGCAGAGTCCCCACTGAGCAGGGAGCCAGAAAGAACCTTGGAATCATAACCTGAGCCCAAGGCAGACACTTAACTAACTGGGCCACCCAGGGGTCCCTGGGGAAAGGATTTCTTGTTTGATGCTCTTTTTTTTTTTTTTTTAAATAAAGCACTCCATGTGTGTCATTCATTTTTAAAACTTTCATTATTGATTTTGCCCAGAGTGAAAAACCAAGAAGCTGGTTTTCCAACTGGGCCTGGCAACACTTTCAGCTTGTATGCTGGTGCCTGGAGGGGAAGGTCCAGGGCTCCCGGCCCGGTGCCCCCAGGACTCTTATACCCACACTGGTCCGCTCATCTTCTTGCTATGGGGGCAGTTGACTTAAGATGGTGTTTCTGTAAAATTCCATTGCTTGACAAGTGTTTGAATGACATCACTTTAGGGAACTGGTGTCGATGGTGTACAGGAAAACAAATCACTTCTTTTTGAAGAATCATTTTGGATTGCTCACATCTCAGAGAGATGAAACATGTGACCGCCTTCCTCTGTCTCAGTTACAAGTGCTGCCTTGTTTGGAATGCTTGGAATTTGTGTCGTTGTTGTTTTAACAAGACAGGTCTCTGCTTTGGAAAAGGCTTCTGGTCATAAAAATATTTTTGTATGTAAAATATACTTTAAACAGTTGCATAAATATATTAAACCTCTTTATTGAGGCGTGATTGACAGACAAGAAGCTGTACTTATTTAATGTAGACAATGTGATGAGTTCGAAGATAAATATATGCCTGGGAAACAGTGTAATGCTTCTATTTAACGATGCTATACTGTATCCTTAAACATTTGTTAGGAGGGTAGACCTTCTGTTAAGTGCTCTTACCACAAATACATGCACACAAGTAATGATAAATAAAGGGAGCAGGAGGAAACTTTTGGAGGTGATAGATAGTTTTATATTTTTATAACTGACTTGTAACCCACAAAGTAAGGAGTGAACACTTAATGTGTCTATGGCGAGAGATAAAATTATGTTTTCTGTGTCTGCAGCGAACACAATTTCTAGTTCTGCCTTCAAAAGACTATTTCTAAGAGATAATCTAAGAAGTATTCAATTATGTCTTCGATTCTTAAGTGTTCTATGTCTCCTTCTAAAAAAATAAGATAGAGGCACCTGGCTGGCTTGGCAGAGAGACCGTGCAACTCTGCATCTTGGAGTCATGAGTTCAAACCTCACCTTGGGGGTAGAGATTACATTAGAAAATTAAAAAAATAGAAAATAATATAGGTTGAGATTGTAAGAAATAATTCACTTTGTTGAAGAATACCTAGATCTCCTGCTAGGTTAGAAGAACAGGATTTACCTATTCATAACCACTTCCTCCAAATGGGCTCTTTGTGCAGTTGACATTTGTGGTGTTGGGTCGTTTGGCATGTGTCATCCCCATCTTCCCTCCTCAGGAAGCATTCACCGGCTACCTTCCTTCTTCTTCCTGCTTCTTCCTCCTTCTCCTTCCTTCTTCCTCCTTCTTCTTCCTTCTTCTTTCTCCTTCTCCTTCCTTCTTCCTCCTTCTTCCTCCTCCGCCTTCCTCCTCCTCTTCCTTCCTTCTCCTCTTCCCCCTCCCCCTCCATCTTCTTCTTCCCCTTCATCCTTCTCCTCCTCCTCCGTCTTCTTCTAAAATTGTATTCAGTTTTAACATTTTAATTCCAGTGTAGTTAAAATACAGTGTTATATTAGTTTCAGGGGTACCCTATAGTAATTCAACAATTTTATGCGTTAGTCATTGCTCATCAGGAGAAGTGCACTGGCTATGTTTCTTTTTGATGTTTGACTTGGGATTCCTCTTTTGGAGGGCGAAGGTAGTCAGACTATGTTGTATGTGCCGCGTTGGGAAAATAGAAATGTAAAGACAGCAGTTGGGGGAGATTGATAATATGTGTGTTTTGGAACTGGGGTGTCTTGGAGAAACAAACAAGTGATAGCTGTCTGTGCATAAATTGGGAAGAGGAGAGAGGCAGAATCACTCATTTTTACTCCTAATTGACCCTAAAGTGAGATTTTTTTTTAATGTGAAGGAACACAGTTAACACTGATGCCCTGTGGAAAAAAATGTATTGGTATACATAACATAAAATTTACCATTTCTTTCTTTCTTTTTTTTATTTTAGATTTTGTGTATTTCACAGAGAGAGAGAGAGATCACAAGTAGGCAGAGAGGCAGGCAGAGAGAGGGGGAAGCAGGCTCCCTGCTGAGCAGAGAGCCCGATGCGGGGCTCTATCCCAGGACCCTGAGATCATGACCTGAGCCGAAGGCAGAGGCTTTAACCCACTGAGGCACCCAGGCACCCCAAAATTTACCATTTCAGTCATTTTAAGTGTGTAATTCAGTGGCACAAAACATACTCACAATCTTGTGCAACCTTCACACTATCCATTTGTAGAACTTGGTTATCATTCCAGACAGAAACTCTGTACTCATGAAATCATGAAATGGTAACTCTTCCTGTCCCCCGTCCCAGTCTACCTCTCTACTCAATGTCTCTATAAATTCGACTTGGTGGTTACCTCACATTGATGGCATCACCCAATATTTGCCCTTTCGGGTCTGGCTTATTTCACTTAGCATAACGCCTTCAAGGTTCATCTGTATTTTAGTGTGTGTCAGAGGCTTATTCCCTTTTAAGGCCGAATAATATCCCATTGAATGTTTATATCACCTTTTGTTTATCCACTCCTCTCTTGATGGGCATTTGGATAGTTTCTACCTTTTGGCTGTTGTGAGGAATGGTGCTAGGAACCTTGGTGTGCAAGGATCTGTTTGCATCCCAGTTTCCGTCCTCTTGGGCGTATACCAAGAAGTAGAATTGTTGTATCATATGGTAATTCTTTGTGTCATTTTTTTTTTTGAATGGCATCCCATTGGCAAGTGTCTTTCTTCTTAATCTGTTGGATTGTAGCGATGCAACTCCTAAATGGTGTATTTGTTCCTTGTGATCTTTTCATCCCTGTAATTTACATGAGAGGAGGCAGGATGGAGAGGTCACTGTAAATGTCAGGACACCAGGAGCACCTTGTCAAGGCGGTGAGTCTTGGAGCCCACAGTTCTCAGAAATGCCTTTGCCATGTGCCTAGACAGCGTGGAAGGGGAAGGGGAAGGTTTGCCGTGGTGGGGCCCAAATGTGTTGGTTAAACAACGACTTATGAATGAATAAAGTATTTTCTGCTTTGGACCTTCCTGTAGGGATCGAGGAGACTGGAGAGCGGCGAGGAGAGGCTGATGGGCTCCGGTGGGAGGTGCCAGTATCTCACCATGACCACCGAAAATCCGGCGGCGGGAGAGCTGGCTCCAGCCCCCCTTGTCACTTGCAAGCTCTGCCTGTGCGAACAGTCCCTGGACAAGATGACCACACTCCAGGAATGCCGCTGCCTCTTCTGCACAGCTGTAAGTTTTCCTCGATGCTTTCATCACGAACGTGACAAAATGCGGAAGGGGAGAACTGGGAAAGGACGGGGTCGGCTTCCGTGGCTTTCTGGGAAGCCAGGGTTTGCGACAGCAGGCTCCCGTGTGGGAGAGCTCTTCCACCTTTGGGTCTGTCTCCAAGTAGTATCTTGAATGGTAGATCTGAGACTTACTGGTTTTGAGGCAAAGGATAATGTATGTGTGAAATGTAATTATTGGTTAAAGAAGCAGGATCTATTCTTAAAGGGCGAG
>CM052802.1:121926586-121937157 GCA_028533885.1 Nasua narica
TCTGACCGTGTCACAAGTGTCGTTGCGAGAGCTCTTAGTTCCCGGGGAGAAACTACACAGCGGCTTCTCGGTTCTCCTTGGGTAATTTGATGGTAGGAGTGAGGACAATCAGATTATTCTGTCATCTATGATCCTACTTCCTCATTGTTGGGGAGCGAGTGCTCCAAACCAGAAAGTCAAATGGCTTAGTATTTTTGATATCCCTCCAAGTCTGGAACTTTCTGTGCCTATAAATATTAACCTTCCCTGGCTCCCTGATACCCCCATTCTCTGCGATCTACCAAACTAGGAAGCTCTTGCACTTGATTACATTAGTGTCTGTATATTTGCAGTTGACATCAGGCTCACGTGAAATCCTCCTCTGACTTTTTATCCTTTAGACTTTTTATTTCTTCTTTTAAAAAGCAATTAAAGGATGTGTCTGATCCCCCAGATGTTAGTTTGCACTTAAATACTAGATGTTAAATATTGATATTAAAGATACCAAGTGTATTTTGTGTTCTCAAGGCTGAAAAGAAATTTGTGACTTTGTTTTTTGAAGATTTTATATATTGATTTGAGAGAGAGAGAGAGACAGAGACAGCACAACCAGGGAGGAGGGGCAGAGGGAAGGGAGAAGCAGACTCTCTGCTGAGCAGGGAGCCCAACTTGAGGGCTCCATCCACACCCTGAGCCAGAGGCAGACGATTAACCGACTGAGCCATCCAGGGGCCCCTTGTGACATTTTTTAATAGGCATCTACTGCTAATTTCCAGCTTTAAATATGATTGGACGACATCTCCTAATTATTGCCTGGGAAAGACGTCTTGTGCATGCCGTGTCTTTAAAATAGTTTTGCTGAGATTGTTCTCCCTCCCCTCATTAGGAGGCTGGCCAAATAGGATAGTCCTCTTGTTGGATCCAGTATACTTTCATAGATTTAATAAAGCTTTTTATCCCTTTTATCCTTGTCCTGTTTTCCCTACGAAGTATCCCTGACCAGGTTGCTGTGAGCTTCAATTCTTTCTGTTTCCAAGATCAGTGTGCCCTGGGAAAGCAGGGTGGATAGATGTGCAGTGTCTGACTTGACCATTGGATGAGGTCCCTATCTTTAGGGAGTTCTGGCTTTTAAGTAGGTGCCCCCACCCCACGTGTGTTCAACGGACCTCCAGCTCTGTGGAGCAGAGGCGATCCTCAACTAGAGTGCTCCACGCCCGATTTAGCTCAGAGACTGGTATGTTCTCTCTTCCTTTCCTTGGAAGGGACACAAGGCACTGGAGAGGCTCTGTGAAATCTTGTGGTTAAAAGAAAAGCAAGGGGACCCTGTTTAACTTCTCCTGAGGAGGCATTTCCATTTGAACACACCAGCTTTTTAGTGGAATACCCATTAACCTGCCCACAATTTGTGCGCTGGAGAACGCTGCTTTAAATCATTGACGTGTAGGTAATTCTTGATTTAAATGACCTCCAGAGAGCGCAAGATGATGGATGTTGCTTCAGATACTCGATCAAACTAGTATAGCTAGTTTCTTGTTAAAGGAAACTTCGTGTATTCTGTTTCCGAGGGGTGGTTTCTCTTAGGACTATTTGCTCGGCTTTAATATACAGAAGTAAGTGTAGCATAAAGCAAGGGAGTCTATACAGGACAGAAATGGGCGTAGCTCTCATGAGCAGGACTGATCTCATAGATCATGAGCTGCATTATGGAACCAAAGAAGTTGATATTTTGGGGTTATGGGAAGAGGTGTTGCAAAATTACTTGTTCTTGCACTTGAAGGGCAAATATCTCAGGGATGTTAGTCTACTAACTAATGATATGCAAAATTTCTCTTCTCTCTCTCTCTCTCCCTCTCTATCCCTCTCTCCAGTGGATTTAAATAGCCCAACCCATGAAAATTCAAAATTTCCTTTTCTGGCGTTTGCACCATACTCTTTCAGATAATACCACGCCATTATAATTCAAGTGGAAGAAAAAAGAGTCACAAAAGTCAGTTATCAAAGGAGGGAAAATTTGTAGGTTTGCTCCCTGGTGAGCAATTTTTGCCTCTCTGATTTATTTTGGAAGCTATTTCTGTCCGCCACGAATTAAAGAATAATGGAAACACAGTTGTTGCTTGTTTTTATAACCTAGATAATTTCACCTGAAAAGAGTTGGTATGTTGGGCATGGCCTATTTACCTTTAAGATTACAGACAGGATGTGCTGAGCAAAAAGAAAATAACGTCCAGCCATATTCTTGCCTTTTTTCCATTACATTTTGTTGGCTCCAAGTAGTTAGAACTCCTTTTACTATTCATTTCTCTGAGCCAAATGGATTTTCCAATGTTTAAAAAAGTGAGAGGAAATATAAAACTTTTTAGACCAAGCCCTTCTTTTCCTTGGGGCCTGTCGAGTGACCTTTAAGAAAAGCCCACATACGGCCTGGGAGACGTTTACAGTTTGGAAAGAGTTGCCGTGTGTGCGTGCGCTGGTGCATGTGTGTGTGTTTGTGTGTGTGTAGTGTGTGTTACTTGGGCTCACATGTGTGCCCATGCGGGCTGGTAACTTTCAGATGAAGCTGAGAACCCGTGGCAGTTCTCTCCTGGATTCTAACTGATGTCTCCGGTAGGATTTCGGCAGGAATACTGTCTTTCCACCACCACCTCCATGTTCCCCTCCAGTAGTGGTGAACCATGCAGACTTGGAGGGAGGGAGACTCCAGCTCAGGGTCAGGCTTTGCCACCATCCATGAATGTGACTTGAGGCCAGATCTTTGGCTTCTCTGAACCTTAGTGTCCTCACCTGGAGGGGGAGGGGAGGATCATGGCTCTCTCAGAGTGTTGTGAGAGGCACGGGGGTGGGGGGGGGAGCCCCAGGGCAGTCCCTAGAGCAGTGCCAAGTCTCTGGTACGTTGGCGTTGCTACCCCTTTCCAGAGTTCCCTCAGTAGGCCGAGCTAGTTTGTGTTTCAGGAACTGTTTTAGAGAAAGGAAATCTGGTGAAGACTTGACTGCCTTCCTCATTAGCCTTTTGTCAAAAGCTGGTAACATAGGTGATTGCAGCCTTACTCTTGTTCTGAGACACCCCCAGACTTGCTGTTAGGATAGAGAGGGAGGTTTCTCTGTTGGATTTGTCCAAGGTTGGCTGGTGACTGGGTGCTTCAGCTCAAGAGGTAGAAGTAGGACTTGGAGGAAACGCAATACAGCTTTAAAAGTGAATAGAAGAGGGTATTTACCCGAAGAGTGTGAAACACTAATTTAAAAGGATATGGACCCCATGTTTATTGAGGTGTTATTTACAATAGCCAAACTATGGAAGCAGTCCAAGTGTCCGCCGATAGGTGAATGGGTAAAGGAAACGTGGCATATATGCACAATGGAATACCACTCAGCCACGAAAAAGAATGAAATCTGGCCATTTGCAACAACGTGGATGGAGCTAGAGGGTATTATGCTAAGTGAAATAAGCCAGTCAGAGAAAGATACCATAAGATTTTACTCAGATGTGGAATTTAAGAACCAAAACCCATGAACCAAGGAAAAAAAGTGACAAACCAAAAAAAAAAACAAACCAACAACACCAAAAAAACAAACAAAAGACAAATCTTGAACTCTAGAGAACAAACAGATGGTTACCAGAGGGGAGGTGGGCGGGGGATGGGTAAAATAAAGGGAATTAAGGAGGACGCTTATCACGGTGAGCACTGAGTCATACGTGGGGGTGTTGAATTACTGTGTGGTACACCTGAAACTAACGTGACATTGTGTGTGAGCGATACTGGAATTAAAATAAAAACGATAAAAACAAACCTTAAAAAAACATAACCATGACTAAATCAGCACATTTCTGATGCACGTAAGAGATCAGATAGAAGTATCCCAAGCTACTGTTTATTTAAAAGCTTCCCCCCTCATAAGCATATAGTAATAGAATAATTTGTTGGCTTGCTATGTATCAACTCTCTGGAATTGCAAAAAAGCATGAGGCATCATAGGCCAGCAAGGAGATAGAATTTTTTGTTCCCTCCACTGGTGGTGGCCTGACAGCCTTTCCTGAAGCTTTCGAATTCTCCAGTTCTCTGCATTTCCCTGTCTCCGAGTCCTGTGGGATGGACAGAAGTCCGTGCGGCCAGTTTAAAGCCCTCTCTCACTCTCTCTCACTAAAACACACTGGTGTGTAAGGTTCGTCTTATGGGTAAAGTGAATTTGTTATGGCCAGGGTTTCAGAGGCTTTATCTGTCACTGTTTGTAAATGACTTTAGTATTCTCACTGCTTAAACTCAAGACTTCCGGGGATTGCGCTGTGCTGGGATGACTTTGTATTTACCAGGCAAGTCCCTGATTTGAAATGCAAATTTCGGTACCATATTTTCCCACCACGAGGGAGCTGCTGCTGGACAGATAGTATCTGAGAAGTGGGAGCAAATCGTCGCAGCCTGAGAAACAGAGTAGGGATGACTCAGGGAGATGCTGGCTTTCAGGACCCATGATCTCATCTGCGCTAGCGCTCACCACTCACTTATTCAAGGCAAGTGGTAAAATGTAGCAAGAGGGAAGAGCCCCAAAGGAGACCACACTCTGCGGGCTGAGGGATGCCATTGTAGCTCCTCTTTCTGGATGCCGGTCTGGTTCGGTGTCTGCGGGACCAGGTCTCAAATCTGGTTGCTCAGGCTTCAGTTCTTCCATGCATACAAAAACATTGGCGGTGCCCTGTATAGTTCTGAGGGCCAAGATCTAGTGGTGAACGGTGGGATCAGGGCTTGGTTTTCAGGTAGCTTCACACCGAAGCGCGAAGCACAGATACTGACAAGCAAATACAGAAGAAGTTAGATGGTGATAGAGGCTCTGAGTTAAAACAGAGCTGGGTGAGGGGGATGGCGAGTGCTGTAGGGGAGGGGTTGGATGGGCAGGGAAGCCTCGCTGATGAGGGATTATTTGGGCAGAGACCCAAAGGACGGGGAAACAAAGCTGCCTGGGTATCTGGCAAAGGAGAGTTTTTGGCAGATGGGAGCAGTGTGGACGTCCGTCTGAAACTGGGATTGTGCTTGGTGTTCAGGTACGGCGAGCAGGAGGAGGGGCAGAGGCAGAGGGAGAAGCAGGCTCCCCCTTGAGCGGAGAGCCCCATGTGGGGCTCGGTCCCAGGACCCTGAGATCATGACCTGAGCCAAAGGTAGACGCTTAACAACTGAGCCACCCAGTCGCCCCAGCTTCATGTTCTTTTATAGAATATAGGGATGATAATAAATCATCTAAGGTTATAGAAAAGATTGCAATAGATAATCTGGGTAGAACATTTAATCTAGTGCCTGGAATGCAGCGAGTGTGCACATAGGTCTCTACTAATTTTCATGTGATCATTGAGATTTTGCTTGAAAACCTCCAGGAGTGGGACCTACCATGACACTGGCTATTCAGTTACAGAATTAAATTTTTTTATATTTATTTATTCATTTGAGAGAGAGTGCACATGCAAGCAGAGGGTGGGGGAGAGGGAGAGACACAATCTCCAACAGACTCCCCACTGAACATGAAGCCTGACTTGGGGCTCGATCCCTGGACCCTGACATCACGACCTCAGCCCAGATCAAGAGTAGGATGTTCAACGGACCCAGCCACCCAGGCACTTCTACAGACTTTAAAATTCTAAGCTCTCTTTTCTTCTGTATCCATTTGAAACCTGTTTCCATATAAATTCTACCTATTAGGGCTGGTCTTCCATCCAGAACAAAACCGGTTGAAAATTAATTTTTATTCTACTCACTTAGCTCTATATTATTTGAATGAAGCTCATCTCACTGTTAGGACAAGATTCCTCATTAAAAATTCTCCCACAGTGCTCCATCCATTGTGGGGATGTTAATATATTGAACTTCATTCCCCACCCCTCCACCCCTGTTGTTGACACAAACTTTTGGAACGAGCTTTATTTGCACAACGTTCTTGACTTTGATCACGGATTGAACAAGTACTTTGGGCGTTTCTATATTCTCTTCGGAAAGCATATGGTGCCAGGGGAGGGGGGCAGTACTGGAATATGGAAGAAGATTTAATTTCTTTTTCACAAAGAAGGTTATAAAAAGATGGTACGTTGGCAGTCTGTGTTGGTGTGCTCTGGAGACTCTTTTATTTTTTTTCCCCCACAGCATACCTTGCCAAAGTTTGATTTTTCAAGCCACATATCAGAATACGATAGTCTGGCCAAACATGCAAACCATGGCCAGAGAACAGGCCGAGATGGGAGTAGAGTGAGAGAACTTTCCCTTCCAGCCACCGTGTCACCAAAGCTTTTCTGCTTATTCTTTTGTAGTTTATTCCAATTTCCTGTAAATCTGCTTGCATCTTTTTTTTTTAAGATTTTATTTATTTGAAAAAAAAAGATTTCATTTATTTGAGAGAGAGAGAGAACACACATAAGCTAGGTGAGGGGCAGAGGGAGAAGCAGACCCCCCACTGAACGGGAGTCCGATGACAGGGCTCGATCCCAGGACCTGGAGATCACGACCTGAGCCAAAGGCCGATGCTTAACTGGCTGAGCCACCCAGGCGCCCCAGTCTGTGCTCATCTTAATCCTGATTCTGCTCTTCCATTTGATAGGGCCACGTACCGGCCACGGTGCTGTGTGGATAGGTGTAGCCAGTCCGGTTCTCCTGTGGGAAGCAGACCCTCTGATGAGGGAAGTACGGTGCACTGTGGAGCATAAGGGAAGCCACCTAAACTAGACTTGGGGAGGTCAGGGAAGGTTTCCTGAGCGGCTGAGACCAAGAGAGGACCAGGAGGTTGCTTCATGGCAACCTTACAATGAGGCTGTGGACAGGAGGAGAGCCACAGGGAGAAGGGCAGCCACAGGTGAGGGCACAGAGCTAAGGCAGAGTGCATACTGAGGAACTGAACTGAGAGATGTCCCTGGAACGCATTGTGAGAGGTATGGGGGTGCTGGAGCATGGGGTTGGAGAGGGAGTGTGGGGAGGTCTTGTAGACCTTGTTAAAGAGCATTATGGAGCCACCGAAAGGCTTTGTTTGGGAATGGGGTAGGGGAATGGCTCTGGCACAGAGAATGGTCTGGAAGGGAGCAAGCGAGGGGGGCTGATGAGAGCTTGGAGAACACTCCTCTCATCCACATATGCAGTATTTATTATGGCAGACTGCAGTTTTGAGGTCTGGAGTATGAAAAGTATTCTCATGTCCTAATTTCTCCTTCCTATGCATTTGTATACTAATGTCCGATTTCTTAAAATGTTGCTGTCAAAATGCCACCCCTGTCATTCTTTCATGCGCTCCTGCTCGAATCCTAGTCCTTAGGGCTGACGCCAAAGTCCTTTGCCCAGTGTCTGTCTGGATCACCTTCTGCTGCCTTTTACGTGATGTGTCGCACACTTTCATGCCTTTCCTTCTCTCTAGCATCTTCCTCTCTTCTTCCTTTACTACACCCCTGGCTCAATTCCTAATGAAGTCTCATTGCTGCTGGCCATTGGAAGTCAGCAAATACTTTTACAAGCAGAATACTGGATTGGGGGGATTTATTGGTGAAAAACTCAAACATGGTTCTTACCCTCGTGGCATTGGCCACCCTAGTGTAAAAATGGTCAACTTTGCCCTGAAAGCATTTAGCATTAAAATCAAATTAAATAGATTTAGTATAAAGATCTGTATTTCAGGACACCTGGGTGGCTCCGTCGGTTAAGCGTCTGCCTTCGGCTCAGGTCATGATCCCAGGATCCTGGGATTGAGCCCTGCTTGGGGCTCCCTGCTCACGGGGTCTGCTTCTCCCTCTCCCTCGGTCCCTCCCCTCTGCTTGTGCGCACTCTCTTTCTCAAATAAACAAATTAAAAACAAAACAAAACAAAAACAGGTGTCTGTATTGCCTTCCACTCCAGCGGTCTGACCTCCATCCATTTTATCCTTGAGTTGAAGTTCACTGCAGGCAGAAGCCCTAGAAGAAAGGCATCACTGATGATCCCAGTTGTGTAATGATGGCAGCAAGCATTCATCCACCTGATTCAGCAGGAGGCATTGTTCGAAGTGCTTAAACTCATTTCATCCGTAAAGTGATGACCCGAATTAAAACTTATCCCTACTTTCAAGATCATGAAGTAGATACACAGTAGTTCCTCATTTACTTGCCTCATGGATGTTGGGGTCTGTGCGCTCACATTTCGAGGCCCGCTCAGCTCTCCATCCCAGCCAGTCATTCCCCTGATGGCCAGTTTCCTAAAGTACTGAGGTCAGGCAGCAGCAGCGGTGCCTGAACCTGAGAGCTACTACAGTTAGCCCCACTGCTTCTGCAAAGTCTGCAGTCATTTCAGGTGGGCCGTGCAGGGTTTTTAGTTCCTCTGTGTATCTCTGTAGAAATGGGAAGTCAGTAGGCAAACCAAGGCCCCAAGGGATGGAGGCAGAAGGCGAGGGCACAGGGCTGATGGCTCTCTTCTCTTTCACTGCCAACCCAGAAGGGCTTTCGGTCCCAGACTTAGATTTCAGCCAGAATGCCAAAGTTTGGGTCACTGATTTCCTGTATGCAGATGGGTTAGAGAATGTAGTTAGAAATAAGAGTGAAACTGTAGTGCTTATTTTCTTTCTTTTTAACCCCACTTTTCCTTGTTCTCTCCTTTTTTTTAAATTAAAGACTAGTTTTTACTCTTTTTTTTTTTTTTAAAGGTTTTTACTTATTTGACACAGAGATAGAGAGTAGAAGTAGGCAGAGGGAGAGAGAGAATCAGGCTCTCCGCTGAGCAGGGAGCCCGATGTGGGGCTTGATCCCAGGACCCTGAGATCATGACCTGAGCTGAAGGCAGCGACTTAACCAACTGAGCCACCCAGGCACCCCTAGTTTTTACTCTTAATAATAACCCAGTCATATGTGCTGAGTTTTAATTTTTTTATTTTTATTTTTTTAGGGGGGAGAGAGCGGGGGAGAGGTAGAAGGGGGGGAGGGGGAGGGAGAGAAAGGATCTTAAGCAGGTTCCATGCCTGGCGTGGACTCCGATGCAAGGGCTGGATCTCATGATCCTGCAATTGTGACCTGACCAGAAATCAAGAGTTAGACACTTAACCAACTGAGCCACCTAGGTGTCCTCATGCTGGTTTCATTTTATTTATTTATTTGTAAAGATTTTATTTATTTATTTGTCAGAGAGAGAGAGAGCAAATCAGGGGGAGTGGCAGGCAGAGGAAGAAGCAGGCTCCCTGCTGAGCAAGGAGCCCAATGTGGGGCTCGATCTCAGGACCCCAGGATCATGACCTGAGCTGAAGGCAGTCGCTTAACCGACTGAGCCACCCAGGCGCCCTCCTGCTGGTTTTAAAACAAAACAAAACAAAACAAAAACAAAAGCTTCCAAGGTATTGACTGTATGATCCGTTCGCCTTCCAGACTCCTTCTCTGTGTGCCAATATGTGAACACGTGGATGGATATACATGCATACACATCATTAGATAGAGAAATGGGGTTTATATAGGTATTTTTCTTTAACTTGAGTTTTACAAATTTTACTTAGGGTGTTGTAGACACATTTCTCTGTAAGAGTATAGATAAACCTTCCTTTTTAAGTGTTTGCTATTATAAATGAAAAATTTATGTACTTGTATAAATGTGAAACCATATCTATTTAGGAAAAATTTCTAGCAGTGGAATTGCCTAATAAAAAGATATGTGCATTCTAAATTGATATGTTGCCAAATTGCCCTGCCCCCCAAACTGCTGTGCCAACAGCCCTCACCAAGTGTGTAGGGAAAAGCCCCCTTCTTTGACACTCTGGATATTTTCAAATTTTTTATGTTCTCTAATATGGGATGTGGAAAGAACATATCTCATCGTTTAACCAATGTTTCCTCTTTTCAAGAAGAAGCAAATTGTAGCAAGACAACATCCTCTCATGAGTTTATCTTTAAAAAAAATACACCATGCGTTCAGTGTTAGTACAGTTTCAGCTGATTTTATACCCTGGTGTCTACAGCACTGTGAAGTTAGAAAAATGGGTCCTATCCATAAAGCGTAGTGTATTTTGGAGTCAGGAATGAATGAGAACATACTGCATATATACAGTTGGTCCTAATGTTGGGGAGAGATGCATTATCACACAAAAAAGTTTTATGTTCCCTGATAAGAAGTTACTCTGTAGGAAAAGGAACTTATAAAAATGTAGACACGTTGAAGTCAAGGAGGTTGCAAACTAGAAAATTCAGCGGACTCTAAATCTAAAGCTCCATTTTCTGACTATTTAAGTGCATCGGTTAGGTGGTGGATTTCAGATAGGCGTGGCACCTCTGGGGATCAGGCTAGACCCAGTCAAAGCCTCATTTCCGTGGAAATACATAAGCTCTGTGTTATCCAAAAGCCTCAATGGTTTTGAAGCATTTCCCACCCCCAGCAGGGAGGTCCTTTGGTTTGACTCTTTTGGTTAAGTGTCTGTAAGTTATTAGCCACATGAATGTAGGGTAGAGGGTTTTTATTCAATGTCTTTGACCCTCGGTTTATTCATCTATTTAAAAAAAGCAAGGAAGGACAAGCAAGGCCTTTAAGTACCTGCCATGTCATATGTAAAAAGCAAAAAGCAAGAGTACAGGGGGGGGGGGGGGGGGGGGGGGGGGGGGGGGGGGGGGGGGGGGGGGGGGGGGGGGGGGG
>CM052802.1:121937257-121998703 GCA_028533885.1 Nasua narica
TCTCTCCTTCTCCCTCTGCTCCTTCTCCCTCCCCACCCCAGCTCTCAAGCGCACTCTTGCTCTCAAAAAAAAGAAAAAAAGAAAAAGAAACCAGTACAGAATTAAGTTACTTGCCCAAGATCCACAGTCTTAATTCCTGAATCATAGGGTTGTTTGGATGATGAGAGCAATGTTTGTGGAAATACATAATATAGCCCGGGACATACTATGTGCTCCCTTGATTTTATTTGTTAGCCTGCATAATGAATGAGCCCCATAATTAGGTTCTTATGATTCTACCTCTAATTTCTAAAGTTTGACAAGGGCCTAAATAATGCAAGACTGACAACTGGTTTTCATGTATATAAAAGGCTTAGTTAGAAAGCTTAGTTTACAAAGAAAATGTAAAGAGCAACTGATAAAAAAATCCAATAAGCCTTTTTTTTTTTTAAGATTTTATTTATTTATTTGACAGAGAGAGAGACAGCAAGAGAAGAACTCAAGCAGGGGGAGTCGGAGAGGGAGAAGCAGGCTTCCCATGGAGCAGGGATCCTGATTCGGGGCCCGATCCCAGGACCCCAGGATCATGACCTGAGCCGAAGGCAGACTCTTAACAACTGAGCCTTCCAGGAGCTCCCAGAAAATCTGAAAAGTTTTGCAGAGACCACAGCGTATATAATCTGATCATACTTGTGGCTGGACCCCCAGACCGAAGGGATTGAGTGGCATGCTGGGAACTTTCAACGGTGTGAGTTCAGGCACATGATTTGAGGACACCAAGGGCTGAGAGGTTTAAGGCATCTGGTTTGCACACTTGGAAGCTCCCAGCACACTTAGTATAGATTCAGATGTTGAAACTAAACTCAGCGTTCAGGGCCCGACCTCCAGCTTCAGAGACTGATGTTCTTCCAGGCCCAGTGCACATTAATCACATTTGTGGAAGTCACTGGTATTTACAAGAGGACTTGCTTCCAAGGGACTCCTGCGTGCTGAGGGTAATGAGTGGATAGGGGGCTTCAAGGCCCAGAGACCTTTATTTACCGCAATGGGGGAAAAAAAACCTTGTAGCTGTAATACCTGCTTTTCCTAGGTAGTATGTTTATAGAAATTGTTTTCTTATGGACTGGTGTCTAGTTTTGGAAGACCTTTAAAGTTGACGGTGTTGAGAGAAAAAGTAGTGTTTTCAGGTTGTAAAGATACCAGTATTTTCTCATGCTTGAGTGTGAAATGAGGCTGGTAACACCAGTCTCCAAGTTGCTGCGAAGAGTAAGTGAGAGAAGATTACGATACGGACCACACCGACCGTTGGAGTTTGGCAGATGTGCTCGTCCTCACGGACCCCTTCCCCTGCCTCTCCTGTAAGGAGTGTTAGTAGTCGGCCAGTGGTGCCGCAAGTGTCTTCCTCTGAGCACGTCAGAATGGCAAGTCCTGGAGCCCCACCTACTAGATGGGAAACGCGGGGGCGGAGTCCGCGGATGTGAGTTTCAGCTCATCCCCCAGGGGCGCTGCCCTGGTCTAGGGTCCTTGCAGAGCGCTCTTTAGCTGAAGCGCTTATGAATTGCCCCCATCACGTACTTTCAAATACACAGGCTGCCATTGTCTCTTTTGTGACCACTGACACATTTCTGAAAGAACTGATCATATGGCTTTGACTTACCTTTGCCTTAATAGTCTAATTTGCTAGAATATGGTGCTAACTCAAGATTTTTGGGAGCATCTGGGTGGCTCTTGGTTTTGGCTCAGGTCATGATCGCAGGGTCCTGAGATCGAGCCCTGAGTCAGGCTCTGTGCTCAGTGAGGAGTCTGCTTGAAGACTCTCTCCCTCTGCCTCTCCTCTAACCCTCACTCTCTCGCTCTCCAAGAAATAAATAAATAACCCTTAAAGAAAAACTTGGAAAGTGGTCATTCAAGGATAGGAACTAGATTGGATTTTAATAAGACAGTCAAGAGCAGTCTTGACTCTGCAAGCCTGTGGATTTAAGAGAAAGAAAAGGAAGACTGACTCAAATAAGGGCAATAAAGTGAAACTAAGCACCACCTATAAAACTCCCTGATTTCTAGAAATCTGCTTTTAAGGAATGTCAAAAACATTCCCGTTTTTGCAGAGCAAAGTGTTGGGGGAAAATTATGAGATGGGGGATGGGGGCAAGTTTGTTACCATCTCTATTATTAGTAGAAAGGTATTCTGATTTTGCTGTGGAGTTATTGAATAAAATCATATAAATCAATTTTGAATATTACAAGATGGCTCACATTCAACCAAGTCACTGTTAGTCTGGCTATTTCAGCGTTCACGTTTCCTAAATCTAATACATTCTCTTTTGTAGCCAAGGAGGAAGTTTGCTTAAGGCTTATGTCTTTTTTTTTTTTTTTTTGGTAAGATTTTATTTATTTATTTGAGAGAGAGAGAGAGCAAGCAGGAGAAGGGAGAGGGCAGAGGGAGAAGCAGACTCCCTGCTGAGCAGGGAGCACTAACGAGGATGACCCTGGGATCATGACCAGAGCTAAAGGCAGAAGCTTAACCTTTTAACCAGCTGAGCCACACAAGTGCCCCAGGCTTAAGGCTTTTGGCTATGCTAAACTAGGAAAGTAAATCATTCCTAACTAGTAGTCTATGTAGAGAAAAATTATCCTTTTGAAGAAACCAACAGCATCACTATAGTTTAACGTTTGGGTCATTGATGTCACCTATTTTGCATGCTGGCTTTGTAGGTTATATCCCGAAGAGAAAAAATGTAATTGATGATGAGTTAGCTTGTCTCATTTATGCAATGTAAGCATTCTTGAAAATTTTCAAAAATTTAATCATTAATGTTGCTGCCATTGATTTTCATTAGTAAGATTTTATTTCAAACTCTGGTTTAAATACAATACAGATACGGGGTTTTATATAAAATATAACACAGACGATTCTTGCTTAAAGGAACATTAAAATCTGAGATGTGGTGAATGGTGTAAATTTTTTTCTTTTTAGCTTAAAAATTTGTGCAACAGTTTGTTACGGAACTGTTCACGTATACAACAAAGGTGAAAGAATTTTAGCAATGAATATCTATATTCCTCCCCCCTCTTGGATTCCGACATTAAATGTTTCCTGCACTTGCCTTGTCATGTGTCTATCCTTTGTGGGGACAAAATGCATGGATACTCACTGTGCATTCTCTAGTAGAATAAAGGTACTCCATTCTCCACTGTTTACATGGATTGGTTGAATGGTTATATTTTATGCAGATACCTTGCATAGCCCTACATCGTGGCTGAAGGGCTTTGTTAATTTGGGGGTTCGTTTCCTTCTGTATTGCTGAAACCTTCTGTGCATTCTGGGAGAGTCAGAAAGGCTGCCTAAGAGTTCAAATAGGGACTCTTTAGGTGCACAGAGGTGGGTAAAGAAAGTGATAAATGAGTTCAGCAGAATCTCCCAGTGCTTCCTCTGGACTGTGCTTATTCTCACTGCCTGTCCTGTGCCTGTTGGCTGGGGCCGTGGGGCCAGCTGAAGGCTGGCAGTTCTGAGGTCTAATGTTTCTTTGCAGGAAATGGAAGGATGTAAACTTGGCAAGCCTTGTTTTCTTTCTCTTGGAACCACGGGTTGCTTTTCTGGGTCTACTGTGTTGTAAGCACCTGGCACACAAGGATCTTTTTGGAACTAGCCTGAGAACTGGGCCCCCCTCTGTTAAGAGAGGCAACCCTGCTGGGATAAAAGAGAGAGCCTCTGAAAGGTCAATGGGAGAGTTCTTGAATTCCGCGTGTTGAAAGCAGATCCTTCCCAGGCTCATGCCTGGTGCCTGCTCCCTGGTCTGATTGAAAGGTGCTTCCAGTCTAGCGCGATTCACTTCCCAGTGAGGACTAGATCGTCTGCAGCATCTCCAGTGGGTTTCTCCTCAGAGCTACTACTGTCTTAATTTAGGTGTTTCATGATCACTGGAGATAAAGATAGAAGTGTTTGATCACTCTTGCTTGGTGGGAACTGGAGGTTCTTTGGATTGGGCACCAGATTTAATCTTCCATATTGAATGACTGTTCTCAAACTTACAAGGTGGATCTTAGTTCCCTTTTCCAAAAACAGTAGCAGCACTATTTTGGGTTAAGTGTTTAAAAGATCTCAATCAGAGCTTTAACTTGTACATGTAAAACTTCCTTCTTAGGCTTTCTTTACTGTTTTTTCTGGTACTAGCTAAATTCATGCATTCTCTATGGAGATGTTGGTTAGAGAGGAGTCCTTCCTTCCTATGGAGATCATACTTCTGAATATTACAAAGTAACTTAAAGGCAGTGATGATAGGTGAATCCTTGATTAGACTTGAGAAGTTCTTGGACCTAGTTGCATATTGGAAGCACAGAGTTAAAAACACTGGTGCCACTTAACAGGACTGCAGAATGCAAGATCAATATACAGAAATTAATTGTATTTCTATATACTAGCAAAGGAAAATACAATAGTGGCACATTAAAACAACAATTATTAGCAAAAATTTCAAAAGGAATAAAATACTTAGGAATTAATTTAACAAAGGAAGCACAAAACTTATACTCTGAAAGCTACAGAACATTGTTGAAAGAAATTCAAGAAGACTAAATAGAAAGACACTTGATATTCATGGATCAATACAGGCATACTGAGGAGATATTAGGGATTTGGTTCCAGACTTAATAAAGCAAATATCACAATAAAGCAAGCTGAATAAATTATCTCATTTCCCGATGCATATAAAAGTTATGTTTACACTATATTCTTATACTATCGTCTTTTAAGTGTGCAGTAGCATTATGTCCAAAAAGAACTATGCACACTGCTTAATTACAAAATATTTTATTGCTAAAAAATGCTAACCACCCTCTGAGCTTTAAACGAGTCACAATTACCAACAGATCACCATAACAAATATAATATATAATGAAAAGTTTTGAAATATGGTGAGAATTACCAAGGTATGACACAGAGACATGAAGCGAACAAATGCTGTTGGCCAATAACACTGCCTGGATGTAAGGTTGCCACAAACCTTCAGTTTGTAAAAACGTACTCTCTGTGAAGCACAATATACAAAGTATGCCTATATTGCAAGAGGACCATAAAATGGATCTACGGATATAAATCCTATCAAAATCCCAAATATCTTCGTGGCACAAATGAACAAGCTTATCCTAAAATTCATATGGGAAAGTGAAGGAAATCGGATAGCCAAAATAATCTTGTAAAAGAAGAACAAAGTTGGAGAACTCGCTTCTGGTCTTTAAACTTCCTGTAGCACTGTAATAAAACTATGTCACACTGTCCATAAGGATAGACAGTTAGCTCAATGGAAGAGAATTGACAGTTCCAGAAATAAATCCTCCTGTTTATTGTCAGTTTCCATTGAGGATGCCAAGGCAGTTAAAGGAGGAAAGAATAGTTTTTTGATTAATAGTGTTGGTACAACTGGATACCATTTGTCAAAGAATGAAGTTGGACTATTTCCTCATACCATGGATGAACATTAACTCAAAAGGCTTCTGCCTCTCAGAGCTCACCCTGCCAAACGCTTTGAAGAAAATATGGGAAATAGAAAAAAAGTTCATGACCTCCGATTTGGCAAAGCATGAACAGAAGAAGAAAATTGGACCTCATCAAAATTAAAAACCTTTTACGATGGACCTCCTTAGGAAAATGAAAAAACTTACAATATGGGGTAAGATATTGGCAAATCATATCTGTTATAGGACACCTGCAGAATATACAAAGAAGTCTTACAACTCAATAATAAAAACACAAATAACCCAATTAAAAATGGGCAAAGGATCGGAATAGACATTTATCCAAACAAGTCTGGATCAAAGAAGTCTCCCAACTTTGCATGCCAGTCAGAAGCCCAGGTTGTTAACTGCACTTTTGATCAGCGGGCTGTAAATCATAGGTTCCCATGACCTCCTCCTTGGCTTCAATTAACTCACTAGAGCAGCTCTGAGAACTCAGAGAAGCATTTTACTTACTAGATTATTGGTTTATTTTAAAATGCTATCACTCACAAACAGCCAGAGGGAAGACATGCATAGGGCAAGGTGTGGGGAAAGAGCATGGATCTTCCAAGTCCTCCGAAGTATAGCACTCTTACCAAATCTCCATGTGTTCACCAGCCAGGAAGTGCTCTGAACTCAGACTTTGGGTTTTTATGGAGGTTTCATTCCACAGGCACGACTGATTGAATATCCATCACCAGTGGCCCAGGACATAACCTCCAGGCTCTTTCCCCTCCCTGGAGGTCAAGGGGTAGGACTAAAAATTTCCAGCTCTCCTTGCACACAGAGTTGGTGCCTCTGGCGACCAGCCCCCACTTGACCTAGGGGCATTCCCAGAGTCCCCTCCTTAACATAACAAAAGATACTTTTTTATCTCACCCTTCGCTTAGGAGATTCCAAGGGTTTTAGAAGCTCTGTGATAGAAATAGGAAGAATGTATTTGTATTTCTTATTACAAATCATAGTATCATGGCTGCCTTTCCCATTAGTGTCCCGTAGTTTCCAGTGTTTCCTGTCCATAGAAACATGCCTGTCTTCTGTCCTTTTCTTTAAGGCTCTGCTCTCTGCTAGGAAGCTACTGCCTCACCCGACTATCCTCCTGTCCTAATTATTTGTGAATGGTGACAGATTATTCTAGAGACAAGGCTTTAATCGAAGAAATCTAAAGGTTGAAGTTTCTGGTAATGTTGACAGGTGGGCTGAGTGGAGAGAGTGAGACTTTGGGGGGTACATAATTATATACACTTAATTTTTTAGAGAGAGCAAGAGCGCATGTGCACGCACATGCACGAACACATGCAGGATGTGGGGAGGGGCAGAGGGAGAGAGAGAATCTTACGCAGGCTCCACACTCACCATGGAGCCCAATGTGAGGCTCGCTCGATCCCCGGAACCCTGGGATCATGACCTGAGCTGAAATCAAGAGTCAGGTGCTTAATTGACTGAACCACCCAGGCATCCCTATATCCACTTAATTTTTAAGTCCTAGTTGTAATAAGTGCTCCAAAGGAGACATAAAGAGTGTTTACAGTTTGGGAAGGGTTTTAAGCGGATGATGGAAGGGATCAGATTTAGATTTTATTAAAGTTCCTTCTGCCGGCAGTGTGGAGAATTAATTAGAAAGAGGCAAAAACAGAGACAGGAAGACTTGAGTGGATCAAGGTAGAAGCCCAGGTAAGAGGTGATGGAAAGCGGACTAAGGATGGGGCAGAAGAGCTTGATAGAGGTGAATAGGCCTAATTAGTACTTAGGACATGGGATGGATAGGACTTTGGAATTTATTAAGTCACCCAGTAATGTGTTTTGTAGTACTTTCCACATGTTTTTATGGAATCCATCAGACTATAAGATCATGTCTCTGTACTTCTAGCTAAATTTCTAGTGGGGCAACAAGATAATACACAAGTAAATAACATTAGATAATAGAAAGTGCTATGAAGAAAAATAAAGCAGGGGAAAGAGGCCTAATAGGGGAAGGGAAGGGTGGCCTTTTTAGCCAGCAAAGGCCTATCTGAAGACGTGACACTTGTGGAGAGCCCTGAATGACGTGAGATCGACCATGTGGGGGAAGGACGTTCCAGGGGGAGGAAATGGCACCAACCAAGAAAGAAGGCCTAGTTCGGAAACAGGCGTGATACATAGAGGAGATAGCAAGCAGGCTCATAGCCCCAGAGTAAAGGGGGAATGTGGTAGAAATGAGCTCTGAGCAGCAGCCAGGAGTCGAACGAGTGGGACCACGTGAGCCGTGGAAAGGAGTCGGCGAGGCCATCTAAATGAGGTGCACATTCATTGGAGGGTTTGGGGCAGGAGAATAAAATAGGATTTATATTTTAGAAAGGTGTACGACTGTGTAGAGACCGGCGAGAAAGCTATCGCAGAGGTCTCCGGAAGGGCTGATGGGGACTTGAGTTTGCAGCGGGAGTGATGAGAAATGCTTCATGTGGGTTCATGTTTTGGTTGTAGAGTTTGAAGAAAAGAGGAATCAAGGATGTCTTTGTTTTTGTTTTGGCTGAGTAACTGGGTAGTTGGTTCCGTTTACTGAGATGGGGAAGACTGGGGATGTGGGGAAGCCGGTATGTGAGGAGATGGATTCAAAGGCTCTGTTAAGTAGTGAGGGCTTGGTTAGACAGCCGGGTGAGGATTATCTAGTAAGTATTTATTGGATACAGGATAAGGGAAAGAGGGGTCCCAGATGATCCATACGTTTCTGGGTTGTGCAGCTGGGTGGATGGAAATGCCATTCACAGAGATAGAAAATGCAGGACGAGGACAGGATTTGGGGGAGAGAACAATCCTTATTATACATGATACTTTGTGGCCTAAAAATGTTTCTGTGTTCTACCATGCTGATTAAGTGGTACGTTGACTATTTAAAAGGGAAAAAAACTTTCTTTTTTGGGTCATCCGGATCTTCAAAAACTTCATTTCCCTTAGAGTTCGTTAGCCGTTAGGAAACTTGGATATTGAGGCATCGTGTTTAATGCTAATATTTAATGGAATGTAGTTTTCTTTTTTAAGGAGATAGAAGTTTATGGAATACGTTGCAGGCAGGACAGCAAAGGAGAGACTGGGAGGAGACGGAGGGGGAGCTCTAGTGAAGGGGGAAGTGAGAGGGTATGGGGACATACTGAATTTCCCTTTTTTGGTACCTCTGCCCTGTTGTCAGTAGCCCAGTGGCCGGCTGGAACCTATGGCTGTTTGGAAGTGGGTCCCTTAAGGAGCCTGTTTACATTCAGCCCAGCGGTCGTGACGGGCCCTTTCCCCTTACTTTGGTCTCCGTTGCTCAACCCTGTTGCCTCAAAGCAGCCTCTACGTTCCCCACGGACAAATCGGGCAGATCCACAATGGCACGTCTTCAGTAGCTGCTTCCTGCTGGGTGGTGGAGCAGACCCCCTATCCCCACCCAAGCCTGCTGGTCCATCAGGGATTCTGTGCAGTTACAGACCGGAGCTTGGTATTAGATTCACGCGCTGAGAGGCGATTTAAGTGAAACTCCGCGGTGGCCGGGTCCATGGGCTACAGCGGGAGGGGGGACCCTCCGACAAGGGCAGGGGCTGGAATCCTTGTTGACTCATCATCCTTGAGTGGCATGGCTGCATTCCCTCCAATGTGGAGGAGCGTATTTTGCCTGTAGATCAAGACGGTGGCCAGACCTTGGGAAGGGGGAGCCCGAAAGAAGCGAGGTGGCTGAGAGCCGCCCTCAGTCCGGCACCCGTGCAGAGCTTCCCGGACGAGCTGCCATTGCCAACTGAGCCGCAGGCTGGGGGACCTGAGGGGGGGGCAGTGGGACAGCAGAGAGAAGGGGTCCTTCACTGTCGCAGGCCGGGGATAGTCTGACCTTCAGACCACACCGGGGAGCCACCCTGGCCAGAGACCTTCAGTTGTCTGGGAAGTACTGGGGTTAGCTAGCCAAGGCCAAGGGCCAGAAGGTGCAAGAGAAGGGAGTGGGGGGATTTCTCCGAAGGGCCAGAGGGGGAATCCCTCACCCTTCTGGCGAAGGCAAAGCCTCACCCAGGAGTCTCTTTGGCCTGAGGTCCGCAGATCCCCCGTGGAGTACTAGATTCCTTCTGGGGAAAGTTCCAGGAAATCCCCAGAGAATCCAGGAGGAGGCCAGGCCCCCGGCTCGGCAGAGGTTCCCTGGGAGAGCCAGCAAACGTGGGGTGACCGGCTGGGGTGGTGGTGAAGGGACTCACCCAGAGCAGAAGAGAGGAGGTAGGCAGTTACCAGATGCCCTACAGGGGGTCGGCGGGCAGGGCAGCAAAGCAGAGTCTCTCTGGAATGCAGGTTTTTTAATGTGACTAAATCATGGTAGGTTTTTTTTTTCCCTTTTTGTTTTTATTTACAGTCTAGATCCCAGTTTCTTCCAGAATTGTTAACCACCTACTTAGGTTTGGTTTGCAGGGGCATTCCTAGGAATGCTTTTGCTTCTTTTGTGCTTCAGCCAGAGGTGCTGGGGAAGACGCAGAGGGCTTGAGATTATATTCTTAGTGGAAGCTGATGGAAGGCATAGAAGGAACGGAAGGTGCTTGAAAATTCAGTAGGAAGCAATAGGCAGGGCTTGTTGTCGTTCCTCGCAGCCTCCGACTAGAAACGCGCGCCCACAAGGCTGGAGTGGCAGGTGCCCAGCTCTCCTCGTGCTCAGTCGCTTGTACCACCATCTCTGTCTTGATCCAGTGTTTCTCAGAATTAAGAAAAGCGCATGGAGTGTGTACACACACACACACACACACACACACACACACACACACACACACATTTATGCCCTGTACGCCTTGTATGCAGCTCTAACTTCTCTCCTAAAATCATGGGTCACGTTTGTAGCCAGGAGAGCCCTTGTTGGCAACTTCAGAATTTACTGACTTTACACGTCTCGGATACAGCTCCTAAGAACGTCACATTAACAAACAGAACAGGGGCCCCTGCGTGGCTTGGTGGTTAAGCATCTGCCTCTGCCTTAGGTCATGATCCCAGGGCCCTGGGATCGAGTCCCCCATCGGGCTCCTTGCTCAGTGGGGAGTCTGCTTCTCCCTCTGCCTGCTGCTGCCCCTGCTTGTGCTCTCTCTCTGACAAATAAATAATATCTTAAAAAACAAACGAATAGACCATTTATGATAAACTCTTGGGAAAGCTTAGATTTCAGATTTATAAGTTTGCAAAAGAAGTTGAAATGATTTTTTTTTTCTTTTTTTCTTTTTTTTGCCTGTAAAGACTCATAGTCTTCTTTTTTGGTTTCTCTTTGACCCTAAGCTTTTTCTAGAGATGCAAATAGTTCGAAAGACAGGCTCGAATGGAGGTGTGTGTGCTCTTCTGTAGCAAATATCTGTCCTGTTTATGATGCTTCTGGACCACAGGGGCTTAACTAGTTCTCCGAAGGGAGTGGAGAAAGGATAATCTCAGAAGGTCAGAGGATTAACATTTCCCTGCAAGGTTTTTGATAGAAAGTCTAAGATCAAGTGAAGCAGAGTAGAAATAATTCTGCAATTTGTGAATTTTTCACATGGTTTCCCGATACAAAGTTTCAGGTTTGTGGTGTGTGTGTGTGTGTGTGTGTGTGCGCGTGCTTTAAACCTTGTGAAGTAACTGTAACAGATATTATTGTTTCTGGTGTTTCAGTGAAGGGAAGCCCGTCTGGGGCACAGCCTAAGTCACTTTCCCATCGCTGCTTGCTGGCGTCGCACCACAGCCAGAGCCCACATATTCTGATATTCGTTGCACGAGTCACTTTGTTTTCCCAGACTCCTCCCCCTTGAGCCTAGAGACCATACATTTTTAGAGTCTTTCTGCTTAAATGTCAAGTGGCAGCTGGGGAGGCGGAGGTGGTCACACTGGCATCTGTGTGGCAGACGGAGGGCCCGAGAGGTCCTCAGAACTGAGCCGGGTGGACAAGCCTTCACACCGTTTATTCATTTGTCCCTGGCTGTGACACTCCTTTTTGTGAGCCAGCTTGCTGGTCCTCCCGAGTGTTGCGTGTGTGCTGAAATTCTTCCCCATGTTTCCTCGATACGGCTCTCTTCGGCTTCCCATTCTTCTTAGCGCAAGAGACCGCATCTGGCACCAAAATTCCTGGAGCAAGTGATTGTCTACCCTTCTCTCAAACAAGAAAAGAAGAGCTAAAATACAGCACGTCGGGCGCAGTCGACTCTGGGAAGAGTTCTGCAAGAGCACCCCTGTTCCCAGATACCTTTTGTTTTCCGTACTGACTCAGGAACACGTTCCCCGTGCGTTTAAACATTGTTTGAAAATATTTTTCACAATTCCTCAGCGTGCTGTTGTATGCATTTAGCATCATTCATTTACGTGTTCTTCTGTTTTGGATGTTTGGATGTTCTTCTGTTACTTTCTCATTTTTTCTGTGATGAATGGCATTGGGGGAAACATGGACTCCTTGAAGAAGGGAATTATCAAGTACATGAAGAAATACAAATCTGGTTTTAATGCTTTGCTCTAGTTATTGCTTCAGTAGTACATTGTAACAATAATTTCAATCAGCTAAATACAGGCTTAGTTTCCTGAAATAAAGCCATTGTGATATTAGTTTTATTTTCAGATAGGGAAAAATAATAAAGATGGGGGTACCTGGTGGCTCAGTGGGTTAAAGCCTCTGCCTTCAGCTCAGGTCACGATCTCAGGGCCCTGGGATGGAGCCCCGCATCGGGCTTCCCGCTCAGTGAAGAGTCTGCTTCCCCCTCTGCACTCCCCCTCATGTTTGCTGTCTCTGTCTCTTCTCTCAAATAAATAAATAAAATCTTAAAAAAAAAAATCAAAGAACAAAGAAACAAAAATTTCTTTCACTATTTCAGTGAAAGAAATAGGTTCACGATTATGGTATCAGTATTCTGACCATAGAATTTACTTAATAGTTAAGCTTTTATAAAAGGTTTGTGAAATAGCAATATTTTTAATGTAGCAGGTTGATACATAAATGCAGAACTTTGAAAAATCTGAACCCAGTTATAAATAATCATCACTTTATAAGGGTCACTAATTAATTGACTGCCTTATGTATTTTTGGGGTGTCCTCAAATGTGTGCTTGACTTGTTTTCATCATGCATACAGAAAAGAGCTCCAATTATGAGCAAATTAATAGAAATTGAGGAGTCAACTTCTGGATTTCGTTTTTTTTTTTTTAAAGATTTGATTTATTTGAGAGAGTGAGTGAGTGAGAGAGAGCATGAGCGGGGGTGGGGGGGGAGCAGAGGGAAAGGAAGAAGCAGACTCCCTGCTGAACAGGGAACCCAAGTCAGGGCTCGATTCTGGGACTCTGAGTCATGACCTGAGCAGAAGGCAGACACTTAACTGACTGAGCCACCCAGGTGCCCCAGCTTCTGGGTTTCTTAAGAGCTCTGTCTTCTGGAACTATGGCCCTCAGTCTCCTGTGGGTGTGTACGGCTGGGTTGAGAGGAAGAAGAGAGGAGTTGGAGGTTTCCGTAATGCTGTTAGTCCCTCCCCTACCTTCTCAGTCTGACCCCGTTTTCACCCACTGCCCAAGATCCAGGTGCAAGAGGGAATGAGAAGACTAAGTTTGTTCTTGGTGTAGTCTCTCTTCTCCTTTCTGGGTTCCTTCCTTCCTTCTTTTCTTTTCTTTTTAAGATTTCTATATTCATTAGAGAGAGAGAGGGAATGAGCAGGGGGAGGGCAGAGGGAGAGAGAGATTCCCAAGCAGACTCCCCCTGAGCTCTGAGGCCAACTTCAGACTGGACCTATGATCCTGATATCATGACCTGAGCCAAAAACCAAGATTTAGATGTTCAACCAACTGAGCCACCCAGATGCCCCTCTGGGTTTCTTTTTTTTAATCCAGTTTCTTCTTTCCCCAGGTTCTACTCACACCTCCTCACTGTAGCATCCACCAAGGCCCTTAGTTTTGGAAGGTCTCATTCTTCCCGATTGTCTTTGACATTCTCTTTCCCAGGTGTATTTGCTATTAAGATTGTTCCCAGAGGTGGCTGGGTGGCTCAGTCGGTTAAGCATCTGCTTTCGGCTCAGGTCATGATCCCAGGGTCCTGGAATCGAGCCCCACATCCAGCTCCCTGCTTGGTGGGGAGCCTGCTTCTCCTCCCTCTGCCCCTCCACCCCTACTCATGCTCTCTCTCTCTTTCTCAAATAAATAAAATTTTTTTAAAAAGAGTTTTCTTAGGTAAGTCAGTGCCTTAATTTTACATTTGATCCTTGAAAATGCAAGGGTGAAGGGCACCTCCTGGCTTCCCATGTAGTCAAAAATCCACATATAACTTGACTCCCCCCAAATTAACTACTCATAGTCTATTGTTGACCAGAAGCCTACTGATAACATAAACAGTTGATTAATACATATTCTGTATATGTATTATATACCGTATTCTTATAAGAAAGTAAGCTGTGGAAAATGGTATTAAGAAAATCATGAGAGAAAATACACTTACAGCACTGTATTTATTGAAAAAACCCCATGTATTCATGGACCCACGTGGTTCAAACCCGTGTTGTTCAAGGCCCAACTGTATTTTGATTCTGTTTCACTCGCTTAGCATTAGAGTCACAGAATCTACTTCTGGGCAAACTTTGAGGGGGAGAGGACCACTAGGTAAAAATGGAACTGGGAGGTCACATAAGTTAAAAAAAGAGAAAGTACAAAGATAGCTTTTGCCATTAGGGCAAATGAGGGTTTCTTCTTTCCCCTATCCACGGTGGATAAAAATGTGTGAGCATACAGGAATTTGACTTGTTGCCTTGGATAAGCTCAATGTTTGTAGAATGACATCATGCGTAATTAATCACCTGTCTTGCATTCTTTCCCAAGTGATGGCTTTTAGTGCTCACACTTGTGGTAATTTCGGTTTCCCCTAGTTTCCCCGAGCACAAGAGCCCCAGGACTGCCAGTGAAGGAAGGGGAGGCAATGGTGGTTGGTAACCTTTGTGCTACTGTAAGGCAATGGCTAATTGTCTTTTTTCTTCTTACCTTCTAGTGCTTGAAACAGTATCTGCAGCTGGCAATCCGAGAAGGTTGTGGGTCTCCCATCGCTTGCCCTGACACGGTGTGCCTGAAACACGGGACCCTGCAGGAGGCAGAGGTATGCACGCGTCCCGTGACCTGCCCTCTTGCCTGTGATGTTATTCCCTCGGATCCTCACTACGTACTTCCCTGCCAGTGGGTCTAGAATCAAAATACAGAGGGGAGTCCCTTGTGGCTACATACCTATGGATTCTTCATATAGACTGTTAAAGCTGTTGCTTACTTCAGTTCTGTTGATAAATGCTGTCTGTGCGTTGAAGAAACCCTACAGTAGTCGAAGGTGCTAGGAATCAGGTTTACCAGATGTGCAGTTTGGAGGCAGAAGAGCGAGCGGTCTTGTGATCCTTTAATACTTTAAAGATAAACAGATGACAGATTTTAACCAGTTATAGACAATATAAACAATTGTGGTTCTACAGAGGTAGACAGAGTTGAATCATTTCCACAGGCCTTTCGTTGGATCTTTATCAGGCATCAGAAATGTCTTTTTTGAATGAGTTCTTCTGCTTTCTTAAGATTGTGATGAATTCTTTTCCTTCTCTTTCTTCAATCCCTGATCAGGAGCTTGCCCTTGAATCTTTTTATTTTTTATTTCTTAAAGATTTTATTCATTTATTTGAGATAGAGAGCATGAGTGGCAGGCAGAGGGAGAGAGAGAAGCAGACTCCTTGCCGAGCAGGGAGCCCGACACGGGTCTCGATCCTCGGACCCCGGGATCATGACCTGAGCTGAAGGCAGAGGGTTAGCTGACTGAGCCACGTGGGTGTCCCAGGTCCTGTTTACTTTAAATCAGGAGATAACCAGTGCTAGCCCATCTTTGGGAAGATTGTAAGCATGGCTCCATTTACTTCTTTGCTTTTGGCTTGATTATTAGAATGGAAAGAGGTCCCACAAAACAGAAGAAGTAAGTTATTCATTTAGCAAACACAGCTCACCTGCTGTGCATTAGGTGATCTTCCGGATGTTTTCATAGCTGGGTTACCATCCAATTCCTTCAATAAACTTAGAAAGGGAAGTCCAGGGGGATTAAGTAATTTGCCCAAGGGTGCATATCTAAAACCCCAAAGAGCTACAATTCCTATCCAGTTCTTTCTGACCACCATAACGACGTGGCTTTAAGAGTAGAACGAGGTAGGTGGGTAATTTGTGTGATCAAAGACTTGATAATTGGAGAGTTAGTAGTGTGCATATGTGTGTGCGTGGATATGTATACATATGTATGTGTGGCTGTGGATGTGTGTGTTGATATGCTTTGTTTGTAAAGCACAGCCTCTGCTTTGTAAGCAAAGCAGGCAGAAAGATGTTCATAGACCATTTTTAACCAGTTTGCCTCCGGGTGTCTCCTGTTCAGCTCGTGGAATATCAACTAGGGGTTACCAGTGAGCTTGAAGTATTTTCTAGGGAAGGATAAAAGAAATACATAATGGTTTAGAAGTGATTTGTTTTAGGAAAATCATGACATAATGGAATGTTTTTGATAAAAAAAAATAATACTGAATATGTCATCCTGTGCTGAGAAATACTGCTTTCTTCTGTGTGAGAAAAGCATAGAAGGAAATTAAAGTGGGGAAAGACCGGGTCAGCTAGACAACTTGGAAGTGGGTTTTAAAATAAGACTCGGGTGTTGAGGAACATCTATCAATGCATAATCCTTCTAGAAAAGGTGCTTCCTTTTTGATTTGCCTCTGTGAAAATCTGATCAGTCGGTGGTGTTTTTTAAGTGTGCACACTGTGCCAGGCCCTGTTCCAGGTCAGAATAGAGAGGCGAATAAGATCACTCCAGCGCTAGCCTCAAGAGCTTCTGGCCTAGCAAGGTGACGTTAACCGGATGACAAGTGAAATTAACTACATGCCTGTATCCGAGACCTTGCACTGTCCACTCCAGTAGCTGCTTGTTACATGTGGCTATTTACACTTAAATTAATTAAGATTAGGGGCACCAGGGTGGCTCAGTCGGTTGAGGGTCTGCTTTTGGCTCAGGTCATGATCTTAGGGTCCTGGGATTCACCCCCGTGTCGGGCTCCCTGCTCAGCGGGGAGTCTGCTTCTCCTTCTCCCTCTGCCTACTGCTTCCCTTGCTTGTGCTCTCTTTCTCTGTTAGATGAATAAATAAAATCTTAAAAAGATTAATTAAGAGGAAATAAAATTAAAAAGTCATTCCTTCGGTTGCTCTAATCATGTTCTAAGTGCCCCGTAGCCACATGTGGCTCATGGCTGCCCAATTAGATAGCACCAAATATGACATCTCTGACATTGCAGAAAGGTCAATGGCGTGGCGTTGGTGTAGACTTTTAAATGTATGGTAACCACTAGCCATTGACAATTCGGATATCAAATGTTAGAGCTACTGTGTTCAGACGAATGGCTGAGAAGAGCCTGTCTCCCAGCTCTCCGGAACAGAATTTAACTTTTCTGATTTTCTTGGTATAGAATTTTCTTTTCATATTCGCCTGCAGTTCTCCCCTCTGTCTTATTTCTTACCCTTTTGCCATCATACACATTCTCATCACACTTTCCTGGTACTCATTCCATGTACCCAGTTTGGCTCTAAAAACAGTTTTAACTTTTAGGCTGTATGGAAACCAAACAAACCCATAATGTCTCTTAGAAGTTACCAAAGGGTATTTGGAAAAAAAAACAGAACAAAAACATCTTCTGAACTAAAATACGGTATTTCTTCAATTTTTCAAAGTCTGTTTCCCTTTAGGCGAGTAGGAAGACACTCCAGGGCATTAAAAGATCGGTTCTATTCTCACTGGTCTGCCGAGAGCCTGACTAAAGATGGGCATCAATGTACGGTCATCAAAGTTCTCAACCAAGGGCCCCTTCCCCCCAACCCCCAGAGGGAAACATTGTGCTGGTGGTAGTTAATGGCCTCTCGTTTTGAGTTGAGACATGAAAAGGAGATTACGTTAGAGATATTGGTAGCTTTACCAGTTTATATGGGACCATTCCTGTCAAAGCAAAAGCACATACACATGAACTTGGGCTATACCATCTTTCTTTCTGGCTTCCTTTATATCAAGCTTTCCTTGTATATGGTTATTATTATGGTAGACAGTTCTCTCTCTCTTTTTTTTTTTTTTGGCATGGAGCCCATTGTGGGGCTCGAACTGTTGACCCTGAGATCAAGACCCGAGCTGAGATCAAGAGTCAGTTGCTTAACTGACTGAGCCACCCAGCCGCCCCTAGCATAGGTAGCTCTTAATCCAGATACGATTGACATATCATAACAGGGCTTCTCTGCCTTATGCTTGACTGGATTCTGTCTCTAAAACTATTTCTTCTGCCTTTTTAAAAATATTTGATTACATAGGTAACGCAAATATACTTCGCATGTTAAAAATAGTTCTGGTTAAGACTCATGTTCCCTTGGTGCTGCTGCTGTTTGTAATACATGATCCTTCATCATCCAGTGTCTTCCAAACGCATGTAAGGAGAACATTTCTTCATCTTCAGAGGACGCCAGGCCTTTAAGCCCTTTGCCTCACCTGCTTTCCAGTGTAGACCTAGCCCACGTGGTTGCCGGTGTTCCTTGCGTCTGGCCCTGCTCACTTTGGGTGCCGCCCACCATCTTACTGTGTCCAGTTGAGCTCAGTGGTGGCTTTGCCCCTTTTGTTTATCAGGAATAGCTTCATTAGCAAAGCGTTTAATGCCCCATCCAAGTATTGTTTGCTTCCAGAGGAGGACGGTAGAAAAGGCACCTTCGCTTCCACGACACAAGCTGGTGGGAGGCTGGGGGCCCTGGAAAAGTACAACTTGCCCTCCCTGCACCTTGTGGTAGTTTCAGGTGGTGGTGGGCTTTTCTCAGGTACCCGAGCTGGAAATCGTACCCACTATGAATAAGACTGTTTGTTCTGATAGTGTCACTTCCGGCAACGCCCTGGGAGTCCGTAGCCCTGTTAAAAAGGTGATGACTAGGGGCCCCTGGGTGGCTCAGTGGGTTAAAGCCTCTGCCTTCGGCTCAGGTCATGATCTCAGGGTCTTGGGATCGAGCCCCACATGGGGTTCTCTGCTCAGCGGGGAGCCTGCTTCCCCCTCCCCCTCTGCCTGCCTCTCCCTACTTGTGATTTCTCTTTGTCAAATAAATAAATAAATAAAATCCTTTAAAAAAAAGATTTTTAACCACCATTAGTGGTTTTTTAATAAAAGTTAATCTTGGGGGCAACCTGGTGGCTCAGCCAGTTAAGTGTTCTGCCTTCAGCTCAGGTCATGATCTCAGGGTCCTGGGATAGAGCCCCCCCATCGGGCTCTGCTCAGCAGGGAGCCTGCTTCCTCCTCTCTCTCTGCCTGCCTCTCTGCCTGCTTGTGATCTCTCTCTGTCAAATAAAATCTTAAAAAAAAAAAAAAGGTGATGACTACTGGAGCCGTTCCCTTCTTCTGTTAGGGAAGCAGCACGCCACCCCTCGCTGGGGGAGCCTGAGCCATTTGTCGGGGTCCTATAAAATTACAGTGGTGAGCACATACCTCCCATTACATGGCCTGAGAAATTCAACTTCTTCCCTCTGCCGGTTGGCAGTGGAGGGCGGGCAAGAGCTTCTCAACCACCAAGTCTCCTTCCAAGCCTCCAGGCATTGTCATGACCAGCCTGCTTCTTGCTGCTAGTGGCCCCACCTGGCCCAGAGCAACGATGGGTGCCGCCGCCGCTCATGCCAAGCATGGGGGGTCCAGAATTTCTGTAGGAGGAGGTTTAGGCGGTGGGGCGCTTTCGAGGACTGGGGGCAGGGGGAGGGGAGCCCTAAGGAATTTGAAGCTACATTTGCAAAATAAACACCGATATTCCTCCTGTTGCCTGTTTATTCGGGTGGCTTTGGTAAAGGCTGCTGGAATTCTCGAGAGGCACGTGCTCCCTGCAATCGATCCTTCAGCCCAGCTCCCACTTGCTGTGTCCTCCTGTCACACTCTTCCTTCCCAGCGTCACAGTGTGAGGCAGGGCAGAGGGACGATAAGGATGCCCAGCCAGGCAGCCAGAGTCCTGTTCTGTGGCTGAAGGGTCTGAACGGGAGGGACCACGTATGTCTGCGATAACCTTGGGCTGCGATGCGTGTCGGCGGGATTATGAGTCAAACCTTGGGGTGGCGAAGGATAAAGGAATCTTCTCTGCCAGCGTTAATGGATATTTTTAGGCTCCCGGTTGAATTTTGCGTTGGAATACATTTAAAGCTTTGCTTTAAAACGGCGTACGAGTGAGGAATGGTGTTTCTAAGACTCTTCTTCAACTAAGGGCAACTGTAGGAAGAGTAAGCCACGGTGGGTTGAACGTGTCACAGGGCTGGGCACATGGGCAAATCCCTTTTCCCCATGGAAGAGCCACGGGAGAAAGGCGGAAGAAGGTGCAAGAGGGTGTTCTAAAGCCTCTGGAGAACAGGTGAAAAAGGAACAGCAAAAGCGGCCCTCTTCAGGGAACCATGAGAACAATTCCCGCCCTGGCATTCCAGCTCCCACTGTCTTTTTCACTTCCAGGAGGGCCCTGCCTTCTGGCTCTCAGACAGTGATGCCCTCTTGTTTTTTTCCAGCAGGTTTCAAAGTCTAGTATGGAGAGGAGGAGACGCGAGCTTGGTTAGTGAACTCAAGTGATGAATGGGGGATGTTAGAAGAGCAGTTCTTATTTTCTGGGCTGAGACAGGAAACGCGGGTAATTTTTGTATCAGTGTGATAAGGCGCTTATCTATACGCCTAGGACTATTTCTCTTGCCAGTATTTTTGCAAGTCATAGCACCTCAAAAATTGCCAAAGCTTTGACAGGCTCTAATGAGCTCCTTGTAGTCACTTCCATCTTCAGATATACTGATCTCTTGATTCTTTGTTTGGTCTGTCCCTTTAATGTTTTAAAGCAGCAGTAGCAGAAGTATGATTTAAAGGGCCAAACCCAAGTGAAGACTAGACTTTTCTTTCTCCTTTTTCTCTTTTGTCCTGACTTTCTAGACCTTGATGAGTGGAACTTGCATGAAGCCAATCCCTAACTTCAGTGTTTTGATCATTTCATTTTCCCAACTAAAATATAATATGTATTATAATCTTTTATATGGGGGCACCTGGCTGGCTCAGTCGGTTAGGCATCTGCCTTCGTCTCAGGTCATGATCTCAGGGTCCTGGGAAGGAGCCCCACATTGGGCTCCCTGCTCAACAGGGAGCCTGCTTCCCCCTCTCCCACTCCCCCTCTGCTCATGCTCCGTATCTCGCTTCTCTCTCTCTCAAGTAAGTAAATAAAAAAATCTTTAAAAAAGTAATCTTTTCTATACATATTGTATTTTATATATGAGATAAGATTTATATACAAGGTCAGTATTATGGGAACACACCATTTCAGCATAAATGCTTCTCTGGCAAATAGGCTCTACTGTCTCCCCCCCTTCATTTCCTTCTTTAGTTTTTGTAGGGCTAGTGTCAATGTAGGTGGTGATGTCTGCTCAGATATTATGATCATAGTTAATACAGTAAACAAAGGTATACCTCACTTTTCATTCCTTGTCTGTCGTGAATGTTAGATGTATCTAATTGACCATCATGTGTAGCGGTTACAGCTTCCCACAAGTACGTATATTCTGAGAGCCCTGGTCATCCCGTGCTATGCTGGAATGGAGAACCGAAGGCTTGCAGTAAAGTAGTTTAATAAGTATCCTCAGGTTCATACAACCCAGAACGCGATTATGGGCAATTGGTAGCTTTTCGTTCTTATTGGTTTGATAGTCCTGGTCTGATGTTATTGTTCTGATATTCTGTTAAAGTTAAACTGAGTTTATCTTCTCTTTGAATTAAATTTTCTTTCTTTTTGGAAAGAATTTCTAGAATGATGAAGATGAGAAAAAGTGGTCTTTCATACTTGGATTGGAGGAGAGAGAAATTTTTGTTTAAAAGGCAGATTAATATAAATTTCAAAGGAGAAATAGCTATAAAAATCACTTTAAGTCAGATAAGAATTTTTTTAGATCTGATGGAAGTGCTCCCTCGATAATTGAGAAGATACTTGGAGATTTTTATTTTTACAACTTAAATGTGGATCTGGTTATTAATGGATTAGAACCCACTGAATACAATAAATATTAGTAGTCCATACTGACCTGAATAAATAAATGAATAATAAGTAACAGGGGGAGACAGGACAGCTTTTTTTTTTTTTTTAAGATTCTATTTATTTATTGAGAGAGATTACAAGCATGGGGGAAGGGTAGAGGGAGAAGTAGACTCCCCACTGAGCAGGAAGCCCCATGTAGGACTCGACCCTAGGACCCTGGGATCATGACCTACGCTGAAGGCAGATGCTTAACTGACTGAGCCACCTAGGCACCCTAGGGACAGCTTTTTCTTCAGTAGAATTCTAATTAACAAATACAGAATGAATGATGGCAATAGAAAATCATCATTAAGCAAATATCACAGTAATGACTATTAAAGGTAAGAATTATCAATAGATACAACAATCAACAGGGCAAAGGTATGATGAGAAACAGGGTATTTGCAGAATCTCAAAATGTATTCCTACAAGAACAAGATACTTGCTGATTACAAAGGGTGGAGAAATTTGGTAGACACCAATGTAACCAAGTTAAAAAGTCAGTGTTACCTGTAATGAGATGGGTGTCCTCATGTACTTCCTTAGTGGCTCAACATCACTTCTGTGATATTCTTGCCCAAACTGCACAGCTCAACCTAATCATGAGAAAGAATCAGACAAACCTGGGACACCTGGGTGGCTCAGTTGGTTGAGCAACTGCCTTTGGCTCAGGTCATGATCCCAGCGTCTTGGGATCGAGTCCCACATCGGGCTCCTTGCTCCGCAGGGAACCTGCTCCTCTCTCTGCCTCTGCCTGCCTCTCTGCCTGCTTGTGTTCTCTCTCTGTTAAATGAATAAATAAAATCTTTAAAAAAAAAAAAAAAAAGAATCAGACAAACCCAAATCAGAGAACACTGCAGGACATAACTAACCCGGACTCTTCAAAGTCATGAAAGGTCAAGGTCATGAAAGGCAAAGATAAATGAGGAACAGCCACAGATTGGAGAAGGCTAAGGAGACTTGGCAACTAAATGCAAGGAGGTATCCTGAATTAGATCTTGGACTGAAAAAAAAAAAAGACATAAGTGGACAGTTTTTGAGCATGGAATAAGGCTTGCAGATAGTTTTATATCAATGTAAATTTCATTATTTTAATTCTTACATATGGTTATGTAAGGTGTTAATATCAGGAGAAGTTGGGGAGAATGGGATTTAGGAACTCTATCCAAGTTCCACAGTTCTTTGTCAATCTAAAATTATTTCAAAATAAAAAAAGTTAAAAAGGAACAGTCTGATATAATTTTGAACAATTTGGAATTTCTTTGTTGGCAGGGAAAGGATAGTGATCTAACACAAGACACCTCTTCATAATCTCTTTTGTCGGATTTCAGTTTTGCAATCAGTTTGAGAGTCTTTGTGATTGTTTCGGGTTTTGTTTTGTTTTGCTTTTTAAAGCAGTAGCCCTTTAACCTGTGATTTGATTGCACCTTCAGTAATCATCCCTAACACATTTATTTCAGGTTTATAATTGTAAGAGACCTTGAGCAATCAAGACTTAAGCTCCAAATAGCAGTGAAACTGGGAATTTAATACTTTGGATCGTCTTTTTTTTTTTTTTACAAGGTCCAGCTTTCTCTGATCTGAAGCCATGGGTATAATAGACACATTTCAGAGAACTAGTCTAATCTGTAAAAGCCAACAAATGGTAAGATCAAGGAATTGATTCTTTTTTTTTTCCCAAGGAGTAGATTAAAAAAAAAATACCTTATGTGTCTTTATTGCCTTCTGGATAATTTAAGTTCCTTAAGAGCAGCTTCTCTGCCCCCTTTCCTCCTCTGTCTTCTCAGGTTTCTGGCCACTGCTGTACCCTTAGTGCATTGTCAAATAGAACACCAAGAAGGTGCAAATTTAAGTGGTGGGTTCTGGGAAGAGAAGAGAATGGTGGTGATAGAACTAAGTTTTTTAATTTTTTTTATCACAATTTCAATAGAAAAAAATGATTTACCCTATTAAGTCTTAATTCCATAAAAATCTTTCATCTATTAAAAAATAGTAAATAGGAGATTCAAAGTAGAATAAGAGACCCCCCCAAAAAAAAATCAGAGCCCTCTGACTTCCCTGTTGGCAGTGATGTGTCCTCCATGAAATTTAGCTAATTTGAAATTAAACATCCATCTCTACTGTTGTTGACTTTTTATTGCATTAATTTGTGTCACTTTTCTCATTAATATTTCATCTGTGTCTAAAGTACTTTATCTCCTGTTTGCTTTGTCTTCCATCAATGATGTTTGACTTAGCTGTTACATATATTGCATGTCATTGAAAAAAAATCAGTTTTTAGGAGTTGACTTTGAGGGGTTTGAAGAAGTTCATCATCAGTCCAGAAGCTGTTTTAGATGGGGGCAAGTAGAGTATAGGACTGTCCCATAGAATCAAAGGCCTTTTGGGAGGGTGGGGAGAGGTTAAAAATAGATATACAGCCTCTCACTGAGGTCTCTTTGGTCCAGATGACGTTATCTCCAAGTCACCCTGGCCCCAAAGTTGAAGTAGCATTAGATTATTTGTTCTCTACCACAATGAAGCAATGACTAAGTCAGGAATTGAATTCAGATTCCTTAATGCCTCCCATCTCTTTGGTTACCTATGTCTTCGGTCTCCAACTCAGAATTGTTTTTGAGACACCATTGTCTTTTAGGAAAGATGTCTACGCGGTATTATAACAGATGAAATAAAACTGGCTTTTGGTGTAATAAAAGTCTAACCACACTTTTTAAAAGTATGGTACAACACACAGCATATAAAATTAACCATAATTTTTTTTACAGTGATTGCTCAGAAGCTTTATTTAAAGTGCCAGATGAAAATGCAACCTTTTCCTACCAGCTGGAGAAAAATGTTATAATTAAATTAAATTTATGTTTTACTGTACTTGGAATGGAGAAGACTGAACTTGCCTCTTTTGCAGTCCTTCATACTTTTTAGCTAACGTTGTCTAATTCATTTGCAAAATAAACAAATTGAATTTTGTATGTGTGTGAGGAGGACTTGATTTTGAATACCTGTTAAAATGTACCGTATTTATTAAGTGCAATTTTTAACTGCCTCATTTTTTGTACTGTTATTTTCTTAAGGCAGGCTTCCTTTCAATGGTTGCAGGAACTTCCGTCTTAATATATTTTATACCAAAGAGCATGTAATGCTTTCGAGTCAGAATTGCCAAGGCTATGGCTATATCAACTTGCTAAATGTTTAGGAGCCTAATATCAAATCCTTGGGTCGTCTCAGTTATAAATCTTTTAAGCAACATCAATCTAGTTGACGTCAATGGAACTATTATTTTTAGAATGCCATTTTAAGAGCAGTTAGCTTTTCCTGCGTCTGACTTTGAAATGCAATTTAAAAGGATTAATCTGAAATGTCATTTGGTTAGGTCTGAATCACTCTCATTTACTTGTAAACCTTTGGTTCATATCCCCATCTGCAATGGAAATAGGAGTTAAGCCACAAGGAATATCTTTAGCATTTCTTTTCTACCAGGACATGGATGACAATAAGGGACAACCAAGGGCCCCGTGAAGTGATTTTTTTGTTCCTGCAATTAATTCCTAAGGCACTATCTACCTGACCTTAGTTTTTAAGAGTTCTAAAGCTAGAACCATAATCTTTTAAGTGTTTCTTAAATGAACATTGAGTGATGAGGAACATCCTTGATATATATACACAAATAATTGGAGAAGTCCAAAAGTCTGGTTGTCTAGTCTTAGTAGCTGCCGGGGGTGAGAATGGAATTTGACCGAAGAGTCCTGTCTTGGGGACTCCACGTAGTGGCTGCTGTAGGAATTGCTATTGTCTTACCACGGAACTGTGGAGAGAGAAAGTTCTCCAACCACTGGTATAAGGAAGCCAGACTAGAAGGAGACGTCCTTGAAGGCTGTTACTCTGGGCCCCAGTGAGGACAGAGACCTCATCTTGTTAATATCTCTGGTTTCAGATTGCCGGCCTGGTGCCTGTGGATCAGTTTCAGCTCTACCAGCGGTTAAAATTCGAACGAGGTATGTATGCCCTCTTCTTTCTGTCCCGGTGGTAAGTTGCGGCTTTCCATGTGTCGCCTTCACACTAACCTCCGTGGAAGCTTAAGGAGGCTGTGGGCTCTCAACAAAGCCACAAGGGCACTCTGAAAGGGGAAAGACTGTCACTGCCCCATAACATTTCAGCTTTCTCAGCCTCAGGCAGAAAAAAATGCAGACTAGCAGGAAATAGAAGCTTCTTTACGTTGGCTGTTGTATATTTTTAATTTGGCTCGTGTGAGACCAGTTCTGCAAAAGTTGGATAGTTTCACACAAGAGGACATCCCTTAAAATGCGTTTTACCACCGGCTTTCCCACTCTTGAAGATCACTTCAAAACCTCCATCAACCCAAACATTTTTACTGCTTACCACACCTGTAATCATAGCGATGGCTGCCTGTGTCATTCTAATGCGATTTACCATTAGATTACCATTTACCATTAATCTACCAGGCTTATTTTCTTTCTGGCTTTGGCCTTGGGGTAATTTATATAGCTTTTCTATTTGTACCCCCTTTTATCTGTACGATTTATTTATTTATTGCTCCTTTACCAAGATCTTATTTTGAGGAGCCCTTTCCCTCCTGTCACACTCTGTACATTCTTAAACTAAATGGTCTGCTTTTCTTTTTCTTTTTTTTAAAGATTTATTTATTTTAGAGAGAGAGGGAGTGAGAGTACCTGCACAAGTGGGGAAGAGGGGGCAGAGGGAGAGGGGGAAAGGGGAAGCAGACTCCCTGCTGAGCGCAGAGCCCAACACAGGGCTCTATCCCAGAACCTTGAGATCACGACCTGAGCTGAAACCACGAGTCAGACGCTTAACAGACTGAGCCCCCCAGGGGCCTCTAAATAGTCTGTTTTTCTGTATCTGAGAAAGAGGAGAAAATTGTTCCCCTATAACATACAGTCTAATTGAGTATATAAAATAAACTCTCACCTAGCCATGAACATACAGTTTTCTCATTGCTAACTTTTAAATCTGGATTAGTAAAGTCTAAGAGGTAAAATGAGGGAAAGAGAAACATTTCTCTCTCCTGTGTGAGTCTTTCATAGGTGGTCTTGCATATCTTTTCTTTGATGCATTATAAGTTGATCAAATAGTTTGACTCATACGTAGAATTTATATTTTTCTCACAGGTTCTAGGCAGATGTCCCACTACAGATCCCATGAATTGATCATGGATTTTATGATTCCTATTTTTTAGACGAGGAAAGGGACAACTGGAGGGGTTGAGACCTGCCTGGCATCACATAGACTGTGTCTAAGCTTCATCATCTATAGGAATAATTCCAAATTTTTAAAAAAAGACTTTATTTGAGAGAAAGAGAGAATGAGAGAGAGTGAGCATGAGAAGGGGAAGGTTAGAGGGAGAAGCAGATCCCCGGCCGAGTAGGGAGCCTAATGCGGGACCCTGTCCAGGGACTCCAGGATCATGACCTGAGCTGAAGGCAGTTGCTCGAGCAACTGATCCACCCAGGTGCCCTCCATATTTTTTTTTTTATTAGGGTAACATCTATCTAAAACATAAACTTACCATCTCACCCATTTTAGGCCTACTGAAATTCAGTGGCCTTAAGAACATACACAATTTTATGCAAGCATCACTACCATTTATTACCCCAAGCAGAAACTGTAATTAGATAATAACTTCCCATTTCCCTTTTTTTCCTAGCCCCTGGTAACTTCTGCTCTGCTTACTGTTCTGTAAATTTGCCTAGTACAGATACTTCCTGTAAGCGGAATCATACAATATTTTCCTTTCTTGTCTGGCTTATTTCACTTGGTATAATGTCTTAAAGGTTCATCCATGTTGTGGCACGTATCGGGACTTCTATTTCTTTTTATGGCCGAAGAATAATATTCCATTGCATGTATATACCACATTTTGTTTAACCATTCATCTGTTGAAGGACACTTGGGTTGTTTCTGCCTTTTGTCTATTGCGAATAATGCTGCAGTGAACATTGGGGGACAAGTATCTTTTTGAGTCCTTGCTTTCAGTTCTTCTGGATATATATACACCCAGGAGTCGAATTGCTGCGTCAATTGGTGATTCTATGTTTAGTGTTTGCGGAACTGCCAATTAAACATTTTTACTATTGTGAAGTATGGGGAGGACATTATACTTGGAAAAATCTTAAGTCTGGTGACCATTTGGTTCAACTCCCTCATTTTATAAGAAAGGAAACCAAGGTCCAGAGACGTTTTGATGTGAGGTGATTCTGGAAGGCAATTTGTAATTCTTCGGTACCAGTTCATGCACTTCTTCATTATCATCCATGATAAAGAATTATTATTAGAAAATAAGCATGCCAAGTAAGAATAAATTTAAATTAATACAGTGTTACATGGTGAAATTTACTTGATTGGCATAGTCTTTGTCTAAATTGGATATCTCATTTTTACTCGGTAGACTATCTACCTCAAACTCAAGACTTAGCAGCTAGGTGACTTTGAGGTCTATGCCATGAAAGTTTTTTTTTTTTTTTAAGATTTTATTTATTTAAGAGGGAGAATGAGGGAGCACAAGCAGGGGGAAGGGGTGGAGAGAGAGGGAGAAGCAGCCTCCCCACTGAACAGGGAGCCTGATGCGGGGTTTGATCCAAGGATCCCAGGATTCCGAAATCATGTCCTGAGCCTAAGGCAGATGCTTAACCCACTGAGCCATCCAGGCTCCCCTGCCATGAGAGTATTTTATGTGGAACTGTTTAGAATGGGATCTTGGGATGCTTTAAATACTAATGTTGTGAATGAGCTAAATGACTAACTAGTGGAAAGTAAAACTCTCTGGCCGGGCTCTCAGATAGAGTTGTAGAGGTTGTTGTGGCCCTGGAAAAATGTACAATCAGATCAGTGGCAGCCCTGTATCTGAATTCCCAAAATTTTCATTAGTTTTCCCCAATTCTTATTGCCTACCAAGTTCTCGGTTTTTAGTTTGTCATCTGTGTTTTAATTGTCTTCTGCTTTATGTTACATACATGGTTAGCTTGCCTTTTATAGCTTTGTTTTCATCTAAGTCTTCATGGGCAAAAATATTTTGAATAGGAACGAGCCTAAATCATCACTGTTTACATAAAGTGCAGAAACGGCATTTGGCATCGATTGGTTATTCTATGAATCCACTCTCCTTCCATCTGTGACTTTCCGTTGGCTACTACTGTGTTTACGGCTTTCCTTTTCTGTGTCAGGCTTCCAATATTAACAAAGAAAAGAGAATACTAAGTTTGGCATGTGTTAGTGATCACTGCTGTTTTCTCTACTGTTTCTCAAAGCACATGATGCCTGATGATTAATGTTAGAATTTTGCTTGTCTCTCGAATCTGCTTGCCCACAACCTACTTAGTTTAGGTTTGGGTTTGGGTTTTTTTTTTTTTTTTTGGAAAATGGGTTAAGATTTTCCATCTCTAATCCTTAAGCACTTTTCCTATTTTTTTTGTGACCCTATTTTATTTATTATAACTGCAAATTGCTTCCATATCTTGGAGGCTAACGGGTCTGTTCTTGGATATTTGTATTATCATAGAGTGGCTGGAAACTCCTACAAATGGTTCAAGTGTCATAGTATTCTCCTTCGTTAAGAAATGAAGTAAAATAAGAATTTATTTTCCTGTTACCTGTTAATCCTACCACAATCGCTCATGTCTTCAGTATTTACTTTTTTGTGGACTGAGAATCTATTTTGTGCCAGGTGCCCTTCTAGATTCCGCTGTCAGCCACGGCTCCCTCTTTCTCTGAAAGCCATCTGTTCTGAGCCTTTGTCCCAGCCTCCTCTCACTGTGAGTCTAAACATTTATAATATGGCTCTTTGAGTTTATGTATCTCGTGCCTTTATTTGTCCTGGTGAAGTGCTTCCAGCTCCTCTTTTGTGTCCAATCATGTAGGTGTTACCTCACCAGAGGGAGCTCCACGTGTGGTTATTTGGTTTCTTTTGGTGTTTTTCTTTTTAGGACTGTGGGATACTTTAATGACCTTACTGTCAGTTCAGTTTGATTTTTTAACACCTCCCATCTCTCATTAGGTATCTTCCTTTTCATAGTTTCTGATCACAAGCCCATTCTTGTGTTTGCATGTGCATGCGTGCACATGTTCTCTTTTTGAGCCCGCTTTTCTGGTGTTTTGTGGTAAATGTGTGACTAAGTCTAGGAATCGCTTACAAAGCTATTCTCTGCTTTTGGGTGCTAACACTTTCTCCTCAGCTTCCTAATTTCTCTCCTTTACCATCAACTCTTTCTTGTGCGTTAGTTCTAAAAATCTTAAACAGCACCCTCTAGCAGCTTCAGCTAAAAAACTGAAGTATCTGCAGGAAAGGACATTTATCATTGAGTAAGGTGACATTTCTAAAGGGGACCTGAATGTTCTTCATTGTAGGAAGTGTTTGCCTCTCCCTGTGTGCACTTCATTTTCTCATCTATAAAAGAGGGATAATAATGGAAGGCTTCTGCTAGGGCTGTTGTAAAGAGTGAGTTAATACTGCGTGTCTATCACTGAGTATACTCAGTAAATTATTACTATCATTGTTGTTGGGTTTTTTTATTCATCACTACCACCAACCCGTCTTACCTTTATCCCAATTTTCTAAACTAAATGAGGAAAGCATCTTCTAGAATCCAGATCATACCTTGACTGAATGTATAACACAATAATAGCACTTTTGTTCCCTTTTCGTCTTTTTTTTTTAGATTATTTATTTATTTATTTATTTATTTGTCAGAAGGAGAGAAAGCACAAGCAGAGGGATAGGCAGGCAGAGCAGGCAGAGGGAGAAGCAGGCTGCAAGGAGCCCGATGTGGGAGATCCCAGGACCCTGCAATCATGACCTGAGCCAAAGGGAGCCACTTAACTGACTGAGCCACTCAGGTGTCCCTGTTTCCTTTTCATCTTAATTTCTTTTCAGCATGTTTCTATCCTTATTGTCCTAGATTCTAAAGCATTGTATGCTTCCCCAATGTTCATGGCAGCAATGTCCACAATAGCTGAAATGTGGAAAGAGCCACGATACCCTTCAACAGACGAATGGATAAAGGAGATGTGGTCCACGGGGCGCCTGGGTGTCAGTGGGTTAAAGCCTCTGCCTTCGGCTCAGGTCATGATCCCAGGGTCCTGGGATCGAGCCCCACATCGAGCTCTCTGCTCGGCAGGGAGCCTGCTCCTCCCCCCCCCGCCTGCCTCTCTGTCTACTTGTGATCTCTCTCTTCTCTGTCAAATAAATAAATAAAATCTTAAAAAAAAGAAGATGTCCACATACACAATGGACTATTACTCAGCCCTCAGAAAGGATGAACACCCAACTTTTGCATCAACTTGGATAAGACTGAAGGAGACTATGCTAATGAAATAAGTCACGCAGAGAAAGACAAATATCATGTGGTTTCACTTATTTGTGGAACATAAGGAATAGCATGGAGGACATTAGGTGAAGGGAAAAATGAAGAGGGAGAAATCAGAATGGGAGGCAAACCATGAGAGACCAGGGACTCTGGGAAACAAATAGAGAGTTTTAGAAGGGAGGGGTGTGGGCAGATGGGTGAGGCCGGTGACGGGTGTTAAGGAAGGCACGCATTGCATGGAGTGCTGGGTGTTATACACAAACAGTGAATCATGGAACACGACATCAAAAACTAATGATGTACTGTGTGGTGACTAACATAACATAGTAATAATAAAAAAAAAGGCATTGTGTGGCACTGTGATAATGAAAGCTAATTTCTTACACCACCTGCCACATCTGGTTCCTTCATGCTCTCACTCGAAGCATAAATCCACCTTCTCTGACCACCTCCAGGGAGCTGATGACTTGCTGACCTAGAGCATTCAAAGTGCTTTACAGAGAAAAGGTTCCCGTGCTGATAGTGGAAATGGAAATCTATTGAACAACACGATTATGTTTTTACACAGAGAATGGTTTTCTAGGAGGAAAAACAGCCCAGCCCCAGCATATACTCACTAACCATGAGTAAAAGCAAACTCCTCACTTCCGTGGGTTGTAACATAACAGCGTGAGACTAGATAAACTCAGAAGCCGTTTCCAGGTTTGAAATTCTGTGCTTCTCCTCCGCAATCTTGACAGCAACCCCTCGGCTCGTGGCCACATCTATTTGAGTTTATTTACCATGGCAGATGTTAATTCTGATCAGTGTAGTTTAATTGCATTTTAACTATCTACAGAAGACCTTTGTTCTTTGAGCTATCAGAAAGCAAATTAACTTTGGCATAATTAAAAATGCAGTGGGTCATAAATGTTAAAACAGTTTGGTTTATTTCAACTGGTAATTAGCTGAGATGTATCGTGTTTCCCACAGTAAGAAATCATGGGATATCTTTTTTGGCACTGTTTCATGATGGCAGAAAACCCACTCGTGTTTGTTAAAAGAATTTACAACAGAATAAAAGCTCTACATACCTAATGCTGACAGTTTCAGGTGGGGAAACCAAGGGTCGTGAGATCAGTTTTTGAAAACTGAAGGCAATCACTGGGGTCAGATATGGCCCTCCTTGCAGTTTTATTTTCTCAGAATGTTTCTATTTCTCAATAATTGTCAGAATACAGAAGTAGAAATAGCTTTAAATAGCATTTCCGGCCTTGCATAATTTATATGAAAAAGCAGACTTAGATCCAACAGTCATGGAACTTTTTTTCAGTAATCAGTTCTAATTTTCATAAGTAAATTCTGGTTGAAGTTTGTGAATTTGTCTGTCTCCCATGTAAGTCCATTACATTGAATCACTGCTGAATTATGTTCATGTCAAGGTGTTGGGGGGCACCATTGGGAATGATGTACACAGGCCCCTGGCTTTCTCTTTTTCTAGATTCCTGAATTCACCCCCATCTCAGAGCTACATGAAGCTTTTATCACTGCTGATGCAGAAGAAATTAGTTGAATATGCATGAGTACATTTTCCTCCAACTTTGGAATGGAAATTTGAAGGGGGAAAAAAACCGAAACTTTAAACTTTTGGGATAATTGTGCATTTTGTTTATCTACCTAATAACTATTTCTGAGGCCAAGAGCAAGGAGTTAAAATTGAATTCACAATAATAGTAATAAAAAGTGTACTTTTTTTTTTTACCTGTACCTGTACACGGTTAACGCAAAATTTTAAAAACACTTTTTATTACTATTCGGCATCCCCCTTCTGACTTTCCTCAGCTCGTTGGGGTGGAGTCAAGAGCGAGGGGAGGAAGCCCTTGTTCATGGACAGCGATTTGGCTCCCCCCTGCTGTCAATCAGTTGGTTCCTCTTTGGTGTGAGTTTTGGACCACTAGTATCTGATGCCCCTTCAGTGTTTTTTCCTTTTCTGCTACTCTGGCCCCTAGGTTCCATTCATGGTGCACTCTGTAACTTGATAGATATAAAGCAACATTGTGTTCTTCATGGCATATTGAAATTCTAGTAATTCTTAAATATAATGACTCTTTTAGCTCCTATGGACATTGGCTTGTTGCTGCTGCTCTAGGAGTTGGGCTGATGAGCAATGTGAAGGGCAGACGCCGTGCTCTTCCATGTAGTCTGGCCAGACGCCTCCGTGTGGACCCTCTTCAGGAGACGCCAAGATGCCCTATGCAAAAATCTTCCTGAGTGGTTGTGTCTGTTCTTGGGAAATATCTGAGTGCAGGGCTGAACAGTATAGAACCTTGCTGTGTATGCCACCATTATCTCTTATTACCATTGAGAACTCATCTATAGGTACCATTTTTTGCACTTCTGTTATGTTGCTTCATTCATTCATTCAACAAATCCTATGTTCCAGGAAGCTTTCTAGATCAGTTGTTGTCGACTTGGGATGCCTGCATCCAATTGCATCTTTACTAGGAAATCCTGACAGTTTCACCTTCAAGGTATGCTCCGAACTGTCCGTACTTTCACTTCTAACCTCTAATCCAGTGTATCATCTTGGATTAGATCACTACAGTATCTGCATTGCCACTTGGTTCCACCGGCATCCATTCTCCCTTCAGTAGCCAGTCATCTTCTAAGAACGGTAGTCATATCACAACTCTCCCCTAATCAAGACGGCACTCCCCTGTTTTCCTTGGTGCTGTCCGCGGAGGTGGCAGCCATCTCCTATTTGGCATCATGGCTGCCCTCAGACCTCGGACCGTGAAGGCCAAGATTGTTAAAAGGAGGACCAAAAAGTTCATCCGGCACCAGTCAGACCACTATGTCAAAATTTAATGCAACTGACGGAAACCCAGAGGCCTTGACAATAGGGTGCACAGAAGAACCAAGGGATGGACTTTGATGCCCAGCACTGGTTACGGGAGCAACAGGAAAACAAAGCACATGCTGTCCAGTGGCTTTCAGAAGTTCCTAGTCCCCACCGTCAAAGAGCTTGATGTGCAACAAATCTTACCGTGCAGAGAATGCTCAAAATGTCTCCTCTAAGAACTGCAAAGCCATCGTGGAAAGAGCAGTCCAGCTGCTTGGCCATCAGGGTCAAGAATCCCAGTGCCAGGCTGCGTCGCAAAGAAAATGAACGGACAGACACCTTGTGTGTACGCTGTATTTGTGTTAATAAAACCACCCCAAAAATGGCACCCCCACCAGTGGCTTCTCATCAGACTTAGACCTTATCGTCATCATCTGTGATCAGGCTCTTGATGACTGTTCCCACGTTATGTCCTGTGACCCTTTCCCTTGCTCACTTAGCTCCTTGTAAAATTTCACTGCCTTATTACCTGTATAAAGCTCTTCTTCCGCATCATTTGGATAGAAGTTGGGAACCTTTCTGATCAAAACCACGTGTAGATTGGCTGCCTAGTCATGGTTCTAACCTATCGACTTAAAGGTGTTTTGAAAAAAATGGACAGCTGTAAAGAACTCTCCAAAGCGGAAGTCATATTTGCTCCGTGTCACTTGGTTCTCACACAAACAGTCCTAGAGGCTTATCTCTCGCAATTCTAACCAAATTGATAGTTACCTCGTTGAAAAAGCAGGAAGTGTGCTTTGGAGCAGAGAGGTCTCTGTCATGAATCAAAAATAAAGCAGGCAGAGGGAAAAAACCACAAATCACGTAAGTATTCTTTGTACATTCGGGCCCAGAGGCACCAATGTATCTTCTCTTCGCATTCAGAAGTGTCCTTCGTGAATTCGTACGGAAGGCTTGAGTCGGTTTGACTGCCGAGGGGTGAGTCTCTTTAATCTCATCGCCATCTCCAGTTAGAGAAGTTGAGTCATGACTCTTGAATCTTCTGTTAACTCCTTGTTAACTTACTCAGCTCCTTAGGTTCACTGGAAATAAAAAGTTGAGGAGACTGGCAGGAATTGGGCTGGATTTGTCTTTTTGCCCCAGAAGTTATTCACTCTGCGCTTAATGGTTTATCAAGAAGACAATAGCACACCTCCTTTGGCGATCTCTTTTACGTAACGAGAACAGTATGTCAAAGCCGCAGGACAAGCTCAAGTCCTTGTGTAAAGAATATCTGTGCCCAAAAGCAAACATTACAGAAACACATGACACTGCATTGCTACTGTGGGTGCTCCCTGTACTGATGGACATTTCTTCAAGCATTGTGTCAGATTCTAAGTAGCAGTGCTTTCTTTTTATTTAAATTTTCTAAAAGAGTAGCTGATGATCTAGCAATTCTCTATGAAGTATTTACCCAAAGGATACAAAAACAGACTCGAAGGGATACATGTACCCTGAGGTTTGTAGCAACATTATCAACCAGAGCCAAATTATGGGAACCCAAATGTCCGTTGACAGATGAATGGATAAAGAAGATGTGGTAGATCCGTACGACGGATTATGACTCAACCACAAGAAAGAATCAAGTCTTGCCATTTGCAACAACATGGATGGAGCTAGAGTATTACGCTGAGCAAAAGAAGTCAGAAAAAGACAAGTACCATATGATTTCACTAACACGTAGAACTTAACAAAACAGATGAACATCGGGGAAAAAGAAGAGGCAAACCAGGAAACAGGCGTTTAACTCTAGGGAACAAACTGAGGGTTACTGGAGGGGAGGGGGATGTGGGGATGGGTTAAATGGGGGATGGGGATGAGGGAGGGCACTTGTTAGGATGAGCGGTGAGTGTCCTATGTAAGTGATGAATCACTAAATTCGACACCCCCAACTAATAGTACAATGTATGCTGACTAACTGGAATTTAAATAAAAACAAATAAAAGGGTGGCTGAAGGGGGGATGTTTGAGAGAACTGGTTTAAATTAGTAGATATCTGTCTTCTGTTTTCTCCTGTGACCCTCTGTATTTATAAAGGAAAAAAATTTGATTGGCTGGGTGGACAGGAATGTACTGAGCGCATCCCATCTGACTGGTGCTGAGGGGTGCTTGGAAATCTCATAGGGAACTCCAGAAATATTTACTTGTGACGGGCTTTGGTTTTTTTTTTAAGATTTTATTTTATTATTATTTTGACAGAGACACAGCGAGAGAGGGAACACAAGCAGGGGGAGTGGGAGAAGGAGAACAGGCTTCCCGTGGAGCAGGGAGCCTGATGTGGGGCTTGATCCTAGGATCCTGGGATCATGACCTGAGCTAAAGGCAGATGCTTAGCTGAGCCACCCAGGTGCGCTCCACATGCTGCGGTTCTAAGTGGAAGAAAGAGCTTGCCTCTTCTCTAGAGTAGCCCTCACTGGAGTTAAAGATCCCAGTCAGATGTGCAAAGAGCAATTAATGAACAATAAACGAGAATATAACCAAATACCAAATACTCTTTAGAAGAAGAAGATATGCACCCATGGGAAACACAAGAGGTTACTTCCGGTGTAAGTACTTGTCTGTATGTAGACTATTCAGGAAGGAGAAAAGGCTGGCCAGCAAATGTGGCTAAAGGTACTGTCACTGTTGTAGTGTCAGCTTCTCTTCTTCTTGGGCTAAGTTCTGTTCTTAGTTGCCCACTCTGTGCCCCCCATTGCACAGTGCTGAAGTAGGTTTATGTATTTAAGTTTTTGCTCTCAATTTGAGCAGTGTTCAGTGATGTGTTGGGAAACAGATTTGCAGGGGGAGTGGGGAGGCTCTGATTTATGGTGTTTGCCAATTTCCGTGGTGTAAATACTCTCATCATGGTTGATTTCTCAAATGGGCGATTGGTGATGTCACTGAACATACAGTTGACAATTTGGAGTAGGCTCTTGGCTCCTGGCAAGACCCCACTTTAGGAGGTGACTGCCAATGTCCTTGCTCAGTGTCGTATGTACAGAATCTTTATTCCAATATCTGGAGGAGACTGTTCTTTCCCTTTTATACCTTCCACACTCTGGCTGCCTATAGAGTTGCTATTCGGGGGACTGTTTCTTGTTTTTTAATCTCTGTTTATATGGAGCTTAACTCTCTCAAACTTAATTTCTTTGTGTTTTATCTCAGCGTGTGCCATCTGCTTTGTACTGTGATCAGGAGTGACCAGTTCTACTTCCTGAGAAGTTCTACTTCTCTCTCTGCCTGCCTCTCTGCCTACTTGTAATCTCTCTCTCTATCAAATAAATAAATAAAATCTAAAATAAAATAAAATAAAATACCCGTCACTTGGAATGGGTGGTTAAGTAGGTAGGTGATGTTTGAGTCATCACAGCGCAGAGTGACCTTGTAGGTTTGGGTCCATTATGAAGACAAGAGTAGAAATCACTGCCCTGGGTTGTACTAACCTTCCCTAAATATTAGCTTATAAAAGAGAAGAAGGAAGGGGAAAAAGCCTACGCCTGTACGAAAGGCACACAGACGGTCACATTTTCTTTGTTTATGCTTTAGACTACCTACTAACATTGAGTTAGCTCTAATTTATATACCAACCTTCATTTCTTTGGACTTAGTGATTGTGAAGCAGTTATAAGAGTTTGGAAAAAAATATAAATGGTGTGGAAATAAAAGGTGAGGACCTTGGAGCATCGGTGTGTCTCACTGTCCCCTTGACTTTCTAACTAGCCTTTCTCAAATTTTTAGGGATTTCTTTCAAGGATCCATCTCTCTTGGGGTCTGAGCACCTGTGAATCATAGGCTTCCTTTTTTTGATCTTATTTGGCTCATTGTTCTCCAACCCGTATTCCCCAGAATTATTAGATAAAATATGTGTAAGGATGCTCTTTTTTTTTTTTTTTTAAGGATGCTCTTTTTGAATGAAAACCTGTAATAAGCATGGATCTGATTGTTGCCTTTTCTAGATGAGAGATTAATGGAGACAGTGTTTGCTGGAACATTTTGAACTTATTTCCCCTGATACTGAATTTGTAAAATTATTACCTTTAAAACTAAGCTCATACTTAATGCCTTCATTTCCTTTTCGCACCACTCTTTGGGTCTGTTTGCCTCCCGCATGGCAATTTCCAAGAATCACAAGCCTTAGGAGATTTAAAACTGGAATCTTACCAGTTTAAAATTTGCAAAATACATTGGTTCAGAGAAAAAAGGGCTACTCTACTCCTCAAATGACATCATTTTCACATGATATGTTCCCTTTATAAATGCCATATTATAAGACAAGAATGTGAGGTCTGTTATTGAATAGAAAAATGGAAAAGCAAACAAGATCTGTAAACATTTGAATAGAATGACAGTAGGCTTACCTCCAACTCCATATTCTTTCCTACGGGCCACTTGGATGTCGTTGGTGTGGTCTCTAACTGACTATCATTTTATGGTCTGTGAAATGTTTTGATTTTGGATCTTCTGAGTCTTTTACAAATGGCCCTAGCCTATGGTAGGACAGCAGAATATCCAAACTGACAGCCAGTCTGACTTCTTGGCTAAGCCACACCAGACAGTATTTGGTCCTTGACCTATTTGATTTCTTCCTTGTTCTTTTAGTTCCCTCTAAAAAATAATAAGAAATCTCACTACTTATTTCTTGGTCCTGGAAAGGACAAAATCCTTGTGAATTTCTTTTTCCTTTTGCTTCTGTAGGTCCTTCAGTTCCAATTTTCCTCCAAGATAATACCCCCAAATAATTGTAGCAGGGACTCGAGACTTTTGCCTACTCTGAGTGCTGAAAATTGAGAAGTATTCCAAAAGAATTGCCCGTTTTGGTTAGTGAGAACACTTCCTATCTGTTCATAAGGGCAGTGGTGGCCTCTTCCACCAGTACCTACTTTGAGAAACCTAGCAGCGCAGAGTGACCTTGTAGGTTTGGGTCCATTATGAAGACAAGAGTAGAAATCACTGCCCTGGGTTGTACTAACCTTCCCTAAATATTAGCTTATAAAAGAGAAGAAGGAAGGGGAAAAAGCCTACGCCTGTACGAAAGGCACACAGACGGTCACATTTTCTTTGTTTATGCTTTAGAAGTTCACCTGGACCCCTACCGAACGTGGTGTCCTATCGCAGACTGCCAGACGGTGTGCCCCATTGCCTCTAGTGACCCAGGGAAGCCTGTGCAGGTGGAGTGCCCTTCCTGTCACCTGAAGTTCTGCTCCTGTTGCAAGGATGCTTGGCACGCAGAAGTCTCCTGTAGAGATAGTCAGCCCTTCGTCCTGCCGACAGAGCACGGGTAAGAAAGGAAAAACGATTTTTTCGATTATTCACCAGTTTTCTCAGAAACCCCAAATAGGTCGCTTGGAGAAGGAGTTTCTTGTGATGGAGTTTAGAGATTAGTTATTTCCCCGTGGAACTTCCCTGAGAAGTGTCTCCAAACAGGGAAGTTGTTAACAAAGAGTAACCGACCCAGCCTTTCTCAGGGGATTTTAGGTATTTACCCCCGAAGACTCTCCCAGATACCGCTGAAATGAGGGTCTGTATGCATTTTGGTTTCTCTTCAGGTCGGGAGGCCCACGGCCCACTGGTTTTCAAGAGCAAGGCATGGCTTGTCCACAGCCGTTTGCTTAGGAGCCATGAGCACCCGCCATGGATTTCTTCCTGCTTGCAAAGCGATGCGGGAATTATTTTGTGACCTGACTGTGTGGCAGCTTGTGGGGCGTGCTGGTCCTATCAGAGAGAGCGCGATAGAAGCAGCGGCCCTCCAGGGGCTCAGTGCTCAATACACAGGACCTGGAGGAAAAGAGCTGCATCCCCCAGTACGTGGTGGCCTGAAAAGACAGTGCCAAGGTTCAGACTTGGTTACAATGAGAAGCAGTCAGATCTGTACCTTTCAGTACGGAGGGTTTTTACGGCAGCAGAAGGGCCGAGAGTGAGAGACCTTTGTGTGCCATCCCTGGCTTTGCTGGAGGCTGTGGCTGTCTGCGTCCTCGAGAACAGACGTGCCAGTGTGCCCAGTCCAGCTGACTGGCCCACCCCGCACCCTCCGAGAGGAACGGGAACAGGAGCACTATGCAGCTCGGGAAAACTAGATCTACAAACAAACCAGGAGGAAAACTAGATCTAGAGCCCATGGCAGGCACACGCCTTCTTAGCCAGTACCCTCTGCTCGTGGCAGTGAGGTCTGCCTCACGGCGTCACGGGACAATGGGAAGATCCCAGAGGGAGAGGGGTTGGGTTCTTTTTTTTTTTTTTAATTTTTATTTTTTAAGATTATATTTATTTAAGAGAGAGAGAGCGCGAGAGGGGAGGAGGGTCAGATGGAGAAGCAGACTCCCCAATTCAGGGCTCGGTCCAGGGACTGCGGTATCATGACCCGCGTGGAAGGCAGATGCCCAACCCCCTGAGCCGCCCAGGCGTCCCGAGAGGTTGAGCTCTGACGTGGTCGCTTGGTATCAGTGAGACTTCATGGAAGTCACTCAGCCTCTATGAGTCTGTTTCTCTATGTGGGGGAAAAAAAAGGTGGTTGGCGGTGGGGGCGGGGGGAGAATTAAAATAGTAACTGTCCCACTGCTATAAGCAGGTGACCGTGGGTGCCAAATCCCATCCTGGATCCGACGAAGCTTTGTGAACGTGATGTCTCTGTGGGCAGGGGGCTGGTTTTGATGAACGCTAGCTAATGTGCAGCCCGGCGCTGTGGCTGCCCGAGCCCTCCCACTCCCTGATGCGTTCCACTTACCTTCCGTGCCCCTTAAGGCTGTGCGCCTGTGCTGATGTAGGCATCCGTCGGGAGCAGGTCTCTTTAATGAGACTGACGTTGATTTTCAAGTATTGATTATTGTGTCCCCCTGACCTCTTCTATTTCTTTATCAGGGCGGATCGCCAGGAAGATTTATCTATGCCGTGTCAGATCCAGAACTAGGTTTTCTGCTGTGCCGCAGAACGCTTGTGTTTTTGCGTTAGACAGTGTGTGTTCAGGGAATGAAATACTAATTTGGTAAAACAATGAATTAAGTCACGTGTGGAAAATACAAGTATAGCATCTCTCCTAGCCAAAGATAAATAAAGTAAGGTTCTTTTTTGTTTTGAGTTATCTGGATGACTGATATTAATCTGTGTCCCCACCCTCTTCCATGGAAGTGAATGAAGCTCAGATGAGGAAGAATCCTCTACCCTACCCATCAGGAGCCCTAGGAATTCAGTCGGTGACCATAAGGTGGAATCTAGAAGGGCATTAGTTACCTGTTGAATTAATTACACTCAGTCCACTCTTCCCCAGCCCTGGTTAGTGGACACCCTTCTGGTTCTAGCAGCATTCTGGATCCTCCCCTGCCCCCGTAATCTCTCATCCGTTTTGTTTCTAGGGCCCTCTTTGGGACAGACACAGAAGCCCCCATTAAGCAGTGCCCTGTCTGTCGGGTTTACATTGAACGCAATGAAGGCTGTGCTCAGATGATGTGCAAGAATTGCAAACACACGTTTTGCTGGTACTGTCTCCAGAACCTGGACGTAAGTTCCACCTGGAAATGTCTTCTTCTGTGGTCTTTCTCTATGTCGTACCTGTGCGACCATCAGGATCCTACGGGCTTTCCTTGTAAAATCTTCAGCCTGTGTTTATCCTGCAAAAAGGTTATTTTTCTTAAGGGTACTTTCTGAGCCTGTTACTTTAGATGTCTAGCAAATGTCACTTTCGCTGTGTCAGCTTAACTTTAAGGGCAAGCTTTTGTTTTACGGACGTTGCCTGTGTTGGGGGCACTGTCTCCTTTTATCATGTAGGGGACCATCAGTGGATTAATTCATTTTACTGCCCTAACAAGTCGCCACCTATGTAGTAGCTTAAAACAGCACAGATTTTTTTTGTCTTTAGTTCTGTCTCTGGAAATCTGAAGTGGGTCTCACTGAATTAAAATCAAGGTTGGGGTGCCTGGGTGGCTCGATCGTTAGGCGTCTGCCTTTGGCTCGGGTCATGATCTCAGGGTCCTGGGATCGAGTCCCGCATTGGGCTCCCCACTTAGCAGAAGCCTGCTTCTTCCTCTCCCACTCCCCCTGCTTGTGTTCCCTCTCTGTCTGTCTGTCTCTCTCTCTCTCTGTCAAATAAATAAATAAATAATCATAAAAAAAAAAATCAAGCTGCCCTCAGGGCAGCATTCTTTTCTGGATTCTGGGGGAGAATCCATTTCTTCACTTTTTCTGGCTTCTAGAAGCTGCCTGCATTTGTTGGCGTGTGGCCCCCTTCTCCATCTTCGAAGCCAGCCACACCGTGTCTGTCTGACCCCTTCTTCCTTTGACCACAGCTGGGAAAGCTGGTCTGCTCTTAGGGACCCTCTGATTAGGTTGGCCACATTTGGATGATAGAGGCTGTTCTCCCCCTTCTCAAGCTCTTAATTTAACCACACTTGTAAAGTGCCTTTTGCCATGAAAGCCCACAAATTCTGAAATTCTGGGGAGTGGGCCACGGGCATCTGTAGGGGAGCAGTTTTTCTGCCTAGCATAATTTGATTCTCTTCTTCTTTTTGCATTGAAAGAAGAAAGCCACTCAAATCGAGGGGATGTCTTAAAGAACCACTTAATTCATTGGCGCGACCATGGTCCTGCTCTCGTTTTGTTAGGGCGCCATTCCCAGATAACGGGGTGATTCTTTCCCCTCATCGTTCATGAAGCGCATCTCGTGTGGGTCGGGTGCGGCTCAGTCAGTCCCGTGCCAAGGCTCGTGCTGTGAAGGACTGCTGAGCAGATCGCCCTTCAATTCTGGTGTTTCTTCTAGCATGTGTGTGCTGCCCCAAATAAGACTAGATAGTTCCTGTTTTGGCAATCTGGACTAATGAAATACGTCCGCACCAGAGTGAGCCCTCCATCGTGGGGTGGGGTGGGCATTCTTTTCTCAATTTTTTCTTTTTCTTTTTTTTTTTACAAGATTTATTTATTTATTTTAGAGAGAGAATAAGAGCAAGCGAGCACAAGTTGGGGGAAGGGTAGAAGGAGAGAGAGAGAGAGAGAATCTCAAGCGGACTCCACATTGAGCAAGGAGCCCCATGCAGGACTTGATCACATGAATGAATCTGAGCTCACAGCCTGAGCCGAAGTCAAGAGTCAGACACCCAACCGACTGAGCCACCCGGGCACCCCACTCAATTTTTCATTTCAGTTGCCTGGTTGGCTTTAATTTGAGGAACAGCTCGGGTGACGCTTTCGTATCACACAGTTAGTGGGTCTGTGCGTGGTTATTATGGGATGCATGCTGGCCACCATGTGCCTGATTTTTAAGTGAAAATTAGGTAAGTTGTTTCAGATGATCTCTGTGACGAAGAATTTTAATCAGCCCCATCTCAGCGTTTCAAGCAGAGGTATAAATTAGGGGAAAGGAAACTGACATTTTAGACTGTGGAAGCTCAGCAGCTCAGGTTGCAAGAAGTGTGTTTATTTATTTTTTTGTCAATTCTATTGATCCTAACCCTTTGAATTACAAGTATGTGTGATGTTGTCGACCCATTATGCTTCCAAACGTGTGATACTCTGGGCGAGGTTTTCACTGGTTGCACGCCCCTCGTGTTTTTACAAAGGAAAGACATCTTTTCTGTTTGGCTTCAGGTTTAACCAGAACATTAATTGGGTTCATATCCCAAGGAGGCTGAGCCCATGAGGTTCTTTTTAAGAATGTAGCAGGAATGTGAGGGAATAAAGATGTGTGCCAGATCTCCCCATCCTTTGGCTGAAATATGCTTGGGGTTTGGTGTTGCGAAGAACACACTGGTCTGTTCCTTGGACTTTTCCGGGGCTCGAGCTGAAATGGTACAGATGTTAAAAGGCTGGATACACAGACTTCAAATCCTGAAGCATCTTTCTCTGGCCATTGTTTTCTGAGATCTCATTTTCTCGGGTATCGCCAGGGGCACTGGCTTGTTGGTTATGATGTTTTTCCCTCGACAAGTGTTCTGTGGCAGATGGTGGTGTTGATCTTCGTTTATGGGAAAGTTTCGGAGCCTGGGTCTGGGAGCAGGATGATTGTCCAAGAGCCAAGCCTGAGACGGATGTCCAAACCGAGTGATTTTTGAGTTTTGCTGGAGTATTGAGTTTGCTCCTGCCTTGGTCCTCATCCCTGCTGGTTCAGAGGACAAAGTGTTCTTCTTCTTCTTTTTTTAAAGATTTATTTATCTATCTATCTATCTATCTATCTATCTATCTATCTATTTATTTCTTTGACAGAGAGACAGAGATCACAAGTAGGCAGAGAGGCAGGCAGAGAGAGAGGGGGAAGCAGGCTCCCGCTGAGCAGAGAACCCAATGCAGGGCTCGATCCCAGGACCCTGAGATCATGAGCTGAGCCGAAGGCAGAGGCTTTCACCCACTGAGCCACCCAGGTGCCCCAGAGGATGAAGTGTTCTTAATCTGCTCTGGGGACCTCAGCGACTTGTCCCTTTCCATTATCTCTTCTCTCTCCTGTGACTTCAGCTTCTACTAACATCTCCATGTGCTCAGCTTTGTTCCGTTTAAAAATGAGTCACGTTTTCCTCAAACCTACATGTCTCCCTTACTACCATTCTCCCTCTCTCTCTCTCCTTCTCTTAGAAGCCAAACTCAAAATAGCATAATCCCCTCTCATTGTTGATAACTTACCTCCAGTGCTTTGAAGTGCACTTAGCTTGCCACATCGTCACTGCCTTGACTGTGTTTTGCCAAGGCTTTGAATGCTGTCTTTTGGGTAAAATCCAATGGATGTTTCAGTCCTCCTCTTACCTAGATCCTCCACTGCCTTTGACTGACGTCTTGACCGCCTCTGCTTCAGTGATGACATCTCTTCTGATTTCCCTTCTACATTTCGGTTTCCTTTCCAGGTGCCTCTTTGCATCATTCTTTTTTGTTTTTTAGAGTGAGAGAGCAAGAAGGGGGAGGGGCAGACGAGCGAATCTTAAGGAGGCTCTGCACCGGCCACAGGGCTCTGTCTCGCGACCCCGAGCTCATGACCTGAGCCGAACTCAAGAGTCAGATGCTTAACCAACAGAGCCACCCAGGCGCCCCCTTCTTACATCCTCTTGGCCTGTCTGTCTACACTCTCTCCCTGGGTGATCTCATCTACTTCTATAGGTTTTCTCCACTCCCTGTACGCTGATTCCCATCTTTTCCCCCAAATTCTCATCTATGTAATCAGCTGCCTTTTGAACAGTACAGCTTAAGTATCTCACGTGTCTCTTGAATTCAGCATGTCCAAAGTGTGGCCATTATCTTCCCAACAAAGTTCATCTCTCTGTTGTCATTTCTCTCAATGAGGCTCCTGCCTCTGCCTGGTGGCTTTCCTCTCATCTGTGATTTCTTCTCCTTCTTCCCTCATCGAGTTAGTTACCTTCTCAGGACCCCATATCTCTGTTTCCCATCTCAGCTGCTGGCATTTTTTCCTCACACTCTCCCCATCTCCATTCCGCTCACACCGGTGCTAGAACCACCTTTCTAGGTTGGTGACTAAGATGATTAGTCAGGACTCTAATCCTTTCTAGACTCATTCAAGGGTCTCAATGATTACGATCTGTTTTCACTCAGTGATTTATAAAAGTACTGAGATATATTCTAAAGATTGTGGCCTTGGAATTCTTGGAGGCCGCCATTTGTGTTCCCCAAAAGAGCCTTTGCCTTCCACCGAGGCAATCCGATGTGGTTAGTATTTAGTTCTCAGTTCCAAAGAGCATGTTTACTGAAACCTCTCTCTTCATTTTTCAGAATGACATTTTCCTCAGACATTATGACAAAGGGCCGTGCAGGAATAAGCTGGGCCACTCGAGAGCCTCGGTGATGTGGAACCGAACGCAGGTACCCTGACCTTTAAGGGAGCAGGAGCTGTACGGGACTCCAATGGCTTAAAAAGCCCATCCAGTCCTTCTCCCCGCCCTGTTCTCTCCCCACCCATCCCAGCCTGGGAGGTTCTGGGGAGCTCTGGGGCAGGGCCAGCAATGGCCTGAAGCTAGTCCAGGAGCATGATCCCTTTGAGGGTAAATAGAGGGGCAGGGCCCCAGAGCAGCGCAGTAATTAACAGTGACCTGCAGAATCAAGGCAGATAATCTTTCCTCTTGAAAGAAGGATAGAATGACTTTCCTAAAGCCCTGTAAGTCGTATTTCTTACAAAGGCACTGCTCTAAAATCCCAAGAGGCACCCTGCTGGAGCTTAGATTCCTCTGCACACACCATTGTGGGTTTCTGTGAGAGGTTCAGAGGGAGTCCTGGTTTATTTTTAATAGTGTTCCATATTTATTAAAGACTATGTTCCTTTTAAGGGCGTCAGTGTTAATAGCCTAAGAATCATTATTAGCATCCCCATGAGGCTGTCAAGGAGACTCGGGTAGGGAGAGAGCCAACAGCAACAATTCTGACACGGAGCCCATGCCAGAGCTCAAGTTAGCATCCTGTTTCTTCCTCTCACCTCGGATCTAGTCCTTGCTGCCTCCCTGGCTTACATCCGGTGCAGATCCTGCAGGACACTGGCTGAGAGCTCCCATAATTGTGACTGTTTCATATGCCCGAGGTAGTGTTTTTGTTCAGGCTGCTAGAATAAATTACCATAAAACTGGGTGGTTAGAAAAATAGACACGTATTTATCCCAGTTCTGGAGACAAGAAGCCCGAGTTGAAGGTGCCAGGATGCGTGGGTTCTGGCAAGGACCCTCTTCCTGGTGTGTGGATGGCCTTCTCACCGTGTCCTCCCGTGGTGCCCCAGCTTGGGAAGAGGAAGCAAGCTCTCTGATATCTCTTTTCATTAGGCCACTAATCCCATTGTGAGGGTTCCACCCCCGAGTCGTAATTACCTCCCAAAGGCCTTCATTTCCAAGTACCTTGTACTGGACATTAAGGTTTCAACAGAGGCATTTTTGCGGGTGGGGGAGGATGCAAACATTCAGTCCGTAGCGGATGGTACAGTATACACGTAGGAAGATTGAACTGCTGAAGTAGGCTTTTCTTCTGAATTTCCAGGTGGTGGGGATTCTGGTGGGATTGGGCATCATTGCCCTGGTGACTTCCCCCTTGCTGCTCCTGGCTTCCCCGTGTATAATCTGCTGTGTCTGCAAGTCCTGTCGGGGCAAGAAGAAAAAGCACGACCCATCCGCGACCTAAGGTCTCCGCTCCTGTCTGCGCGCCCCCGACGCCCGGGGTGATAATGAGAAGCACAGGGAGAAAGCCCCACTTAGTGAACTTGCCTCCTCCTTGCCAAACTTTGAAAGTGCCTCTGTGTCCAGACTTGGAACTTGCCTGCCCGCCTTTGGCATCAGAAAAGGCCGAGCCCGTGTGAAGACAAGGACCGGGGTTCTGCAGTCTTGGCCGGTGTCCATGGAGCACGTCGGGAAGCTTTGGGGTTGCCGAGAGGGAACTAACACCCCGTCATTTTATCCTCCGCAGGACCCCACTGGACTGTTCGACTTCCGGCCACCATCGAGGAGCCCGAGCGAGCTTCGGTATCACCAATGTGTTGTCATGTTGGCGGCACACGTCGTAACTGCTCAGCTAGAGGCTGTTGGGTGTTGGTTTGAGCCCCGGTGAGAAGCATGGGGGAAACCCGGCCCCCATAGGAGGGAAGGGATAACACCGTTTAAGGGGAAGTTGTCATACGCGACCGCCGAGCAGCAGGCTGCTTATCTTGGGGAGCGGGTCTGTTGGTTCTGCCCCTGCCGGCTCCCGGCTGTGCTGTTCCCGGCATTCCCACAGTGACTTGGCAGAAACACAATAGGTTTCTCCTCGTGTGATCTCTGCTTCAAGCAGGAGAAACTGCTGTGCGTGGGGAGTTGTCCCTTCTAAGTGAAGGGGTTGCGGCCACTGAAACAGTGTGGTCTGATGGAGTAGCTCTCCCTCGGCCAGTGCAACTTTGTGAAGCGATCAACTGTCCTCCTACAGCCGCGAGCTGTGGTCTCCAGGATTGGTTTATGCGCAGTACGGGTCGAGTGGCCGAGGTTAACCTTCGTCATAGGTAACAGAGACCTTCCTGAGCTCTGTGTTCATGCACCCCACACATTTAGAGTAGGCCCTAAAAGTACACACCAAGGATGCATCTCCAAGTCCATGTGCATCCCAATCCAGTGAGTTGCTGCCTACGTAGAGTTTCCATCCAGTGGGCACACGTGAGTTTATCCAGTGGTTCACAGAAAATAAATGTTTCCTCAAAGCCATTCTGTCTTTCCTTCTGGGACGAATGTGATTTATTATAAGTCAACCTAAAGGGGTTTTTTGGGGGTTTTTTTTTGCATATTATATATGTCAGTTTTGGTTGCAACTTCATAACTCACCCAAAGGTCTAGACTCATAAAGCTCTTTTAAAACAACACCTAGTTCAATGTCATGCCATCTCAGTTTTGTAAAAACACTGATAATCCAGGTATTTACATATTTTCAGACACAACTAACTCAAAGCAGCTCTCTTCTTAGCAGTTTCATATTGTTCTTTCAGCATCTGGTAGGGTAATCCAGATATTTCCTGTGTGGAGGAAGGAATTGATAAAACAACAACAACAAAAAATGTAAGAGATAAAATGTAAATGCTTTCTGTATCATAAATGCCTTGGGTTGGTATCACATTATTACAACTTATTTTTCCCATTATCCATCAGCCAGATTTTGAACAAACGGGTTTTGAAAAGACAATAACTTTTTCTCCATTGACAGGATTACCTAATTGTCATTAGCAACGTAGTTTGGTGCTTCATGAGAATATGTAAAATGCTCGTAGAGAGCTCTCTTTGAAACTAGGGACACCGCCATGAGGGACTATTGGAACCCATCATACTTCCCCAAGGTAACTGGGTAACTAGTTATTAAATTGCTGCTATCCTGGACCTATTATTAAAGAACGATGCTTTGCCGATGTAATGGAATGTATCCTAAGTGGGGATGTGTATATTTAAGGAACTTTAGTTCACACGTACATATCAATACCTGATTTATGTGTAGTACATCTCTTGGTCATGTACATTTTTATTTACCATTTGTATAAAACATAGTTGAGAACTCTGGGAAAACTTTTGAATGGCAACCAACCAAAAACATTTTTAATAATTTTTTGGAAATTTCTCAATATCAAGTGTCTTTATTTTCCTTTGAAAACTCTGAAAGCTTCAGAACAAGAATATCCTCTTATATCAATGTATTTCATATTAGAAAGACAAGTGTATATATATTTGAGTAATTTGCTTTGTCTTAACACTGCCTCATTATAGTGGGCATTTATAACTGCTCAGGGGATCACAGGAACTCAGCTGAAATTGCATTTTTGTATCAAGAATAATGTCTGTCGTGGCAATGTCCTCCAGCAGGAGTGAACTCTCTAAGCTCGAGTCCACAAAGAATCTTTAAATGGGGGCTGATTTCGAATAACCTAAAATCCTATGTTATCAGAGGCAGGGCTCCCAAATTTGGAGTTAAAGGTAGAAGAAAACATCCATACTGTTTCCTTGGCCAAACTGAAGGAACTTGTCTTCTCACAGAGATACTGTAACAAAATCAGCTACTTTTTCGTAGGGGACAGGGAGTGGGGGTTGTGTATGAAAAACAGATTTTAAACAACTGGATTTAAGTTTTTAAATGTTGAAAAGTGCCTGGACAATTGAGACTTCTTCCTTATATGGCTACATGAATTGGCCTTTGTAAGATTTGTCAAAATCCACAGGAATAGGTTGGTGGGTTAGACAGGATATATCTCTGGTGCATCAAAGGGCAAGATGTAAGCCGAGCTAGAAACTTTGTTTATAAAAGAGAGAGCTGACAATGTCGGTAACACAGATTGATGATTTCATTTGGGATAATTGGCCAGTGAGAGAGTTTAACCTGCTTCCTTCCTCTGTCAGTCCTATCTTCTCCCAGTGATCCTCTTTCTATACTAGGAAGAAATATGGGTCTACATGATCATGTTTGAATGTCATGGCAAAAAATCTTTCTGTTTGGAGTAGTATAGTCTATTTGAAATAGAAATCAAGACTCCTTCTCCAAATTCTAGTCTGGTTATGATAATCCCCCCATCCAGAAACACTAACAGATATAAAGGCACAACAACTAGCTACTGCCCCTTCTGGGAGTTTTTCTCTTGTTATTGGGTAGGGAGGTGAGGGGGGAAAGGCATATGGAAGCAAATTTTAGAGTCGTAGGCATACTGTTTGTTCATGCAATGGGTATTTGCTCTGGCCTTGAAATCTCTATTTCCGTAAAGAGGCCTTTGAAAAACAAGTAATTCACAGTGTGAATTTTCCTATAGCCTGCATCATGAAGATTTTACCTATCTAGATTTGAAAATCTACATGTTTATTTGAATGTAAATCACTATTGCTTGGAACCCCAAATTATCTCTTAAAAATTATTCAGAATCTAACTATTATTTTACCCTTCTCTACACAGTGCTTGACTCGCTGTTTGTGAATGGATGCCTTTCTGTATATAGAACCGTGTATATATATGTGTGTAGCTCTGAGGACAATTTCATAATGCTGTAGATGAGTGACATTTTATAAAGCTGTCCAGTCCATACCTGTAGGCCATTACATCTCATGTCGATTCATGATCCCGAAAGTTTTGTTATGTATTTAAGAAATTGCTGTTGTATTATATTTTTCCGAATTATTTGAGAGACAAATAGCTGTGTGAGTCTCTGTAGCCCCAATAAATGCAGAGCAAGAAAGCAAGTGTGTTTAACCTTGGTTGTGCTGCATGTTTCTAGACACTTTCAGGTTTATCCTCCAGGAACCAGTGAAGCACTGTTGAATTCCCGGTTCAGAATTTGCAAAAAGTACCCAAATCTGCGATACCATTTGTGGAAATATCTCTTGCTACCTTGTTTCTTAAATAAGAGGAAGTGTAACACCTTCACTTGGCGCAGACATTTTTGTTGTATGTGGGATATCCCACATGCTCCGTGCACAGGCATGGATCATTATCCAGAGAAATAACAAATAATTTAGGCCTTTGATCATTGTGAGAAAAAATGCTGCTAGGCATCAAAGCCACTAGTTCTATAAAATGAGGTTTGGGCTACGTGCTCTCCATGGTCAGTTCTAACCTTCCACAAGTCTGTTGGAGGATTGTATTTCCTCGTTAAGAATGCTAAGGGATTTACATTAGTGTTAAATTAAGGTCATTTCCATTTGATTAGTATTCAAGGCAGGGTTTACCAAACGCTGAGTGCCAGAAGTTGGTTTCCAGCTAGAACTTGTGTTTCTGCAAAGCTGAAAACTAACATTCCTATCTACTGGCAATGGCGCCTCTTTATTGATCATTATATGGTTGTACTAGGATACAGGGGAGAAGATTTAGGATTGACTTCTAATTCAAATTCCATTTTCTGGACATTCAGTTTTGAGGAAATCAGTAAGATCGTATTAAAATATATTTCGGTTATGGTTTCTTAATTTGCTTAATTGTTTCCTAGAATGTCAACATTATTTCATTTTTAAAGTGTCATTGTTTGCTAAACTTGAGTTTGCATCCCCAAAGAATGATTGAATGAACCATTTTAAACAGCAGCGATTTTAATCAGCGCCCAAACCGAAAGCTCATTGCCATGTAAATTATGAGCCTAGTGAATCTGAAGAATTATAACTAGGTTTTTCTGTAATTCAATTATTCTCATTTGTTAGATAATAAATTTATCTTTTAAGATTTTTTTTTTATTTATCCATTAGAGAGAGAGAGAGAGAGAGAGACTGAGAATGAGAGGGGAGAAGGTCAGAGGGAGAAGCAGACTTCCCGCAGAGCCGGGAGTCCGATATGGGACTCGATCCCGGAACTCCGGGATCATGACCCGAGCCGAAGGCCGCTCAACCAACTGAGACCCCCAGGCGCCCTAATAAATTTATCTTTTAGACCCTAAAGATAGTATCCAACTCTACATTTAATCAGAAAGAAATGAATTTCTTCAAATAATTCAGTAGCATTTATACTGTTTTATTTATATATTTTTACATATACTTTTTAAAGAACTTGTGAAAACCATCCTATGAGATAAATGGAGTAGGTATTGGATCCATTTCATTGAGAAAGCAGTGGTTTTAGGTTCATGTCTTGCCAAGGGTCACACTACTGACGAGTGGTGGCAGAAATAGAATGTAAGACTCCTTCAGAACACTTCCAACACTTTCATTAGTTAGTAATTCAGATCTGGCCTTCGTTCCCAGATCTGTGAGTACCAGGGGGATGAACTCCCCTCTCAATTACCTGCATTGGTGGAGGTATATGTAAGAGAATTATTATTTCAGATCATCATTGAGAGTCTGTGCTTTGGTGTGTCGGACAGCTAGCCCGGGGCACATGGCCACCCCTGAGGTCAACCCCAGTCCCTCCCTGGTTTAGGTAGAGGAGAAGGGCAAGGGAGGGGAGGGCAAGTTAGTCAAGAAATAACTGGGTCGTGTGTATCCTGCTAACGCTGGAATGAGATTTGCAGGTGAGTCCATGTACTTCAGATTGCAACACATTTGCCTCTTTGCAATATGAAGAACATTCTCACAGGTTGCTCTGATGTTGACAGTCAACACTCGAAATAATTGTTAAGTCCAAATGCTTTCCTTTTAACATTACCAGCTTATGCTATAATGTGTATGTGTGGCTGATCATTAAATAAATCAGTTGGTTTGGCAGTTTCAAAAACAAGAAATGGGGCTCTAGATAATGAACTTACTGAATGGATTTCTGATGTGTATAAAGAAGCTGTGCTTCGAATTCCATTTTCTGCCTCTATGGTTTTCCATTTTACCTATATAATTCTATCAGTTCTCCCTTTTTAAAAAAATTTTGTATGTTGAAACTAGAATTCAGGCTTTAGGTGAGAAGTGAATGAAGTCTCCCGTTTGCCTTACTGATCTGGTGTGATCAAGGAGGGATATTTTTGGAGGAATGGTGGGGAGTGGTTCACATTAATGCCATTGAACACATTCAAATAAAATGAACGTGAAATTTTTCTTGACTTGTGATACTTCTGATTATTGATCAGTCTGGACGTAGTGTTTGAAGCCAAGCCCGTTTGTTTAACTAAAAGCAAACAAGTCCAGAAATCCACACACCACCTGCATGATGTGTCCCGAATTCCAGCCTGGCCCTGGGACTTTGGCACCACAAGGGCACATGAACGGAATGTTGGGAGAAGGCTGTCGAATCTGATGTCAGCCGGGGCACAGAACGAGCAGGCAGCGTGCCCTGGTCTCCCTGCCCCCTACCACCAGTCTCGACGGTGTGAGGTCAGGGGACAGACACCCAGCCCCCAGTAAGATGACTTTACTGTTGATCAGGGCCAACTGTTTATCCACACTGTCATTTCCTCTGTCCTGGCTCAGACATAGTGGGTCAGAGGAGATCACGAACATCAGAGGGACATTGTTTTCTAGGAGGTGTGAGGAGGGGAGCCATTGCCCTGTGTGTGCTGTGATCATTTTCAGCCAGACACTGTTCCCAAAGGAGAAGGGGGGCTAATATATTTCAAGCCTGTGGATATGTGTTGAGGGAGGAATGACTCCTCAGAAAATACATCGTCTTTCTCGATTTAAAAAATTCCTTTATGTTGTTTTTTCACAAGGAGATATTTCACAGATAAATATTTATCTAATTGTATGCTCAATTAAAATGGAAGCTCTGTGGAGAGAAGAATGCAGAACTCCTATCAATGCAATGATTTTGGTGGGGAGCTGGTTTACTGTAAAAACTTAAAATTACACAATGCCATATGGTATGCAATGTGCTTTCAAACACATTTTCTTTTGCTCTTTCTACGACTCTAGTAAGTACATATTAATAGGGCCCTCTCCCACTGACAGGTGGGAGGTGAGAATCAGGGCCTAGGTGACAGGGCACAGGTCATAGGATGGGTTAGTGGCAAAGCTAGAAACATCTTTCATGAGCCAGCCTAGGACCTCTTAGCGTTATTTTAATTTTTTTTAAGTGTCTTGAAGCAACACATTTATTAACCTCAGTTTATGTACATCAGAAATCTGGCGTGAGGCAGTGAGCTCTCTGCTCAGCACCTTGCCAGGCTGAAGATCAAGGTCGTGGCCAGGTGTTGTCATTAGGGGCTCAGAGTTCTTTTCCAAGTGCACAGATTATTGGCAGAATTCAGTTCTTTCTCATGCCTTCTTTGTGGTCCTGTGTATCTTCAAGCAATGTGGAGGTGTCAGAAGTTCAGAAATAGCAGAAGTAAAACCAACGAATTGCCCAAGGAATAGTTAGTAAAAGTTTATCGAGCACACACCAAAAAATTGCGAACCGGGAGCACTCACTGAACCAAAACATGGATCGAGGTTTGGGGTTCTATTGTTATAGAGCAGCTTATATAGTGAGAAAGCAGTGTCTGTTCTTCACAGAGATTGGTTATAATAGTGGCATACCCTTAAATGATAATGAATTGGTCAGTGGTTGCCTCATACCAACCTTGGGAAGTAGTTCAAGTTTTGCATATAATTTTCAGAGGTATAAGCAAGAAATGGACCCAGGTCAAGTTAGTCTTGCAAAATAAGCTAAATTAAGCTTTGTTTGTATGACTAAGTTGGTTTTAAAATGCAATTCAGGGCATTTTCCTTTTTTTTTTTTTTTTTTTAAGATTTTATTTATTTATTTGACAGAGAGAGAGAATGCCAGCAGGGCGAGGGGCAGGCAGAGGGAGAAGCAGGCTCCCCGCTGAGTAGGGAGCCCGAAGTGGGGCTCAATCCCAGGACCCTGGGACCATGACCCGAGCCAAAGGCAGAGGCTTAACCAATTGAGCCACCCAGGCGCCCCATGTAATTCAGGGAATTTTCAAGACTGGTCTCTAGTCTTATTTTAACAATTCCCCCCTTTTAGTCATTCTCTCAATAGGCTGAGTTATCAACCAGTTTGGTGTTATTCCGTGTTGATACAGTCAGGCTGAGGAATCACACATTTGAAGTTTTCATCCAGTTGCATCATCAGGCCAAGATGTAATCAATGTCTTCACTTCTGTGGTTATTGTTGGTTTCATCCAGTTGTCTGATCCTGATGGTTACCATTTGGCCTGTGAGTGGCTGCCGACGGGTGTAGAGCCCTAGAAAATACATAACACACTGGAGAAGTTTGATATGATGACTATAAAAAGAGCAATAGCTAAGGATTGCAAAGTTCTCTAGAGCGGAGGTTCCCAGGAGCCACGATTTAATCAATTAAGTAACTCAAATGGGATTTAATATTTGAACTTAACGTACATAGGCATAGCGCGATGGGTTAGCAATCGCATCTCCTCATGATTACCTAGGATAGGACGAACATGAGCCATTTTGTTTCAAGAGGTGGTACTTTGTAGGAGGGCTTCTGCCTAAATGAGCTTCTCTATGCTGTAAGCAATCAGGTAATTTAATGAGAGACGTTTCTACAAAAATAAAAGGTAAGCAAAGGTTGGTAGTTCAAGCAAATTACAAAACTGGTTTCTGAGTTCATAGAGCAGCCTGTTGAGAAGAGTTCTGGATGTTGGGTTGCGAGTATTCAGATGCAGCAAGGGCAGGCAGTGGCGATCCGTCAGGTTTTCAGGTTTGCGATGTGCATGTCTCTAATGGTGTTTCTGAGTGGCCACATTGCAATAGGCACGAAGATTGCCCCCATCCATGAGCTGTTGTGAGTTCTCTGAAGTCCTTACCACGTAGCCTAGCTTTACCTTCCGTGGTTTCTGGGAAAGAGCGATTTTAGTTCCATAGCAATTCCAAGTCGAAAGAGTGGGAGAAAATTAGAAATGTTGGCTTTTGGAGAACTCTAGCCAAATAAGGGGAAACTGGAAAATTCAGGGTTTAGCCCAGTTTATAGGTAGAACACAAAGCCTCAAAGACAGTGAGCAACTTCAATTCTGATATCCATAAATATGAAATTATTTTTCCCAAATAACCATCTTCCTTTTCATCAAAGATATCCACAATAAGTCTTATCTGTCTGCAGATTAAGTCTAGTTTCAGTAAAGTTGTCCTGATGATTTACTTAAGCGCAGCAAGAATAGTGATTGACAACATAGACTCTTTTAAACCTGCTTTGCTGGAGCTTTTCATAAGGAATCTCAGATTGGACATTCAAAAGTCTCTTGAGGCCAGGAAGCCGAGCCAAGACCTTGTCAAATCGTGCACTGTTCCAAGGAGAACACGTTCTTATTGAACTTATGCCGGTGTATATAGTGTCGTGAAAATAGGAACATTTAATAAGAGTTTCTGAATTCTGGAGGGATCAAGAAGGTAAGCGTTTCAACCTTAGTTGCAAAGATACACTCTACCAAATTGCTGTAAGTTATAGAGAGCTTAAAAGAGGAGAAAAGAGTTATAGAGAGCTTAAAAGAGGAGAAAAAGCTTAAAAGCTTAAATATGGGAAATAAAACATTAAAGAACTAGCAGTGTTTCAAATGAAATCATAAAACGTTATAACCATCTTCATCAGTTCATTCAGTCCCTTGTAATTATTCCTGCTTTGAATCTCCTTGGGTTAGCACCTTTATGAATCAATCAGTTTTCCATCAGAGTTTTAGAAATTCTTACCCAGTTTGGTGTTATGACGTTCAGGTTCTCAGAAACCTGCATTTTAGAGTACTTGTCAGGGTCTTTTTCACAAATCTCTTCGAAGATGGTGTACTTTTGTTTAAAGTTCATTGTAAATGTCCTCCGAGAAGAGTCAAAAGTAAAACAGTAACTGTCTATAAATGACAAAAGACTTAAAAATTGGCCATGGTTAAAGATCTGATGAGAGTTCATTATAATGCAATTAACAAGGGACTGCGATTATTTCTATGACATACATTTTAAAATTATGGCTGATAACATTATACCAGCACATGTCAGATTTTAGGAATTTCATACAAATATCCATTATAGAAAGTTTAGCATCACTTCTTATTTATTTATTTTCTATCACATTTAACATGTACAAAAACTTACATAGTTGTAAGCAAAAATTTTAGCTCTTCTAATAGAGAATATCCAGTTTTCTTAAATAACCAAAGACCTGACAGAGATAAAACACAGAATCTCAATTTTTTTCTAGGAAGATTATATTAAAGGTAAAGGAAAAACTTTGCTTACAATTTCTTATTAAGAGTAGACCAATAATCTAAGAAAACCTCTCCCTTTAACAGTGAGAAACTAAGTTCAAATTTTATAGCAGTGTACTTTTGACATTAAAACTCTCCTTTTTTTCTTTTTAACTTAAATAAATCCATTTGGATCTTAGACTTGACCACACATAAAATTCCTTTCTCAAGATTCCTTTCCCACAAACCTATAACTTTCTACAGCCATTCAGCTTTTGTCCTCTTTTTCTTTTCTTATTCTGGAACAATCATTTTAATTTAGGGCCAAATTGCTTTCTTTTTTCCTTTCCCCCAAACCAACCAACCAATCAACCTCACGTCCTTTAGGCCTTTCCTTATTTAAAAAAATCTCTTTTCTTTACCTACTTTTCATATACTATTGTTTTTTTTTATTTCTATTATTTTTAGCAGTTTTATTTTTACATATGGATTATAAATTTTAATTCTTAATAATCTTCGCTTTCCAGAGAAACCTTGGAAGCAAGCAATTGTGAGTGCTCATATACTAGCATCCCGTGGTAGATTAGCAATTTGTAAGTACATTTCATAATTTCTAGAATTGTGTTCTTCCTCATTTTCAAAAAAAAGATTTTATTTATTTATTTGACAGAGAGAGAGCACAAACAGGGGGAGCAGCAGAGGGAGAGGAGAAAGCAGGCTCTCTGCTGAGCAGGAAGCCTGATGTGGGGCTTGATTCCAGACCCTGGGATCATGACCTGAGTTGAAGGCAGACGCCTAACCAACTGAACCACCCAGACAGCCCATGTGTTCTTCCACATAATGGAATTTTCTGGATATCTGGGCTCAGTCGGTTAAGAGTCCTCCTCTTGATATGGACTCAGGTCATGAGCTCGGGGTCCTGGCGTAGAGCCCTCCTTGTCCTCTGCACTCAGTGGGGAGTCCGCTTGAGGATTTCTCTCTCTCCCCCTGCTGGTGTCCATGCATGAGCACACACACGTGCCTACTCCCTCAAATAAATGATCTTTAACAAAATCTTTTTCATTGTGGTGTAAAATGTGTTTACTAATAAACCTAAATATCTTTTGTCTCTCTCTAAAAAATTAAAAGCCCAGAGGAAATACACTTATGTTTATCACTTGATGTTTACCTTATTTTTAAATGACTTACATATTTAATAAGTGTTATTTAGTTTATCTTAGAAATTTTTCTTATTTACATTTATTTAATTACTTGTTTTTACAATTATGTTTGGATTAGACATTGAACAGCTAACCATTATCTTGAGATAGTTTTCTTATTGACGACTTTTCAAGGCATGCCTGCTTTATGAAGCCAAGAAACATTAGCTTTTATTTATCAAAGATTATCCCAGATCATGTGAAATTGAAAAACATTTGGGCTGTTTTCTTCAAACCAATTAAATAGAGCTCTGTATAAATAAATTTTGGCAACACCATCTGGAGGTAGAAAAACATCATATCTATAACACATACATCAACATACAGACAGATACAAACAGAGATCCTATAGTTTTTGTTTTAAGAGTTTTAGCCATGACCCAGGTATAAGCCCAAAAAGAACAATTGTATCCAAATTGTATTCTGGTGGATGGACTAAGTTAAGGTTAACTGCTCAGATGACTAAAGTTATTATTTTTTTAAGATTTTATTTATTTATTTGACAAAGAGGAGAGAGATCACAATCAGGCAGAGAGGCAGGCAGAGAGAGAGGGGGAAGCAGGCTCCCCACTGAGCAGAGAACCCGATGTGGGGCTCGATCCCAAGACCCTGAGATCATGACCTGAGTCGAAGGCAGAGGCCTTAACCTACTGAGCCACCCAGGCGCCCCTAAAGTTATTTTTTTAACTAAATATATTTTTTTATGCTATAAGGTTTTATTTTATTTTCATGCTGTAATGTTTTACAGCTATTTTTGGAGTCATTTTGTCTTTTTAGCAACTTTTCTACACCATTCAAAGAATGCATTTCATTGTCTCTGAGAGGTTTGGAACCCTTTCTTTTAAGGATGTCCCTTACAGTGGATTTATCTAAGTTAAAGATTCCCCAAAACAACCACTACAATTCCAAAAGTTCACCCATTTTCCAGAGGCACAATAGCCTGGTCCATAGACCAGGTGGAACCCATCTCTGTCTTTAGATACCCTACGTTGTTCTAACTATGTAGAGCCCTGTTTTCCAAAAGCTATTACAAAACACAGGGCCTCGCATGTTTCCCCCACTTTTGAATAGAATAGAGTGACTTCCCAAGAAGCTTCAACAAACAAAATCAGAAAGCAAGCATGCACAGTGAAGTTGGAGGCTCAGAATGCAAAGACAGAGGAGCTTCGATCCAATTTCAGAGTTGATGAGAAAGCAGTGAGCTCGTGGGCTCTCTGGGTACCAGACCTGTTCACTCACAGGCCTCAGACTTATTGGGGGTCTTTTTTGGATCCCATTTCTCATGCCATGAAATGGCAAAAGTTCAGAAATAACAGAAGTGAAACCAGTGAATCGCCAAAGTAGTAATGAGTAAGAGGTTACTGTGCACACACCAAAAAGTGCTCCTTGTAAACCAGGAGCACTCAAACTGGAAGATGGAATATTAGGCTCGGTGGCATATTGTGATAAAGCAGCTTATAGAGTGAGAAAGTGGTGATTGATTATGCTATTAGAATTTTCTTAAATGATAGAGCACTGGTCACTGGTGAGCTCCTATCAACCTCAGGGAACAGTTTTGCTTCTGATTTTCAGAGGCAGAAGCAAGAAACGACCCAGGTCAAGTTAGCCTTGCAAAATAAGCTAAATTAAGCTTGTTTGGATGACTAAACATGGTTTTGTCTGCTCGGGGGAATTTTCAAGGCTGGGTTCTGTTTGCATTTTATTTTAATGGACTTCTTCTCACAGTCACTCCAGATCTCTTTGACTTTCTCTTCTGTTCCATCTCTGATTTCCCTGAAAGGGGTAAAGGCCAACACGTTTATGGTGGTCATCCTCAGTGGGCAATTTAGCCTTTTGCTGTTTTGTTTCCTTGCTCTGTGAAGCTAAACATGTCACAGACATGATGCTATCAACTGAAGAATTCACAAACTCAGGGAAATATTAAGAGCAAAATCTAGCCTTCCTACAAGGAGACTGTTGCCCCCAGTGTCAATTGAACCTGGCATGGCCAAGGAGCGAGCAGCACCCCTTCGTCTGACTGGGAGGTCCATTCAGTCTTTCCAGGAGAGAGATTTTCCCAAACGGACTTGGAGGAAAACCTGGTCTCATATTTTCCAACAAAGCTTCAGAAGTTTCAGGATTGGATTGAATCTTGTGTTGGTTTCAGAAGGGACCAGGCCTTGTGAGAGTTGGTTTAAAGTACAGGATGGTGTTTCCACTCAAGTCAGACCACTAAAGCAAGGGATTTGAGTTAACCCGTTGCTGGATGTTGTGGAGGGGCCTGCACTGGAAATCAAGGTCACCCCCTTCTCGGCTCTCCTGCGAAGTGCAGGAATGCAGATCCTGACCAGTTGCTTTAGGTGTTTTAAGTAGAACGGCCGTTCTGAGTAGAGACAGACGAGTAGAGGGAGGTGGGAGAACGCTACTGTCCCTTGTGGCTTTGGACAATATACAAGTTATCTTGGCTCCAGCTTCCTCATCTAGACAACTGGAAGTGACTCTTTTCTAGATCCAATTCAAATCTAATTTTTTGTGTAAGAAGGAAAAGATCTCCAGTCCCCACTGTGAGCTTCATTGGCATGAGAGTAGTTAGCACAAGGGAACTTCTTACTAGAAGAGGAACTGGTAATTGCCAGAAGCAGCTTCCAGGCACCAAATTATGGATAATTCCAGAGTGTGTGAAAAATATTACCCATTTATTTAAAATAAGCAAATTTAAAGAACAAGGGTTGAACTTCATGATTTGTTTATAGTTCTCAATGGTTAAAAAGATGTATATCAAAGGTTGTTTGGGGAATTTCCAGGGACATATTTCTTCTAGTATTTATATTAGAGACATCAGACCCTCATTATCCTTATTTGAAGCACACAATGAATTATACATTCTGGATGTATCAATCTTAGGATTCTTCTGAACGTTCAGTTGCTTGCGTTGATTAATTTTTTTTAGTGTTTCTGGCACATTGCATGTTCTGTGAATTGAGTTAAATTTAAGGTATGACTCTGTGTGCTGGGTAGGATAGTATGTGAAAGTGTGTGTGTGTGTGTGTGTGTGTGTGTGTGTGTGTGTGAATGGCACATCGACTTAGATACTACAACATTTTTATTCAGGCTGAAATAATAAATTTTACTTTCAAACGCAGAGCACAAAACTACTTCCGGATTTCAAACGGTGAATTAGGAAGTAAAAGTTACATAAATATTTTTAAGGGCTTTAAAAAACATTTTCATTTTTGAACTAAAATGTGTTTATTTTTCCAGGGATTGCTCGAAACACACAATAAACTGTTCTTCACAGAGGACTGCTCTCATATGTGACAAAATGTTTCCACTTAGGGTTTTTGACATTGGAGAGTAACATTTTTAAGAGTCGTCCAACTAAACTTATTTCTAGTATTCATATGTCATGAATATAACTGTAACCGAACCCACGCGAGTTTCCTGGTCGGTCAGTCCCAGACTCAGCAGGTGGAGTGGTCCCACAAAGGAAACTTTATTGGCAGCAACTAAGATCACCGGGAATAATCTCCAAAGCCACCACTCCCTGAGCAGGGGTGGATGAGTTCCTTTCATTAAGGGTTAGGGTGACTATTTAGCCACGGAAGCCTTGTCATCAGGTGTAGAGGCCGGCATTAGGTCGCGCATGCGCC
>CM052802.1:121999203-122047695 GCA_028533885.1 Nasua narica
CGTGGTGCGGGTGGTCTTGGCTGCGGGCTGGAGGTCCCCGCGGGGCGGCGGCTGTCGCTGGAGGGGCGGTTTCTCTTTCCATTTGCCTGAGTTCAGGGAGGAGCTGGGAAGAAGAGCTTGAAGAAAAATGGGAAACAAAGGTGGGTGAATACAAGCAAGTGGGCAGTGAAGGTCAGGTCTTGGGGTCTAGCTGGTGACATAACCAGGGAAGTGAAATAAAGACTTGAAAAAAATCTACAGACTTAATTTATGTTTCCCATTTTAGTGAAAACAAAAATGTGTATTGATTGCATCTTAAAATGGAAATGATGGAGAAAAAAGAAAAGGGAAATGATTGTATTCTTTCCCTATTATACATTCAAAATCTACAGAGTATTTCTCAAATGTTTCTCACATTTCTCACATAAACATCCTCAGCTAGTGTAGGAACATGAATTCGCCCCTGCCAGAAAGAGATGACCTGGAAATACTGCCCAAAGTGAACCACTGAGGGCTAGAAACTTACTTGATCTCTCCTGTTTTGTTTCCTGATTTTATTGTCTTTAAAATTCATCTAAAAATTACAATCTGCTCCATGTCATTTGGATATCATTTCAAAGATAACTTGTAAATTACCTAAGTAAAATGAACTTCTCGAAAATGCTTACTTATCTTGTTTTCTCCAGGACCCACAGTGTACCCCAGGGGTGCACCTAAGCCTGTTTGAGAAGCATGGACCTATAGCTGAGCTCACCAAAGAAGGCAAGGCTTTCAGACTACCCTCCTAATTATGAAGCACGTATTCAGAGCCTTCTTTGTACAGACAAATGTGTGGCACTTTGCTTGCCTCCAGTGGCTTACTCTGCTTTAGGAGAAAAAGCACACCGGGCCATAGGATGATGAATAACTGAATCCGATCATCCGTGATGAATGCCAGGTGAGTGGCAGAGATATGTAATATGAGCGTATGGAGGAACACAGACATTTTTGGCTGGGGGTTCACAGAGCTGATACTGGGTCAAGGCTCTGAAAGATTGTTAGGATTGTGATTGCAAAGAAGGGGATGAGGGCATTCCAGAGAAGGGCTATGGTGACAGCAAGGTGGCTGGGGCAGGGGCGGGGTTGATAAATAGTCTACGCTTAAACAAAGCACTCGTAGGGTCGGGGAGAGCCAGATACAGATGACAAAAGAGACTTGGCTGCCAGGCTCAGGAGTTGGTGGGTCTTTTTAGAGTGGGACTTATTTAAGGGCTGTACGCTTGAGGGGTGATTTGTGCTAAGGTACACATTTGCTGGTTAATCTGACAGCAGCGTGTTGGTTGAATTGTAAGGGAGCAGCTTGAACGGTTGGAGGACTATGGCAGTAGTCTAGGTATTATTTAATTAAAGCCTGGTGCAAAGTAGTGTCTACAGAGAAAAGAGGGGAGGGGAGACAAAGCAAATGAGAAAGATGTTTCATGCACATAAAATTTAATAGTATTTTGGTGATCATATCATTTACAGAATAAGTGCTTTTTAAAAAGTGTTCAACAGAATACTTTCAACAGTATTCAACAGTATAACAATATTGCTCTTTTCTTGCTTGAACATATTATTGAGTCAGATCTGAAAGCCCCCATACAATTGCTCAGTCTTTACCCAGAACCAGCTTAGAAGGGGTTTTGTTAACGTGAAGCTTACTCATGGGTTTTACCCTTAAACCATTTTTGGAACAAAGCAGAGAATAAATAAAATAACTCATGAGGCATGATAACAGGGCAGCTGGATCAAATGTAGAACAATTGTGTGGGAGATGGATTTCTCCTTGGTTTTATAACTTCACTTGATTCTTATAAAGTAAGCACAGGAGAGTTTCTTGTAGAAATGAATTCATTAATGTTTAAGAACTGCTTTCAACCCAGCTTACCTTATCCTTTTTTGGAGAAAGCGGAGAGCTCTGTAGTACACAGCCAGCATAACAAAGACCGGAAATGGAGTTGAGTCCTGAAAGCGCTGAGGACGTCAGTTGACCACTTTGTTTTCATTTATTTGGAAAGGAATTCCCTTTGAAAGTGCAGTAAGGCGTGTCTTTCCCCTTACTGAACAGCCGCTCTGTCTGCTAAGAAGAGATACTGATGTAATCTTATGTTATATACTTCTGTCTTCTATGTGAGGAACTAGAGCTTATAGCAATTAACCACTTAACTCAGTGATTCTATTTTAGAACTGATGATTAGCCCAACCTCATTAGACTATTCTTTTGCCCTTTGCCTGTGGAAACCATTTGCTCTCTGAAAGTCTGGCACAGTAGCTGTGGGAGGTCTGCTTAATTATAGCCGAACAGAGACCAGGGAACAGAAACGAAGAACACTGAATTCTGGCCAACTTGGCCTCTGTTAATCAATACCCATTATTTTAGGAGGAAAAAAAAAAAAGGAATAGTTGAATAAATGATCAGAGACCAACATGTCCTTCCATGTAACAAACAGGGGAAGGGCTCAGCCGCCCCCCCCACCATTCCCTGCTGATCAGTCGATCAGGAGGAAGAAAGACATAACTTAGAGAAATGCTTGGACTGTTGTCCTAAGTTCCATAGATAGGGGCACACACGAAATGTTCCTCTGTCAATTTTGCTGATAGTTTTGTTGTATTGAGAAGGTGAAGAATTGAGTTAGATAAAGAAGTCTTTTAATTAAAAACAATCTCTGGGGCACCTGGGTGGCTTAGTCAGTTAAGTGTCTGCCTTTGATTCAGGTCATGATCCCAGAGTCCTGAGATTGAGTCCCACATTGGGCTCCTTACTCAGCCGGGAGTCCGCTTCTCCCTCTGCCTGCTGCTCCCCCTGCTTGTGCTCTCCCTCTCTCTGTCAGATAAATAAACAAAATCTAAAAAAAAAAAAAAAAAAAATTAAAAAAATAATCTCTGATTCTCAGGGGAATGTTTTTATCTGATTCTTTCTCTGTTGTTTCTTACTAGCCAGATAAGAATGTTCTCTTAGAACATTTTCTTATGTTCTCTTAGAACATTCTCTTAGAACAAGAATTTGTCTGTTCTCTTAGTTTTTTCAGACAATGACTTCTTGGATTAATTAATTTTATTTTGCTTTCTAATTCATTAATTTATTTTTTAATCTTTGTAATTTTCCCTCCTGCTTTTATTAGCTTTTAATTTTTTCTTCCCTTTTTACATCTTGGGTTGACTTGTTCCCTTATTTTCATTCTTTTTGAGAATGAAAATAAGTTGAGTTATAAAAACATTTAAAACTGGATTTTCTGGGGCACCTGGGTGGTACAGTCGGTTAAGCGAAGGACTCTTGGTTTTGGCTCAGGTCCTGATCTCAGGGTCAAACGCTGCATCTGGCTCCATGTTCAGTGCAGAATCTGCTTGAGATTCTCTCTCTCTCTCTCCCTCTGCCCCTCATACTTGTGCTCCCTCTCTCTCTAAAATATAAATCAATCTTAAAAAAAACTATGAATTTTCCTTTCCACATAAGTTTGATAATATCCAACAAATTTTAATAAATAATGTCATTATTGGCCTTTTCTGCAAAATAATCACCATATTTATTTCTATTTAGTAATAGTTTGGTAAGATAGGTCTTGGTTTCCAGGTGTATTTTGTTTTTCCTTAAAAATATGACAAATTTCTAAGACTGCTTTTGCACTGGAGTCATATAACCTGTACTACCTCCACTTTGGGGAATATACTGAGGATTGCTTTCTCAGAAATAATTAGAAGATATTCCATAAACAAGTATTTTCTCTAAAGTGTACAAAGCTTTTGACTTATTTATTTTAATTTCAGCTTTTTGGAAGGATAATTGATAAACAATTCTAAGATTTGTAAAGTATCCCTTATGCCAATGTAATGTATACATTGTGAAAGGATTTCCTCCCAGTTAACACATCCCTCACTTCACTTATTTATCTTTTTGTGTGTGTGAGAACATATAGATTCTACCCTTAGCACATTTCAAGGATACAATATAGTGTGATCAAAGGTAGGCTCCTTATTTCACATGAGGTGCTTAGAACTTAGGCATCTACAGCTGAAACCTTGTATCCTTTTACCAAGCTCTCCCTGTTTCCCCCAATTCCCAGCCCATAGCAACTACTTTTCTATTTTATGAGTTTGACTTGTTAAAAAAAATTCCACATTTAAGTGATACCATGCAGTATTTGTCTTTTTTTCTTTGACTTAATTTGACTTAGAAGAATGCTTTCAGGATCCATCCATGTTGTCACAAATGGCGGGATTTCCTTCATTCTCATGATTGAACACTAATTCTCTGTGTGTGTATAAATACATGTACGTAAATGTACGTGTACATATTACATCCTTTGTTCCTCTGTGGGTAGACATGTAGGTTCTTTCCGTATTTTGCCTATTGTGAATAATGCCACAATGAACACGGGAGTACAGATTATCTCTTCGATATCCTGTTTTCTTTGCTTTGGATATAAACCTAGAAACAGGAGCACTGGATCATATGGTAATTCTATTTAAAATTTTTTTTTAAAAAACCTCTGTACTGTTTTCCACAGTGGCTGTACCATTTACATTCCTACCAACAGAATCTATCTATCTATCTATCTACCTATCTATCTATCATCTACCAAACTCTTGATTTGGGCTCAGGTCATGATCCCCCCCCCCCCCTTTTTCCTCCATATTATCGCCCATATGTGTTATCTTTTGTCTTTTTGATGATGGCCATTCTAACAGGTATGAAGCGATAGCTCATTGTGGTTTCACTTTATGTTTCCATAATGATTAATGATGTTGAGCCCCTTTTCATGTACCTGTTCATCATTTGTATATCTTCTTTGGAAAAATTTCTATTCAGGTCCTCTGTGCATTTATAAATTGGATTGTAGGTGTTGTTTTTGTTTTGCTATTGAAGTGTATGAGTTCTTTATGTATTTTGGATATTAACCTCTTATCAAAATAAAGGTTTTGAAAATATTGCTTTCATTCTGTAGGTTGCCTTTTCATTTTGTTGGTGGTTTGCTTTGCTGTGCAGCAGCTTTCTAGTTTAATGTAGTCCAACCTGCTTATTCTGCTTTTGTCACCTTTGCTTTTAGGGTCGAATCTCCCCAAAAATCATTGCTAGAACTAATGTGTAGGAGCTTACTACCCATGTTTTTTTTTCCTGGAGTTTTATGGTTTCAGGTCTTAACACCCAAGTCTTTCTGCCTCAACTTGTACCACTAGGCCAGTTCCGTAGTGGTCATGTTGAGACATTGCTTCCTGCTCCTGGTTCTGATCTACTGTTTTCTAAATCCCAGGTCTTCATTTTCTTGGCTTATCCCCTTGTTTTGCTGGAGTATATCTTTAACTAAAATATATGTGGAAGGCAAAATTTCTGAGTCCTTGCTTGTCTGTTTTTGTTTTTTTTTTTTAGTCTTCCCTCACTTATTTAATTGAGAGTTTGGCTGAGTACCGAATTTTAGATTGTAAATTTTTCCCACTCAGATTTTTACAGACGTTAATTCTGTACCTTCCAATGTCTAATTCATTTGCAGGAGATTTGTTTTCTTCCATTCTTAACTTTCATAGTCATGTTTGTAGATATGAGACCTTTTCCTTTGTTCTTATTGTTAGTTCCTAAGTCTTCCTGATGTTAAGACAGGTCTTCTTAAGCTCTGGGAATTTTCCAGAAATGGAAGGAAATCTCCTTCCTTCCTTGCCTCCATTGTCTTTCTCTAACACTCCTATTAAGTATTGAATCCTCTGTGCTCACCCTCCATGTTTCTCTGTGGTCTCCTTTATGGGAGACTTTATTGCCTGTCAACCATTCTACTTCAGTGCATGTTTTGACAACTGTTTTGAATCTCTAAGAACTTCTTTTTATTTATAGACATTCCTTTTCCATAGCATTCTGTTATAGATGCAATATCTATTCTAAAGATGGTAATTAGAACTTTAATGTTTGCCACGTTTGCCCCCGGGGGTGGCTGAGTGGCTCAGCCAGTTAAGTGTCCAACTCTTGATTTGGGCTCAGGTCATGGTCTTGGGGCATGAGATCGAGCCCCTCATTGGGCTCCATGCTGAGCATGGAGCCTGCTTGGGGTTCCCTCTCTTCCTCTGCCTCCCAGCCCCTCCCACCTGTGCTCTTTCTGTAAAGAAACAAAAACAAAACAACAACAACAAAAACCGTTTAAAAAAGTTTGCTACAGTCCCTTCGATGTTGCAGGCTTCTCTCAAATGTTTGTTGTTCCTTGGTTGTCTGTTCACACTTAGGATGAGTCAGCTGAATGATCAGGAGTGGGGTGTATATTGAGCTCTGTTAGCCGAGGGTCTTCTCTTTGAGCTGAGTGGTCAGGAAATTGACCACTACACTGTAGCTTTCTGAGCTCTAAATTAGGGTGTATTTCTCTAATTACCAACATCCACACTGATGGCTCTATTTCTTCCCTGGCCGGCATAATGACTTTCTTTAGAGAAGAATCTATCTATCTATCTATCTATCTATCTATCTATCTATCTATCTATCTATCTATCATCTATCTATTATCATCACCTATCTAACCCATTTATTTTGGCCTTGGGGTAAATGCCTTCTTCAGCTTCTGGCAAAAGAGGGGAAGGCAGGGGCCCTTGGGTGACTCAATCAGTAAAGCGTCCAACCCTAGGTTTTAGCTCAGGTGATAATCTCAGGATCATCAAGCCCCAGCGGCATTGGGCTCTGCATTCAGGAGGGAGTCTGCTTGAAAGATTTTCTTCCTTTGTTACTCCCCCTACTGTGCTCTCCTTCTCTCTCTATCCCTGTCTCTAATGAATAATTTTTTTTTTTTTAAAGAGGGGAAGACAGACTGTGAGCTGTGGTTGGCTCCGCCTTCTGCAGGTCTTCAACCAATTTCTGTATATCCAGATCCACTTCTCACTCCCCATCTCTGTTGTATATGCTGTGTCTCAGTCAAGATCCCCCTTGGGTTCTGTCAAGCAAGTTAAGTCCTTTCTTTGTAGGAGCACTTTCCCTCTCTGTTTATATGTTAGGTGGTTACTTTTTGCTCTGGTTCATGCATTGGTCAGTGCTTTTCCATCTGTGTCCCATTCTCTAGAAATTTATTGAACTCTTCTCCTCACTGATGGCCTCCCCTCTTTACTCTTTATTTTGGAAGGCTTATACTTTTAAAAACGATTGCTTTAATTAAAATGGGTTCTCACAAAAAGGAAAGATATACTTCAATTCCTGCAGGCCTCCCATTCTGAAATGGAATTCTGTTTCATATAATTAAGCTCCCATGTACACTGTGTTTAGTGGAAAAACATTTATGACTCTTACACCTACCTTTACATTCTACTTAATAGAAAAATAAAACAGCTTTTTTGGTCCCCATTAAGGCTTGTCTGCCTTGAATTTAACTTTGCTACTAATATTTTAGTTTTCATTTTCTCTTTGTTAAGTGCTGTAATTTTTAAATCTTTAGTTTCTTTTATTTAATATGTATATAGTAAAGGGTACAGACAGTTTTTCTATCCCCTTCCTCCCTCTTGCAGGGTTTCTTTTACTATTATATTTTCAGAGTTTTCACAAGAAGATAAATATAAAATCTGATTAAGATGAAATATGGTTTCTAGGAAATAACCAGGGAAAGTTCGGTAATGATATTCACAGGAAAGAGTGAACCCAAACCAATCTGGAAGAAGAGTCCAGTATTAATAATAGAGAACACTTAACATATCACCCATCCCAGAGCTATTTTAATTGTAGAGTGTCCAATTGCTTGAGAATTTAAAGGATAAATGTTAATAAGGCTTTGGAGAGGAGAACAGAATACGTTGGTTCTGAAATTAAGTGGTTGTCTTACCTTGGACAAATTGCTTAGCAAGCTCCTGTCATGTGCTAAGCACTTTGCTGGATGTATGGGATACAACAAGTAATATACGAGCCATACCTTGAACATGCTCTAAATGGATAGACATATAATCAAGTAATTTAGCACAGGGTCCTAACTACAATTGTATTCTAGGTGGAGTTATGGTACAAAGAAAGTGATTAATTTTCCTGGTATAGGCCCAGAAATGGCTTAACATAATTGTGCCGCTAATTTTCTATCTTGATTGCAAAGATTCTTGTAATTTCTGACATGCTAGTTCTGTGATACTCTACCTAAAGAAATAGCACCTTACTTCCTTAAAACGATGGGCTTTTGTGCACCGGAATGAATTCACAGATGGTACCCAAATGTATAACTCAGGATCTAACCAGAAGACAGAGCCACAGAGTAATTGGAATAAGGGAACTTTAACATAAGGACTTAGTATCTATAATAGAGGATTAGAGTAATGGGGAACTGACCTGGAAGAAGTAAGGAGAACTCAGAAGAATTCAGAAATCAGATATAAGGGGCATCATTACATCCAGGAGTGGGATGGAGCATTCCCTCTCCATCAGGGCTGAGATACAGACTTCGCTGGAGTGAATGTCATGACTTGGCTTACGGGGTACGGGAAGAGTCACTGAGATGCTGTGTTTGTGGGCCTTGCTGGAGATCGACCCTCGGAGGCCCTGGGAAGCCATCCACAGGGACCTGCTGTGCCCTGCAATTCAGTGCAAGGCCAGTTGAGGGAGTGCTGGGAAAGCAACTGGCCACTGAGTGCTGCTGGCGCCCCCATACACTGTGGGAGGCAGGGGCTGAAGAAGCCATTCATTACAGAAATGGTCCCTGTAGAGCTGGATGTGCAGAAGCCACGCACCGCAGTGCACGGGATTTCTCCACCCGTGCTGGAGAAATCAGGAGCTGTAGGAGCCTGGCAAAAGGAGCTTAGCACACCCTGAAGAGAAAAATACCTCTTTTTCTCCAGTGGCCCTCCAGCTCCCTCCACTGACAAAGCTTAGCATTATACCAACCGGCAAAGAAGTATTTGAAGGGCCCATATCCATGTCTACGGAACAGACAATGAAGAGTGGATTTGGAGCTTAGAGGCAAACTACTGATAATTAACACAGTAGGATAAATGTATGTGACTTTTTCTGAAATGGATTGGTCTCTTTGAAAGTTCATGTCATATTTCAAGTTCATCCCTTAGTGTTCTACAGATGATCTCCTGGTTTACTTTCTCCCAGTATTTGCTTAGAAAATTTTTAACATTTCCATTTTGGCATTTACCTGGAGGACTAAAATTTAGAGACATGTCTTACTTCAGGGTGCTGTTTCTCTGTCCCCATAGAATGATGGGATTTTTCTTTTTTGGTTTTGTATTTCTAGAATCCTAGATTTGTGTTTCCTTGGTTAGCTAGTCCATCTTCTCACTGAACCCTCCATGGTAACTGTGCTTGTCATTGTCTTTCTCTGGCCCTTCCCCTCTCATTATATTTATAACCTTAGTCTGCTCAACATTCCGAGGAATGCAGGACTTCTCATGAGTAGGAGTTGAAATGAGTTTATAACACTTCAGGATTGATTTTAATATCCTAGAAATATTCCGTAGAATGGAACACATTCCAGGTGCAGTCGTTTGATGTTGAAGACAGATGTCAGACAGCCTTACTTCCTGTAATCGAGGTGCTGTGTATTTCCTGGTGGTTGGATTGCAGTTTTTTGGCTCTATAAACTTGCTGCTTCTTGGTTTCAGGGAAGTTGAGCAGGTGATGTGGTCTAGTATGGAGTCACCTATGTGTTAAAAGCTATCTTGCAACATAGGATATTTCAGTGATGGAGAGATTGAAGTGGGAAATAAACAATAGCAACTTGATTAAAAGGAACTTTCTTTAACAAATATAAGGGCCAAGCCACTGATGCCTTAGAAGAGGGAAGATAGCAGCAAACATACTGAAACAGAGCATCAGGCATACTGGAAGAACCATTTTAACCAAGGAACAATTCAACAGTGCTCAATGACTAATAATAAGAGCACATTCTGGAAACAACCCAACTGAGGCTGGTAGAACAAGGTCCAGAACTGTAGGCTTGAGCCCAAACCTCCTCTTTGTCATTTCCTCCAATTCTTGTGTAATACTTTGGTAATATGTATTAATCTGGTAAGAGTAGGCATATTGGAAGATCTTTCAGTAGTGATGCGTGATCTGAAGAATTAATGCTTGCCATTATTAATCATAGTGATAATAATAATAACGGACAATACTTGAAAATCCACTATGTGTCAGGTGCATTGGCATTATCATTAAAACAACATTTACTACCACTTAACAAGGTATAAATTATAATCCTCTGTTATGAGAACATCAAGTCTTGTATTATCTTCAGATAACTTGATGCGGTAAATGTAGGGCCAAGTTTTGAACATAGATATAAGGTCTGTGAAGGCAGGAATCATTGCTGTCTTGTTCACTTAGTGCCTTAGGTGAACTTAGTGTTCACCTAGTGCCTTGAAAGTGTCTTTCACATCATAGGTGTACAGTAAATATTTGTGGAATGAATGAATGATTCCCATATCTGAATGCTTTCCACTGTCTTCTTTTCAGTGTTTTGCATTAAGATTACCTAGGAATTTGGGCCGTAGCTCTCTTAGTTCTGGATAGCAGATATTCCATGGGGTTCTGAGAAAGGGAAGATATTAGAAGGTAATAATCTCTGGCTGGTGAGCTGGAGGTCCCTGGAGGAACAGGCAATTCACAATGACTGGCATAAATTAGAAGTAATGACAGACCTTCAGGGGTAAACCCTCATTTAGTAAATGGTTTTATCCTTCTGTTTAATACATTTGATACAGGAATCTGTAATTTAGGAAGTAGAATCTAGGAAGTACAGAGCCCAGGGGAACCCCTGGGAGGTCCTCAGGAAGTCTGTCAATACTAAAATTGTATGTAAAATTGTGTATGTATTTATCTGAAAGGAGGGTTCTATCACTTTTAGGGGGGCTGTGACACTAGAAAGAAACAGTGTTCAATGGGAACATCTATCATTTAAATTCTGGGGAGTAGGTATTTACGTGTCATGTCGGAATTAGAAAGAGGCATTCTTTTTGTTGGTTTTTAGTAGAAGGAGAAATGTTGTTTTCTCCTACAAATAATGGATTTAAAAGGGTTTTTAGGTATAATTGACATTCCTGAGCCTCAGGCTGAGGCATAGTTCTTTTTGAAAAGTCTAAGTCACTCATTATGTCAAAGCCCAGAAGAGAATATTAATTAATTTCCAACATATTTTGTGGCAGGATGAAAATAAGTTGGTCTCTCTTTCTGACCACCCAAGCTGCCAGCTACCCTGAATGCTTTTTCTTGTTCCTTCATGTTTTGGGTCCAAGCTAGCTAAAACAGGGTCTTTCAGAGGTTTTCTTGAAATAAGGTGGTGAGCGTTTACCTGTCCCTAAACAAAACCCACAGACCTGCTTGCCAGATTTTGGCAATCAAAGCCGCGTGGCCGCTAGCAAGTTGGTCTCCGCTTTGATCTGTGGTGTGTATGACACTATATTTTTTGGCTGCTCTAAAGCAGACTGCCAATTAGATCCAAATGTGTCAGACAGCCTCGGAGAAGGTACTAGTGGCCAAGTTTCCATTAGTGGTTCCTACTGATTGATGCCTGCAGCATTCTGTTCATTTAGAAATAGAAGCCTATTCTCATCTTTAATCTTGGGGCTGGGAGTTGAAGTAATGGGGAGGAGAAAGTCCCAGAACACAATTAAATCTCTTTATATCTCTCAGCTTTTAACTTTTGTTTCTCTTTTAATGCAGTTAAGACTCAAAACAATAGGAGGCTGTGATTTGTTGTTCAGAGGAGGTATGCTTTTTATTTCCTCATGTGTAGAAGGATGACGGGAAGAGGGAGGAAAGCCACGTTTATTGAAAACAGTGCTGTGCCTGCGACTGTGTTGGATGCTTTCAGGTGTGACCTCATTTGATTCTCTAACAACTCGAGGAAATAGGAATTAGTGTTCTGCATACTGTTGAGTGATGCGCAGTTCAGAGAAGAAAACATTCTTCTGTGTTGTATACATTGTAAGAGGCAGAACAAATTCACCTCGGTATCTGCTGGGTTCAACAGCCTGTGCTCTTTCCACTCCACTGTACAATAATGTGAGGGATTTCGGCGTGAATCCCTCCAGCACTTGAAAAGAGCTTTGAGAAAGCCTCGAGTGCACAATGGAAATTGGGATATTTAGGCTAGAAGCTAGTCTGTGAGTCACCACAGACCAATTTGGGGGGGGGGCAGGGACTTAATTTCTAGATTTCATCTTTTGCGTTAATACTTAGAAATGGGCTTGTTTTTATTTTTTACCTTCTAGTCCTGGGCTGTAGTTTCTTGAAATGAGACCACTGTTCTGCGAAACAAACTGCATCGGGGGAAAGGATGGAGAAGAGAAAAAGCAAACCTCTCTGCTTTGTTAATGAGTCATATTGTCCACACTTGGTTTTCCATTGGCACCAGCTGGAATGGGTTTTGCCCATCTCTCAAGGAGGAGCCTAGTGATTGTTTATGGGGCCTGCATTTCATTTGTGGTTCCAGTCAATTCTGGAAACTCAAAATTCATTCAAGTGAATATATGCTGAAGAAAACTTTCTTCTTTCTTGAGGCGTGCGATTTGATATTTGGGACTGTGTTACACAAAAGAGGATGAAGTGTACTTCACTTGGGCTTTTCAGGGAGGGAGGGTTTATGATAATGAGAACTTTTAGCTATGGTGAATAGCCTAGAGCAGAGGCTGGCAAACTCCTTCTGGAAAGTTCCTGATAGTAAATATTTTAGGCTTTGCGGGTCATATGGTCTCTGTGGCAACTACTCAATTCAGTTGTTAATAGGGTGAAAACAGCTACAGACAATCTGTAAACAAATGGATACAGCTGGGTTCCAATACAACTTGCAGAAAACAGGAGGGGACTAGATTTGGCCTGTGAGTTGTAGTTTGCCAAAGCCTAGCCTAAAGGCTATCTCACGTTTGACCATATATATGACACTCCCTGCCAAGCACATAAGAAATGCTTAATGATGTTTTTTAAATGACAGATTCCAGTGTATGAAGGAGCAGCAAAACTCACCATGGCCTGAAATCATAGGTTGGAAACCTAATGTCCAAGATGATGGTGTTTGGAGGTGGGGCCTTTGGGAGGTGATTAGGTCATGAAGGGAGAACCCACGTGAAAGGCATTAGCACCCTTAAAAAAGGGACCGCAGAGAGCATGCTCGCTTCTACCACGTGAGGGCAGAGTAAAAAGTTGGCGTTCTGCAGCCCAGAAGAGGCTCTTACCAGAAACAGACCGTGTTGGCACCCCAGCCTTGGACTTCTGGCCTCCAGAACGGTGAGCAATGAATTTGTGTTGTTTATAAGCCACCCAGTCTGGGGTATTTGCTTATAACAGACCCAACGGACTAAGGTATCTTTCTAGACTTTATTCCTGTCAACTGTGTAATAAATTCAGAGTTGGTAGGAACAGCCTTGATTTATATGTAGAAAATGAAGCATGGGAAACTAGAACCCCAAAAGTTGGAGGCAAATCTTCATTTAGAATTCAAGCTTCTTTTACTTTTCTTTTTTTCCCCCACACCTTAGCTTCATTGTTTTTTTTAACTGAATTATAATTGACATAGTGTTACATTAGTTTTAGGTGTACAACATGATTAATAAGTGTATATATTACGTTCACAAGTGTGGCCACTGTCACACTACAACATGATTATAGTATCACTGACTGTATTCCTTATGCTGTGTCGTTTATCTCTGTGACTTCCTCCCCTAAGTAGAAACCTGTACCTCCTACTCCTCCTCACCTGTTTTGCCTATCTCCCTACTCTTCCCCCCACTTCTGGCAACCGCCAATTTGTTCTCTGTATCTATGGGTCTGATTCTGCTTTCTTGTTTGTTCATTGGTTTTATTTTTTGGATTTCACATATAAATGAAATCCAGTGGTGGAATTCAAACATCTCAACTCTATTTAATGCCCCATTTACTGAACCCCCTTGGTTTTATTTTATCATTTATTCTAAGGAAAGCTGCTTTCCACCCTCTCCTCCCCCCCCCAAGAGAATACTTTCTGCTGTACCAGATAAGGTACTCTGTGCTGCAAGAGATGGAAAACCCAGCTTAGATAGCATTAAACAATACAAGGAATTCGTTGGTTGATATAATCGGAAAGTCCAGATGTAGAGTGGGTTCCAGACAGGCGTGGCTCAGTCACTCAAAGTTACCAAGAACCCAGTTTCGCTTTGCTGCTTTGTTCTGCCTCCCACTTCATTCTTCACTATCTGATCCCACCCTGTACGACACCCCTTGAGGTTTTCTTGCTTGGGAATGGTGGAGTGAGGAAAATGAACTTCTCAAACTTCTGCTGACCTTGGCTGGCTAAAGAAACAGTATAGAGAAGAATGGACTAACACATGTCCTGGTTTGGGCATGGGAAAAAGAATGCAATTAGGCAAGTCAGTCGAATATTTGGAGGTCTTGAAAACTAGGAACAAACCAGAGAGTAGGTGCCTTCTGGGCAAGGGAGCTCCTTTGGAGGTATGCAGGAGTCTAGCATTTGGGCTGAGCCCAAGGCCAACGAGAGTCCCTGCAGTCACAGGAGAAAGTGAGCTACAGGGGTGGATGGACAGGTAAGGAAGGCCCAAATCCTGAAGCCATCTGAAAAAGTCAGTTTTTGTCTCTGAGTTGAATGGGGGATTGCTCAAGAATTTTGAGCGAGGGAATGATGAAATCAGACTTGAACATTAGAAAAATAACTCCAGCAGCTTTGTGGAAGGAGGTTCAGGGAGAAAAGCAATGAACCTAATCCAGTTAGCTGGACGAGGCATAGCAGTGGCAGGAAAGAGAAGAGTAAGAGCCTCTTACAATTATCTCACTGGATACGGGGAAAAGTGAAGCAGCCGGAATGACTTCAGGGCTACTCCTTCAGCAGCTGGGAGCATGGTGTGACCACAGACCACAATGGATGAATCTACCTATCCCTGCGCGCTTGTTGTGGGAGTCTCACACGGGATGAGAACTGTAATAGAGGGGACCGTCCTCAGGTAGTCTCCTAGTTGTTCAAGTTTGGGTGGTGGGGAGGGGAGTCTTTGCAAGCATCTGTAACCACTTTATTGCTTTGGTTCCTGCTGTCTCTGAGAAGTATAGAACGCTGGCCAGATTGAACTCAGAGCCACAGAGCTCCTGGGCCGCTCAGCCTTTTCAAATTACTGCTGGGTGGGATCGTTGTGGAGGGAAACTGGGCGCTCTCTCTAATCCCCTCTGGCTGCTCTTGCTAAGGGAACATACTGGAATGGTCAGAGCCACCATCAGCCCTAAAGGGAAAAATGCCTCTTTTGCTCTTGTAAAGAACCTGCAGGAGGGGGTGCCATAGGCATCCTGCAGGTGAGGGACGTGAGGGGGGTCGTCCAGAGCCCTGGGTCCGTCTGTCACTCAGGCCTCATAAAGCGCATTCTCCAGATGTGAGGGGAAGAAAGGGGATTGAAAGGAGCCTTGTCATTGTTCTGGCTGCGGGAACATAGGTCAGAAGCATCTCTGCTGTCACTGCGAAGGGCTCCCAGCATCTCTGCCCAGGCCTTCCCAGGCCCTGTGTTAAGCCGGTGACCGCAGCAGTGCAGGGACCAGCACGAGGCTGACCAGCAGAGGCGTGGACTGTGCCGAGATCATGCGGCAGTCAGGGGTTGGCCAGGCACCCGCTCCTCCTCCAGGGGTCCGGCTCCAGAGACCGGAGTGTAAGGCATGGTGGGTGGGAGGTGAACCGGACGGATGATTTAATGAAGATTGGTTCTTTAGTTAGAAAACATTTTTAGATGGTAATAAAGGATTCGAAATGAAAATGCAGGTGTCCTTCTCATTAGAGATCTGGGAAGCCTGTGAAAGCTTCAGTGTGGGTGAGCTGCTTTTCAGGTAAAACCAGTCCCTTAATCCCAGTTGAATAGGCAGTGGGGCTCTAGGCTGAACGGGCAGATGGGGCACAGTACGCTGTGAATGGTGCAGAAGAAAGCCTTTCTGCCTTTTCTTGGCTTCCTTTCTTCCCTGGCCTTTCTGTTTCTTTGTAGTGTATTAAAATGCCCTCTCCTGATATGGTGGCAAAGTGAGGAGTCCCTTGTTCTTGGTTTTAGGAGCATGCAAACAACTGAAGTTCAGGACTATGATCAAGGATTTCGACAGCCTGTATTGGATGCTCGTGGTGGGCCAGGCAGTGTTGTGGGTGAAGGTCAGGGGATCTGGGAAAGGTATGAACAAGATAGCAGGCAATGCAAAGACAAATACAAGCATTTAGACAAGAGACATGGGGGAAGTTTCAGGAAAGAATGGACCTGGAGAGAGAAAGCAACAGTGAGAACAGACACAATTGTTGCTGGTGAGGAACTGGAAGGTTTTGAGGGTTTGTGTTGGGCAGACTCCGTGGGGGGTGGGGGTGGGGGAGACCCAGCAGGAGACTATCCAGAATTAATTCGCTTCCCCTGGGGTGCTGAAATCAGGACAATTTAACACCTGGGGTGCCTGCATGTGCAGTGGGTTGAATGTCTGAATTTTGATTTTTGGCTCAGGTCATGATCTTTGGGTCCTGAGATCAAGCCCCATGTTAGGCTCTACACTCAACAGAGTCTGCTGGAGAGTCCCCCTCTAGCCCTTTCCCCTGCACATACTCTATCTGGAATAAATAAATCTTAAAACAACAACAACAACAAAACAAAACCCAACACCTGATGGAGTTTGAAACCAGATAAACAGCAGCTAATCTTTATTGAAGGGTGGAATGGGTTTCCACAGAAACAGATAAAACATTCTATGATTTAATGGCTAAGTCAGGAAAGAAGAGTTTCTCCTGGTCCATTTTTCCTTTGTTAATATTTATCGAGAGTCCTTTCTGGGTGCTGCGGAAACCCCCTGATTACCAGGAGTGTCGAGTCAGAGGGAGGAGACCTATTTTATTGCTTCAGATAGGGCACTTAAATTAGAGACTCCACAGACACTGAAAACCATTCATCAGTCCAAATATCTTCGACTCCTACTCTGTGCAAACCAAGACAAAGACCAGTTCTTTTTTTTTTTTTTTTTAAGATTTTATTTATTTGAGAGACAGAGAAAGTGAGAGAGCATGAGAGGAGAGAAGGTTAGAGGAAGAAGCAGACTACCCGTGGAGCTGGGAGCCTGATGTGGGACTCGATCCCGGAACTCAAGGATCATGACCTGAGCCGAAGGCAGTTGCTCAACCAACTGAGCCACCCAAGTGCCCCGAAGACCAGTTCTTGAGGTCTTGTTTCATCTACTCCTTGAGAAGTGTGTTTGCAAAAACTCGAGGAAATGATATGCCCCCTGCTCTTGGTTCAGTGACTGCTCCTCAGATGACTTTATTGGATTGTTAGGTAGTATCTTCAGGGGCGGCAGAATGCCTCCTAAGGAAAGTGGAAAAACACAGAGGTGATCCCCCAAGCCGTCCAGAAGGGGTGGTGTGGGGTGGGGAATGTGGACGAGGTGGGGATTCCCACTTCTGGAGTATCTGCTGAGCACTGTGCTAGGTACTCGTAGATAATATTTTAGTCAGTCCTCAGGACTCCTGAATGAAATTGGTCGTATCCTCAGAGACTGATGAAGACCCAGACTCTGAGAGGTTAAGTAGCCAGCCCCAGGCCTATCTACTCAACAGTGATGCAGCCATGACTCATGGGCCAGATGCCGGGCTTTACACCGCCCTGCTCTGCCGCTCATGGGTTGAGGGCTGTTCTATCAGAAAACAAACAATGCTGTTCCTTCACTGTGCTCGGAGCAGGAAAGGAGAAAGGGCAAACAGCACGAGTCCACCAGCAACCTCGCTACTGCTGGGCCGTCAGATGTTTTTGGTCCGTCGCCATAGTAAGAAATCTCTCTGAGAGGAAGATCCAATATAATTTTATACATAATATTTCATGAAGCAGTTCTGACATGTTCTAAGTGTGATGCGCTCTGTCCTTCTATTGAAGTAAATCTGTTGAGTTTTTTAACAATGCGGTCCTGACCCTCTAATTTGGGGGGTTGCCCGAATAGCGAAAGCACTCATTGGGTGTAACAAGTTGGAGATTTGTTTGTAGCTTTGGACAAAGGAATTTTGACAGCCTCCTTCCTCTTTTGCATACACCCCTCTGCCTAAGGACGTGATGTTATCCTTTCATGACTGACTTTTCCCATACTAGCTGTCTGGTTCTAATTATAAAAGAAATAGATAACTTAGCTGTCTCCAGGAGACTTTCACTCTAATTTACATGCAGGGTTACACCCCAGGATAGACTGTGCTTCTCGAAGCTTCCTAGGGACGAAGGACTCCAGCTAGGCCTCAGCCAAGAAGGAGTCTTGAGTGTGAGGAATCTGACCATGTCTGCAAGAAAAATTCTTCCTTCGGTCATGTAGAGATTCCCCCTTAGGGCTCCTACCTGTGAGTAGATAGAACTTCAAAAACGGCACTCTTTTACTTCAACCATGGAAACTTGGCTAGATCGGGTGGTCTCAAACCTGTGATGTGTGAGGGGAGTCGTTTTTGGTAGGGTGGGCTTGGTGAAACTCAGCGGAGAGGGTCCCGTTTGAGGGCCGTGCTTGTCAGATGTGTAGGGGGAGGGGACCTTTGGGAATGTCTGAAGGTGGAGCGTGTGCTCTGAAGTGACAGTCGCGTGCTAGCGATTGTTGCTCTTGGGCATGTGGGGGAGGGGCAGAGCTTTCTCCTGAGCGTAAAAGAGGGCGGGCCTTCTCCTGGCCTGAGTAACAAATTGTTCTTCGCCTGACCACAAACGTTGTTACTGTTTACTTGACCAGTAAGTCCTATACATATTGATTCCCTGTGACATGGTAAGTCTTAGGCCAGGCTTTGTGGAGGTTGGAAACAAAGAGATGTGGTCTTTGCGTTTGAGATGCTGATTATGATCGATCTTCAAGGAGAAGAGAGATTAAAACAACAAAACACTCGTGAAAAGTCTACAGTGCTTCTCTCCATGCCGAATGGTGTGCTGCGAATCATGCGGGGAAAGCTAAATGGTCAGATGAGTCAGGGATTCAGACCTGCCTCGTGGTCTAGCAGAGAGCCTCCATGTTGGGAATCAAAGACAGCAGTGAGGAGGCATCAGAGGTCTGTCTGCCTGGAAGATTCTACTCCGTGACCTGTAGCTGTCAGGATTTGTTTAACCTGCTTTGTGCTGGTGTTTGAACTCAGGTTGCAAGACTTCAGGCACCATGGCATTCACCTGGGGCCTTGGGAGAGCACTTAATCGAAGGACCGTGACTTCTGAGTCTTGGTGTATTAGTTCAGGCTACCACAGCCAAATATCCTAGGCTGGCTGGGTTAAATAATAGAAATGGATTTCTCGCAGTTCTAGAAGCTGGAAGTCCAAGATCAAGGTACTGGCAAAGGAATTTTCATTGTGAGGTCTCTTGGCTTGTAGGCTACTGTTCTCTCCTATGACCTCTTCGTGAAAAATGCTCTGATCTCTCTTCTGTCGTCATGGGAGCCCTACCCTCATGCCCTCATCCAGACCTTATGTCCTAAATGCCCCTCTCCCAAATAACACATTAGAGGTTAGGGCTTCGACATACAAACTTCAGGGGTTACAAGCATTCAGTACATAACACTTGGTATGCTCAAATTCTGTGGTGCAACGGAGAAAGGGAAAGTGTGATAGAGCTTCCACCTCCGCTGCCATCTTTGAGCTTTGCAACAGATAGAATGCATCCTAAATACTCCCATTTGATGTGTTTGCTGCTTTCAAGGTCACGCTAATTTCAACATCTTGGCCGTATTTGAAGTTGAGGCTCTGAATGTGAAATTGGAAGGCTGCCATAGTGTGCACCAAATTATGTGTGGAGTATGAAGACCTCTTGAATGCGTGCACTTGAGAAATGTATGCTCTGCTAGCCAGTCATATAATGGATCCATCAGCTTCCATTATTAATTTCCCAGATGGGGAGTAGAGAGGCCACTGCTCTGTTCCTTCCCAGGTAACTGCCTCATCCTGAATTCACGACAGCCGAGAGGTTCCTGGCACTGTATTCCTCCTTTGATTCCTGCATTCAGTATTTCCAATGACCTCTTCCTTCTGGAGCCTTCTCCTCTGCAGCCTCTTCATTGCCCAGAAAACCTTCACTTAAGTAGCCGTGAATTGTTCATATTTTTATTTTTCTGGCTCTGGACCGGGAGGAGCCATGCCTGGTACATTCATTTAAGATAAGCAGGGCTGGGCTGTAGTTAAGTGTTCATAAGGAATGTTCCAAGGAAAATAACGTGTGGGGGATGGTCAGACAGGGTGAGTGCCCTCCCAGCCTGTATCAGAAGATGCCCCAGTTGTGCTGGGTGACGCAGTGCTTGAATTATGGGAAAAGAGTCCCACTGCCTCAGTCATGGCCATGGCCACTGAGCTTCTGAGGCTTCTCTTCTGAGTAAATCAGGGACCTGGGCAAATTCCAAAGAAAGGGACCCTATTCGTTCAGTGTCAAATTTTCTTTGCGACAGTTTCTTCTAGTGCTTTGCCAAGGCGGGTCTGTGGAGGCAGGTCTAGGCTTCTGGAAGACCCAACCTAAGTCCCACCACTCCAGTTGTTACAGAGGATGTCCTAATGATTATATGAAGCCATAGACATGTGAATGGAAGAACTGTAGGGTTTATTAGTCCAAAGTTCTTGATTCCGGGCGAAGAAAGCAAGGCCCACAGGGATGGTGTTTTGTGCCCCTAAAAGAGCTGGGACTGTATCTGGGTCTCCTGACTCCCGCTCAAATCATGTGCTATTCACCGTGCCCTAGCTGGGAAAGATCTTGCATTTTTATTTTTTCATGGTTGAGATACATTTTCTTTGAGGATTGCCTGGTACCTTAGCTAAATCCTGGGAATTTTATAAGCTCATGCTTTAACAGGCAAGGTTGGCATTTGATATCCCATCTTTAGTAGAGCAAGTAACAGATCCAGAGGTGATAAAGCTGAGAATATGTGCTGGGAGAAAATGGCTTAAGCCAATAAGACTGTAAGGCCAGGTTTTGTTCAGGGCTGAGTTTTGTCGTTAACTCATTCTGGGGTCAGACTAAATCATGGCCTTTTTCTAGGCTGTCTTCATGGGTGATTGTATGAAGAGCTGCTCTGTCTTCCCGCATTGTGACCTATGTTGAGTGGGGTTGATGTGGATGGATGGCTGTGGTATTAGGGAGAAAGAGAAGTTGGTAGTGTAGCCAGAAAGGAAATGACACTTGGCAGGAAACGTGTTTTTCTCCATCATGGTTCTGTTACTGTGTTTTACATCTTCAGGCTTTTACTAGTAGGAAAAATAAAGATTAATGGTACATCTTATGGTTGTGTGTTCACCAAAAGTCCCTCAGCAGGAAGCCAGGAGACCAAGTAGTCTCAGCCATGCCGCCAAGAGCATCTAGTAAGAGATCTCTGTCCCTTGGGCCCTAGGTTTTTTGTCACAAAGGAGTGAGTTAAATGATTTGAATTCTTCTGTAGCTCCCAAATTCAAGATCATTCCTCATGGCAAGATACCCTGCTCCTGGAATTGTTCTGATTGGGTTGTGTATTTGGCCAAACTCTGCCGCAGCTGTTTCTGCATTCAGTCCAGAATAGTCAGGCTTGCTGGTTAAGACTCGGAGGGTCATGAGTAGGAGGCTGCCCGCCTTCTATAAAACACTCACGAGCAAGATTGTGCAATTTGGGGACACAGGGGATGTCCAGAGTTCTCGCATCCCTTGCCTCAGAGTCTTGTGCGAAAAGTACCCAGCTCCGTGTCCGGCACTGAATAGCTGCCCAGGAGGGTAGACTCCCCTCCCTCCGAGTGTCACTTGTGGAGGCCAAGGAGGGGTCTTGGTAAGTCCTTTTGATTGCTTGAGGTAAGGTTTCAGGTTGCCTTAATTTAAACAGGCTTTGGGACATTCTCTGACGGCTCTGTGCTCAACCACTTTGGCCCACCTTTGGTCCTTTTCTGGCTGCTCCTGAGAACCGATTTCTCCAGGCTGTCTCCACATGTTTTAGAATGGTTTCTTCCCTCCATACTCCCCAAAACTTCCCTGTCATGTCCTGTGTTCCCTCAGGTTGTAACCATCCTTAACACATGACAGCCGATGACTTCTCACTCCCAATCCTATCTGTATCTATATGTGTGTCCACGTACATCTATAAAAACTCACGGGGGAAGGGTGCGCCGTCTACAAACTCAGTCCGTGATAGATCAAAGAAAAACCGTAACTTCAAAGATCCCACCAGATGCGAAAGGGTGATGAACCTTTTGTTATAGGAAAATACTAGATGGAATATTTTGGTTTTTTTTAAAAAAAAGTTAAGCTTCCTAGAATGATCTACAGAAGAGTAGTGCTAAAGTGCCAAAGTGCTAAATTGCTTCATGTACTAAAATTGAGGGACTATGAGCTTTCTTGGGTGGAAGCTGGTGGGAAGGTAGCAAGGAATCACTGGATTTATGACAAAAGGATAGTGGAAAAGTTGAGTTGCATACAGCAACGTAGAAAATTGATGACTAAGGGAAGTGGACAAACCAGGCAGTGGGAATCCCCTGTGTAGGACTGAGAAGCTTCAAGAACACTGATGTCGTAGTACTCAGTGGCAAATTTTTCTTGAGTAGGAGCTGTAGTCTCCTATTAAACTTTGAGTAAAGGTTTGGTCCATGAAGCAGGGCTGATCGTTGCTTTGAGTATGGAAAGAAAGTGGGAGGGTGGTGGCCAAAGGTGAGGGGATGAGCTGAGGAAATAGGCGGCTCTGCAGGAAGCAAGATGGTGGGTGGGCCTGAGAAATTGGCAATCGTGGGGATTTAGAGTGAGATGAGCCAGGAGTACCTGCTTCCTGGCTGCCTCAGAAACCAGGGAAGTAAGTGGGTTTCTCACCACGTGTTAGATAGTAGCTCGAATTATTGCATTGGAATATTTTGTGAAAAGAATGACCTTTACATAGCTGGTAAACTAGGAGATCTTGAAATAATAGAAATAGACATGTGAACACACAAAATGCACAAAATGATCTGGCATCCAGTATACATTGGAGGACACTGTGTACTCTTAGGCCCAAGTCCACAGTTGCACAGTGAAGTCCTACATGGAGCTTTAAAAAATTACTTTGCCCTGTCTACCCCCAAACATTTGCCTCAGTTGGTGAAGCCCAGGCGTTGATATTTATTAGAAATCAACTATTCACTTGTTAGTTCATCCAGCAAAATACTGAGCACCTACTCTATATCGGGTACCATGTTGGGTGATTTGCTGGAGTGAACTCCTTGAGGGTGGGGTCATGTCTTGCTAATTAGTGGATCCCATGCAGTGTCTGGCCCAGAGAAGGCAGCTCTGTGGGTGGCGTGCCACCATCCCCATGAAGCAGGGCTGATGGTAGCTTTGGGCATTGAAAGAAAGTGGGAAGGTGGTGGCCAAACGTGAGGGGATGGGTGGAAGAAACAGACCAGCCTCCACAGGGAGCAAGATGGTGAGTGAGATTCAGAGAGATCAAGTGATTTGTCCATGTCCGACAGCTGGTGAGTGGAGTGATGGCATTAAGATGGCCAGGCCTGGTCTGTGTGATTCCGAAGCCTCCTTCCACCACATCATGCTGCCTCTCCACTTCGGGTAGGCATCATTCCGTTCAAAGACACTTCTACAGGAAGGACGTTTTTAAAGATCCTCAGTTGATCCATCAGTTGATTCCTAAAACGCACACAAGATTGAGAATAATAGACCAATGGCTATTTTGAGATGTAAATCCAAATGATTTTTGCTTATTTCTACTTCAGTTTTAATTATAGAAGTAAAAAGTGATCTGTGGGGTGTCAACAAAAATAATTCTTCAGTTTTTTTTATTTTTGAAGATTTATTTATTTTAGAGGGAGTGTGAGCTGGGCTGGGGAGGGGCCTTGAGCAGATTCCCTGCTGAGTGCAGAGATGAGGGGCGCCATCCCAGAACCCTGAGATCATAACCTGAGCTCAAATCAAGAGTTGGATGCATACTCGACTGAGCAACCCAGGTGCCCCCCAAAATAATTCTTAAGATAGGTTTATAAAACATTAAATGTTTATATCCCAAGCTGCACAAGATGTAATTATTGTCCATTAAACAATATCTGTTAGGTGCAGGATGATATGAATAAGTCATTAAATCTGGAGTCTAGTTTTTTTTAAAGTTTTTATTTATTTGACAGAGAGGAGAGAGATCGCAGGTAGGCAGAGAGGCAGGCAGAGAGGGAGAGGGAAGCAGACTCCCTGCTGAGCAGAGAGCCCGATGCGGGGCTCGATCCCAGGACCCTGAGATCATGACCTGAGCCGAAGGCAGAGGCTTTAACCCACTGAGCCACCCAGGCGCCCCTGGAGTCTAGTTTTGATTCAAAGCAGCACAATATATTGGAAGTCTAATTTCCTCCTCTAATAGGGCTGATGTTATCTACCCAGTCCACCTCATGACTTTGGAATGAAACAGTATTAGTCCTAGTTGAACCAGTTTTTGATAAAGGTAAGAAAGCTTTATAAAAGTGTAGGATATTGTTCTTGCCCTTTGTAGTCCCACTGAGTCAAATTCATGAAGGATTGTGTATATATGTATACTTAGCTACCGAGAAACCTAAGTATGTGTATACACAGACGTGTGCATGTGTGTATCCAGTGACCCCTGACCTCTGGGAGCAGGGGTGTTGGAGGGCAGTGCTCACACCACAGGCGTGTCAATCCCAGGGCAGCAGTGACCTCAGCCTTACCTCAGCACTGTCAGGGCTCCCTGACACGTTCTTGGGGTGACTGCAGGTCTTGTTTCCCTTTCTGCCCTTGGATGACTTCTGTGGAAGTCCTTTCTAGGTATAGGATCTAATGGGGAGGGCAGTGGGGTGGGAGGGTGCCCTGGAGAGCCATGGCCACTTTCCCAGCTCTCAGATGAAAGTATTTCATACTGATGTCCATTTTTTCCAGAGGGGCCATTGCCAGCATTGTACCAAAGAGGATGGGTGGTGGCCCTTCTCAATGGCCATCTTTAATTCTTTTTTTTTTTTTTTAAAGATTTTTTATTTATTTGTTAGAGAGCATGAGAGGGGAGAAGGTCAGAGGGAGAAGCAGACTGGGAGTAGCTGGGAGCCTGATGTGGGACTCCATCCCGGGACTCCGGGATCATGACCTGAGCCGAAGGCAGTCGCCCAACCAACTGAGCCACCCAGGCGCCCGGCCATCTTTAATCCTTAATCCTTGTTGACCTCCTTCCCCATGTTGAAAGGTTCAGGACTGAAGGTGTTCTGGGCACCTCCTTCCTGCTCTAGGGAAGGGAATCTCTTCCCAGGCTTTGGACTCCCCCAGTGGGGAAGGACTGCCAGCTCTTCCAAAGGCTCCACTGTGTGCACGTCAGGACTGGGCTGGCCTCGGCGGGGCACGTGGCCCTGTGGTGCCAAAGAGGAAGCATTCGTAGGAATGATCAATGGGAAGAACGGCTGGGAGTGGCCGTATTGTCAGGTCCGAGGAGGGTTTCAGTGAAAATGCAAAAAATATGTTGTGCTCTTTCTGAGGAGCCTAGGATGCACTTCCCATGTGGGCCGTCCTCAGGGAGGAGTAAAATCTGGATTCAAGAACCTGGTTTTACTGCGCAGGTAGCTTTGCTTTTGAGAGCTCTTTCTCCATTCCCCCTCCCCCAATCTTACCGTTTTTTGAGGTGCCTGAAGTCTGAGGTTGAATCTGGGATACGGGAAGGTTCCTCTGGGTTCAGCACAGGCTGGAATCTGTCTGAAGTACTAAAGGGAATCAGTGAGACCTGACAGTGGCAAGGGGCTGAAATGAGACCTCTGTGTTCATTCTCCTCCTTCCACTCCCCAAAGGGAGCTCAGCAGTGCTGACCATAGACATGATTTGCCATTGGTTCCCATGGGAAATCTGGGCCTGGAGGTGAAGGTGGGGGGCCTTTCCATGGCAGTGTCATTCTGGTCTTCCAGCTTTTCTTGTAACTTCCAGAATAGTCCTTGGGTTGCTGGGAATTTGGGATCTGTATTTAGGTCTGAACCCTGCCAGTTAGCTCTGGGAACTTGGGCAATTTACTGCTCCCCTTTTCCTCTTATGTATTGGGTGGAAAGACTTTATTAGTTGTAAGGTAGTATGAAGAGTTATATTATTGCTCAGGTTTGGTGGTTACATTTTGGCTAGCTTGATTTCTGTTGAGTGTGTGTGTGTGTGTGTGTGTGTGTGTGTGTGTGTATAGAGAGGGAGAACCTTAACATTGAGTTTAGGGTCAAAGAAAGATTCTGTAAATTTGAAAGTGTGTTTGCTGAAGGATCTGAGGGGAGGAAAGAGCACAGCAGGTACACCAGAGTGTAGTCAGTTGCATAGACCAGGAGAAGAAGTTGGGGTCAGGGCAAAAGGAGAAAAGCTGGCTGGGCCTTTGTTAAAAGCTCTGAAAGTTGACTTTTCCAGTGGGAAGAGATGGCTAACTTAAAATCTCTTTACAGTGCCTTACATTCAGTTATTAGAGACTAGTTCCTTTGGATGAAACCCTGTCCTTTCATTTCCATTCTCATTTAAATATAGATGTTTCTGGAAGGGGTAACATGTTAAGTCATCTATTCCTTTTTCTGTTCATTTAGTGTGCTGGTGGCGATTCATAAATAACCCACCATAGTTTACAAAAGCCTTTCCAATCCGTTATAGTGTTTGGTGCCCACATGTTTCTGTCCCGGAGCTAGGTGGAATTCTAACTCTTAATTAGTATCCGAGGAAATGAGAGCTCTGAGTAACTTGGAAAGTCCTGGTCTCCTTGAAGCCCCATTGCTGGCCCCATGCATTAAATCGTAATGTTGACAGTGAGAATGGTAGGAGCTTGTTTTGTTAGAATATTTGTTTCTTCAGCTCTTCTCAGGAAAGTGACCGGTAAGGGCAAGTTTGAAGCACAGTATGCGAAGGCCCTGCGTGTGGTTACTCTTCTGCGGCGGGTTTCTAGCGCCATCTAGTGCTTCAGTGAAGTCATGGCAGGTGCACGGCTTTTGCTCCTAGGAGGGCAGTGGTTGTAGTGAAGTGAGTCTTAAGGTGACAGTTGTTTTTCTCAAACTAGGGTCTGTGGGTCATTGTATTTCTTTGTAGAGGTTTTCTAGAATGATTTTCTTTACAAATCACCTTAAGATGTGGAAGAAAGACCTGATGAACAAATCCATAGCCTGCCTTGTCATCTCCATGAAGTAGTTGTGTATTAACAGGTGCACAGAGAACTATAATTGACCCCCGAAGAAGGGACCCTTCCATTGACCCTGAGTCCTATGAGGGTAGGGGCCAAGTTGGTTTAGGAGACACCTACTATGGAGGGGGAACCAGTAAATATGCATTTGGGCCATCAGTGATGGTGTGATTTCAGGCACAGTGCCGTATATAGGAGGAAACCTCCACAGTCTTAGGCAGTGAGTGAGGGATTCTTCTTACCGCAGAAGCAGGTTGAGGGGGTTGCTGTATATCCTTAAGAGACAAGTACCAACCTGGTCCTTCTCTAGAAACAGGGCTGGATTTTGTTTTTAAAAGATAGGACATATGGTGAGGTAAGAACATTTTAAGGCATGAAGCAGCATGTTAAAAACCCACTTATAGACCCCATCCTTAACATCTCCAGTTAGGGTTAGAGTCAGGGACCCTAACTGAGGGACAGGGTGTGCATGAACCCTGATTTTAGACTAGTTCCCATTAGGGCAGAGCTTCCTGAGGTACGACTTTTGCCTCTGAGGATGAGCTACAGAAGACCTACTTGGAAACAAATTGTTCGCTCTTCAGACATCTTAAGTCTTGCTGGTGGCAAGCCTACGTGTAAGGCATCAGCAAACATCCCTTGTCCTAGATTTCACCTGGCTGCTTACTGTTGAGCTGCGGTTGGGGCATGTAGCCATGTTAGCCAAGGTTAAATCTCATCTCCACATGGAAAGTCATGTGCTTTGAGCCTTCTGTTAGGAAATGAGAATCAATCTAATAAGGCAGAGTCTACAGGCTTAAGATAAGACTGATGATACTTACCCTTCATTTCTATTTCATTTTCTCATTTGCTTTTAGCAACAGCTGTGTGCATGAAAATTTGTGTGAGTCAAAATATGCTTTCACATCTGACTATTTAAAGGAAACTATGCTTGGTTCTTTTGAAAAGCAAAGATCTTTTTGTAGAAGAAAAAACCCAAATGGTTCAGCTTGATCTAGGAGTTGGCTCAGCTATGTTCATCAAGGGACCCTGTTATTACAGACATAACACGCCTGGGGGACTACAGAAATTCATACAGTCCTTGAGCAAGGAATGGATTGGCTTGTAGATCTCTCTCTCTCGCCTTAAAAAAAAATTTTTTTTTTAAGAGTATGTGAGGCTGGGAGTGGGGAGGGGAAGAAAGGAGCAGGGGTAGAGGGGGAGAGAATTCTAAGCAGGCTCCACACCTAGAATGGAGCCTGAAGTGGGGTGGGATCTGACAACCCTGAGATCCTAACCTGAGCCAAAATCAAGAGTCAGACACTCAACCGACTGAGCCACCCAGACTCCAGCTTGTAGATCTTTACTGCAGCAAAAATACCCATTCCTAAACTTACAAAATTATAAATCACGAGTAGTTTTCCAGATTGACCCTATAATGGTCAATTGACCATTGACCCAAACTTAAACCTATAATGTAGGTTAAATAATACTTGTAATGAAACAAGTGAAAAGAGTACTACTAGAATATTCAATCATAAAGCAGATAACAAACTCAACAAGAGTATGTTTTTGGTTATCCGTAAGGTGTTTGCATAAATGCACTGTCAGAAATGTGAAGACAGACTTTTGTAAAGATTGAAGGACACTAGAAATCTGAGAGGTTGGTGGCACTGATTCTTGTGTCTAAATGTGTAGCTTTGTGTTTGAGTAGGTCTATCCTAGCTTTTACCTTATCAAATGTGGCCATTTTCCCCTGAGAATCGAAACACAGTAAGAAGAGATTCTTCTAGATGTAGGTCTAGAAGACAGAGGAATAGAGTTGGGGGAAAAAAATGTTAAAGAATTATCTTGATGTTAGCAACTGGCCTGCAGGTAGAAGAATTAAGAAAATCAACTCATGAGTTGGCACAACTTCCCTGATTCCTGAAGGAAGGGAGTCTGTGTGCATTGGTTCCATGTTGGCTGACATTTATGTTTAAAGCAAAATAGCATTTTATTTAATGACTTTTGAAAATCATTTGCAATTTTTCCCCCTCATAGCAACATGCTACAGTGGTTGGGGAAAATAATTTCAATTCAGAAAATTTCTTTAAAATCAAAATCGAGCCCTGCTCCTCAAGCCCCTTTAGAATTGCTGTTTTGAGTCCTACTCCAGTGTTGAGCCTAGCCTGGGCTTCTCAGGGTGACATCCCATTACAATGCCGTGGCAATCAAGCTTTTCACAAATATCCAGCTGGCTTTTTGTTTCTAGATGTGTCAAACAGGCAGGCAGCTGTGAGCCATCAAATACACATTGGGGTCATTTGGGAGCTGATCTTTATAATGAAAAATGGGTTTGAGAGCTTATTGATTTCCTCACTGCAATGCAGAATGAGGAAGCGGCATCAGGTAGGGTAGTGGGTCCTTAAAGTGGGGTCCAGGACCAGCGGCATCCAAGGGTTGCATGTGGGAACTTGTTAAAAATGTGTTTCTGGGGCCATGCTCTAGACCCGCAGGGCTCAGGATCTGTTTTCGCAAGTCGTCCGGGTGACTGGGGTATACGCTGAGCTTAGAGGGACTGATCAGTGTGTGGGCGAGGTGGCGGGGGGAGGGGGCTTGAGGCTGGGACTGAGGCGGCAGCTGGGGAGGGAAACCAGCTCAGGACTCCTCCCTCCAAGTCTGAAAGGACCTTTAAGGCTGATCTTCCCCAGGGTTAGGGGATACACACAGCTTGAGGGAGAATGGAGGTAGATGGGAAGAGCCCTACTGACTCTTGGGGTTGAAGCCCAAAGGATTGATAGAGTCGCAAAAGCTCTGGAAACCAAGAACCTCACTGTAAGTTTGGCACCAACATTTTTTCATGGCAAAACCTGTCTGGAATGCATGAGGCTATTTATAATCATTCTGTTTATCCCACTTGGAGTGTGTATTTGTGTCTACTTTGATAATACTTTTGATGATGGGATGTGGCCCCAGATCCTACTGGAGCTCTTGGTCATGCAACATCTCTGCCTCTTAAAATTCTGAAAAATTCTCTATTCTGAAGCTTATCTGGCTCAAGGATTTCACTTAAGGGATTGTGGATCTGTACGTTTAAGAACCTGTGGTCCTTTCTCAAAAGCAGCCAACTGGGCCAACTCCTTTTCTTTCTTATTTCTTTCTCCTGTAATGACCCAGCTGCTTGAAGTACAGGGGTTCTCTAAGCCAAGGTCTGATGGCTCCAACTCCAGTGCTAAGGATCTTCCTGTAGTGGAGGCAGTGAGTCTGGGGGCTGCTACGAGAGTCTAGAGACCCACTTTTGCTCCCTAGGTTGCAAGGTCCTTGAGTGCAAGGCCATAGCTTACATTCCTTTGAGCCCCAGTACCCCGCACACAGGCTGGTGTGCTACATGAATGGGAGAGCCCTTGTGATGGAAAGGTGTAAACCAGAGTGACGGAAGCAGCTGCAGAGGCCAGACTGGAGGGTATGCTTTGCTGCCATCTTACTAGGCCACTCAACCATCAGAGCAAAGACGAACTAGGAGCGCAGGGATGATCTTCCTTCTTTTTATTTTATTTAAAGATTTGTTGAGAGAATGTGTGTGAGCATGAGTTGGGAAGGGCAGAGGGAAAGTGAGCCGCCTCGAGCAGACTCCCCACTGAGTGTGGAGCCCCATGTGGGGCTCAGCCCCAGGACTCTGCCATCATGAACTGAAATCGAGTTGGACGCTTAACCAACTGAGCCACCCAAATGCCCTTCTACTCAGATCTGATTTGGTTATAATGTCTTTTTTCTGTTCCCGGATCTCATTGAGGATACCCCAGTACATTTAGTCATCCTCCAGCTCCTCTTGGCTGTGACTGTTTCTCAGATTTTCCTTGTTTTGGATGATCTTGACAGTTCTGAAGAGATTGGGCAGGTACTTTGTAGAATTACTCTCCAGACTTTGATGGTGTTCTCCTGACTAGCCTGGGGATATGGGTCTGAGGGAGGAAGGCCGCAGAGGTGCAGTGCCATTCTCATCCCCTCATGTGAGGGGTTAGTCTTCCTTCTGACAAGGCTGTCCTGGGCGGTGGTTGTCCATTGCTTGTTACGTTCTTTCTCTTCAACGCAGGACCCCAGGCTCTCACTCTGGGGGTATGCTCACGTCTGTGGAGTTCAGAGTTGACTTTTGGCTAGCTCAGCTGCTTTCTAGGCAGGTATGGCCAGTGAAAAAACCCAGCTCAAACCCAACTCAAAAAAGGACTTTCTTCTTTGTCTTTCTTAAAGATTTTATTTATTTGACAGAGATCACAAATAGATGGGCAGGTGGGGGGGGAGGAAGCAGGCTCCCCGCTGAGCAGAGAGCCCAATGCGGGGCTCAATCCCAGGACCCTGAGATCATGACCTGAGCCGAAGGCAGAGGCTTTAACCCACTGGGCCACCTAGGTGCCCCTCTTTTTCTCTCCCTTACAAAACCCAGAAGCCTTGTTTCCACTGTGACAGAATCCGGAAACTCAATCACCATCATCAGGAACCGGTCTCTCCTATTTTGGCTTCGTTTCCTTTGGGCTGGCTTCATTTTAGGCTGGCAGTCTCTAAAATTTAGAAAAGATGATTCCTGAAAATTTCAGAATCTTTATGTAAGTTTTTGAGCTGAGATTCTCAGGGGGAGAAGAACATGCTTTGATGAAAGGCTACTGGAAAGCTGCAGGGGAGGGAGCTCCCTATAATAGGGAGCTTATAAAGCTGCCCTATTATAAGGTCTCTAACACAACACATCATGTTAGGTTGGATGCTTGTTCCAGAATCGGCAGCAAGGGCTGCGCTGCCCAAATGGCCAGGCCCTATTCATGGGCTCACTGCCTGCACTCGATGGGCGGAGCCAGCCCCGTGCCGACCCCGTGGATGGCAGAGCGGAGGGGCAGAAAGGATAGTTGGGTATCCAAACTTGGTGGTCAAAATAGAAATAGTAATACGTGCAGGGGATACTCCGAGAGCAAAAGACATGTATTTGGTGCTTACCATAGTAGCCCAGGTGTTTCTCTAAGCATTTTACATGTCCTAACTCCTGTAATCTGCAGACCCACATGAGGAATAGACACCACTGTGACCTTAATCTTACAGACCAGGGAGCCCAGGCACAGAGGGAACTTGTCCATAGTCCTACGGACAGATGGTGTCAGATTTACCCTGGTGCTCTGACCCAAGATGTTCTTACCCATCTTCTGATCCTGCCTCTGGAGAATGCATTGGATGGTTAATGCACTGGGTGCTGTGGGGTCTCGCCCAGACCTCCATCCAGGCAAGGTGTTCATTCAGTTACTCAGGTCTGCTAGCTGCTGGACGTGTTGGCTGCTAATGACTTCTGGAGTCCCTTGCTTTTAACTGCTGTCTGTAGAAGGAAGCAGCATAGCCAGGGTTTGCTCTGTTCTTGGGGACAGCCTATATCTAGGGACTGGATGATGCAGAGGTCCAAAGGCCTGGCCTCTGTAGGGCCATCCCTCTCCAGAGCTTCCTGTGAGTCTAGTCAGCTCGGCCCTCTGCCCAGCATTGCTTCTCTTCCTCCGTTACAATGTTGTTCCTCAGCATTCCCAATAACACTCCTTCCTGCACAAAAATAACAGTCTAAGACCAATTCCCAGGGAATCTGATTCAAGACAACTGGTTGTTCTTCATCTTGTGTCTTTCAGAGTCTAGGGTAATGGAATCATTGCCTGAGATACTCCAAGATGAATGAAGAGATACAGACCTTTTCTAGGGCTCTTGAGATGAGACCTATTGACCCCTTCCCTTCCCAGATCTAAGGACCCCAAAGTACATGAAATATCTTGGTCTCTGCTTCTAAGTCCCTTTATTAGCGAAGACTTTTCCTACCACCAGATAGAAAATTCCACCCCTCCCTAAACCATCACTCTCAGTTCTTCTTAATTTGCCTTATTTTCTGTTTTCTTCCCATAACATCAAAGATTTCCTAATCCGTGTCTAATATCTACCCATGGATACGTGGTGAGGTACAGCTGTATTTTATAGGAAGATATCTAAAGACAATAGGGATATTTACATATCTCTCACATATTTTGCACGCACACATACATGCTTGCTCCCGTCCCCAACAGTATACATATTCCATGAGAGGCAGGATTTCTGTTTGGCTCTCTGGTCTGTCCTCAGTGCTTCTCTTAGTCTCTGGCTTACACTGGGTGCTCACTAAATACCTTTTGACATGAGTAAGAGATAAAACAAACAGATCAATCGCTTCTCGGCCTTTTGGCTAAGATCAAGTGAAAACAAACAGATCAAATAGAGGGACAAAAAGGCAGTTTGCAGAGAGTAAACTGATGGCTGGGGAACATTGGCTATAGTCCTGTGGGACACGCATGCCACCATGGAACTTAGATGACACCTGTGCCTGGACAGGGTTCCCCCACCCCCGAAAGGATTTGCACCTCCATCTTAACTCCTAGACCCCTTTCCAATGGGCAGTCTTGAGTTTGCTAATTCCAGGGTCTATGATTCTAGACAAATCACTTACCCTTTCAGGCACATGTATGTGATATATATATATATATATATATATATATATTATCTAAAAGATAGAGATTATGTGCTTTTTACCTAATAGAGACTAAATGTGATCCTGTCCAAAAAGTCCTGGAAGAGGCATGCAAAGAGTATATGCTTCGTAAATACTACTACTTACTGGTTGTGGTGTTTGTGGCAACACTAGGAGATGGATAATCTCTTGGGGGCTTTTTATAGACAGTATTTATGGTCTGTACTGGAGATTGGACACGATGATGGCTCTGTCTCTTGTTAATTCCAGGTCTGTGGCTTTGGGTGACAATCTGAGTGGAGGTTAATTTTCTAACCAGAGAAAAGCCCTTTGCTTTCATCTGCATAAGGCATTTTTCCTCTGAAACCTATATAGGTCATTTAGCAATACAGGGCAGTGACTGAGTGTGAACTCTGGAGCTAGGTCACTTGGGTTCAATTTTTGGCCCTAGCTGTGATGCTGGACAGTTACGTAACTGATTCAATTTCTACACCTGTAAAGTGGGGTTGATAGAAAAGGGACTTGGTATGCTGTGCTGTTTTTCTTAGTCCTCAGAGATGTCTATTTGGGGAACTTGTGGACTGGTGATATCACAGTTGTCATGTGACTGCCCTATTATAAGGTCTCTGGACAAGAAAGAGAGACGGCTCCGATGGGGTTGTAAATAAGGGCATTGGCAGCTGGGTAGCACAGCCAGCTGATACTAATGTGGGTTTCTGAAGCCACAGAAAGCAATCATTCAGAACTTCACCGTGACAGACCTTCCTGCAACGTGGCAGGGGCTCTCCTTGGACGGGTAGAAGAGCATTGCCACCAGCCTTAGCTTATCTCCTATCAGAACCCGAGGAGACTTGAGACTTCTCCCTCCCCTACCCTCTCCCTAGCTTGATGTCCTCTACTGCTGTCTCTGAGCTTTGTAGTGAACCAAGGTCTTTAGGATTTACGTGCCGAGACCCTCCGTTCTACCAGGTCTCCAGCTTGATCATTTGTAGGACTGCCTTGGTTCTAAGCCATTCTGGAACCTACATTTCTTGTTTCCCTGGCCATTGTCTTTTTAACCCTTTCAAAAGGAAGCTAAGCAGCCAATTGGTGAGAGTGAATGTCTAGGGTCCTGTACAACACAGTGGGTGGAGTTATTTGCTTACATAGCGAGGATCTGACTCTGCTCTTTTCCTGCTTCTTTTTAAATCCGTGAGAAAGGTGAAGGGGATTAGCACTGCCTGTATCCTTGAGCTCAGCAGACTGGACAGGACCTGCTTCAGTAGGTGAGCCCTCAGGCTCGGATTCTTCACCAGCACCTGCTGGGATAGGTCAGGGTGGCTTGGGCTGCAGGTTCGGCTCTCTGCTTTTCGAGAAGTTGTAAGATGCAAGTCCAGTCTTAGCCAAGACTTAGGTTGGTGAAATGACTTGTCGAGAGCTGAGGTTAACTTTAACATGGGTGCTCCTGTGAAAGAGAAATTCTTGTCTTCAAAATTCTAAGTGGCCCTTCAGTTGCCTGGAGGCCAATGGCATTGCCCCACCTTGCCCGCCTACGTTTGGATAGGGATGGGAGCTAGGAGTGCCCAGACATAAATGCGAGGGATCCCTGGGTCTGAGGAGCTGTGACTAGACCCCAGCCACCCTTCGTGGTTCAGCGTATGCAGCTCTGTGTTGGGGGCATGCTGAATCGAGAAGCACTGGTCTCCCCCTCTGTAAGGCGGTGTCTCTCTTGCCCTTGACAGTTCTGTGGCGTCATCTTCTGGAACCAGAACTCTCTTCAAAGGTGAATTGATGCAGAGCCATTAAGTTTGTGCTGTGTCTGCAGGCAACACTTAGCTAGTGAAAGTATTAAAAAAAAGGCAATGTCTCCGAAGGGTGATATCATTCCAAGAGGTTAGCGAAGATTTTTCACGCATTCCAGAACTGTGGGACGGCGAGCCTTGCCACTGGCTTTTAGAGCTTGCCTGTGGCAGCTGTCAAGGTCAGGTTGCCCTTGCCATCCCTCAGTGCCCATCAAAATAGTGCACACATAACAAAGACTGCAGCTGCTTGACTAACCTCTGCTGTACCCTGGGCTTTTTTTGGGTAAACTGCTGGAGGCTTCTTTGCCTTTCTCTGGTGCTGCAGAATCTCCTCCATTTCCTGATGATTAGGAGAAGACAAAGATTTGTGGTAGAGGATATCAAAGCAGAGTTGAAAGCATTATTAAAGAAAATTCTTTAAGCTCTCCTCCATCTTTTTCTTTAGAATGACGTTTCTTCTGAAACCTCTGTGCAGCTGCATCTGTCCGTCTTCAGGTGCACATTTCCCCTTGGCATTTAGCTCTGGCTCAGCATTTGATACTGAGTGTTTCTACTATTAAAAGATCTTTTAAATTGGTCTTTTTGTTAAATGTTTTTAAATAAAATTTTATGAAAGGATTATGTGATCATGAAAGAAAAATTGGAACCTAACAAAAACAGAAAAACCTGGAACCCCAACATCCATAGATAATGGTGAGAGGGAAAGTGAAGACCTTAAGTAACACATCAAGTTCATAATAGATGTGGAAATGCTCTGGCTTGATTCAGGTCTCTGTGAATCAGGTTGCTCCCCAATATGGGCAAGAGGACTTTAATGTTAGGTATGGAATCTTATTTAGAATTAACCTATAGTGTGTTATTTTCAGAGGTCGAAGTTTGTGATTCATCAGTTGCATACAACACCCAGGGCTCATTAAATCGTGTGTCCTCCTTTAATGCCCATCACTCAGTTACCCCAACCCCTCACCCACCTCCCCTCCAGTTGCCCTCCGTTTCTTTCCTAGAGTTAAGAGTCTTTTATGGTCTGCCTCCCTCTCTGATTTATCTTATTTTTCCTTCCCTTCCCCAATGTTCATCTGTTTTGTTTCTTAAATTCCACATACGAGTGAGATCATATGATAATTGCCATTCCGATTGACTTATTTCACTTAGCATATACTCTGTAATTTCATCCATGTCATTGCAAATGGCAAGAATTCATTCTTTTTGATGGCTAATAAGGAATCTTATCTTTCTGATTAGAATCTGTTTTTTCTTGGTTTCTTTCACTCAGTCATTATTTCCAGATTCCTCCATGTTGTATGAATCCATAGTTCATCTTATTGCTGAGTAGTATTTCATTGTAAGAACATACCACAATTTCTATGCATCTTCCTATTGGATATTTGGATGGTTTCTGGGTTTTGGCTATGACAAGTAAAGCTGCTATGAACATTCATGTGTGTCTTTGTAAGGACATACTCTTTTTCTCTTGGATAAATACCTAGGAGTGGAATGGCAGGGTCCTATGGGAGGGGTAGGTTTACAGTTTGTAGAAACTTTTCCAAAGAGATGGAAGCATTCTGTGTTGCCCGCCGTGGTGTATGAGATGTCCAGTTGCTCCATACACTTAAAAATAGTGTGGTCAGTCTTTAAACTGCAGCCATTCCAGTGGAATCTCACTGTGGTCTCTCACTGTGGTATTACTTGGGACTAATTGCCCTAATGACTAACGCGCCAATGTCTTTTTATGTGCTTAATTGCCCTTCACATACCTTCTTTGACTAAGTGTGTGTTCAAATGTATTTCCTGTTTTTCAAGAACTGTGTGGTGGTTGTAAGAGTTCTTTATATATTCCTGGTATCAGTACTTTAGCAGATACATGTTTTGATAAGATTTTTTTCCTTCAATCTCCTTAAATCTTTAAAATACAGATCCTCCTAGACTTAAAATGGGGTTACGTCCTCATAAACCCATCATAAATGGAAAATCTCGTAAGTTGAAAATGGGGTGAATACACCTAACTTACCAAACATTCTAGCTTAGCTTACCTTACCTTGAAAATGCTCAGAACATTTACATTAGCTTAAATTGGGCAAAATCCTCTAACGCAAAGCCTTGGTGATAACAAAGTGTTGAATATTGCATGTAACTTATTGAATGCTGTACAGAAAGAGTGAAACAGAATGGTGGTGTGTCCAGAATGGTCGTCCATCTGCTGATGATCTTTGATCATGTGGTCGACTGGGAGCCGTGGTGGCTGCTGCCCCGTATCGTGAGGACCACGTTGCACATCGCTGGCCCAGGGAAACCATCCACGTTCAAAATTCTGAGTATGGTTTCTACTACACGCATGTGGCTTTCACACCATCATACAGCTGAAAAATTATAAGGTGAAATATTGTAAGCCAAGGACTGTCTATAAATGTCTCTGGATGAAGTTCAATGTATTGATTCTTTTCCTATTTAAGAAATCTCTGCCAAACTAAGATCATGACTTTTCCCCATTTTCTTCTGTAGGTTTAATAGTTCTAGATCATATTTAGGTTTACAATCCACTTTAAGTGTTGAATATGGTATGAAGAATGGCAGTTCATTTTTATACGTATGGATATCTTACCAATGACTCTATCGTATGTTGGAATCGTGGTTTAATAGCACAAATGGGGGAAGTTTCAATTTAGAGCACATATTCTATTTTTGGGGATAACAGTGTATGCATATAACAGCTTGTATAGTGTGAAGAGCTTGCAAACCTCAAAGGAGAGAGGACTTAGTTTTTGACTTATTATATAAGGATGAATTCTTATGGGAAAAACCTCAACTTATTCCATTATCCAAGTAAACATATATCTCCATATTTTTAAGAACGTAGAAATCAATTTATACATGTATATTTCTTTTTAAACTTATAACATGCAGTTTTCCATATATTTAAATATTCTAGATCATAACTATTTTCATAGCCTATCAGATGTATCTGATTTATTTAGCCAACTCCCTGTGTTTAACAATTCAGTTGTTTCCAATTTACAACATTAAAATGATTGGAAAGATTGATATTTTTGTGTGTATTTGGACTACTTTCTCAGAATAAATACCCAGAAATAAAATTACCTGGTGAAGGGTCAGGGAAACATGAAGATTTCTGTAGGGACAAATCACGGTGTGGAAAGTTTGAACTAACGTAAAAAACAGAGTAGCAGTATACAATAGTGTTCATTTTATCATACACTTGACCATAGTTGGCATTATTTAAAAAATTTGCCAAGTTGATAGAATAAAATGTTAACTCTATTGTGCATTTCTTTGATTACCAGTGATTTTGGACTCCCAAATAATGGGCTTTTTGGGACCATTTCTATTTACTCTTTTTATAAGTTATCACTTTTATGGAATCAATACTCAGTGGTGGTTCACTATGTGTGGAGTATTCTGCTGAATCAGCAGAGGATGAGCGAGCTCATCCCTGCCTGAAAGGAACTTAATGCTTGATCCTCTCTTTTCTCTAAAAAATAAAAAAATAAAATAAAATAAACAAAAACCTGAAGGTTTTTTATTGACCTATAAGATAATTCTTTGTATATGTTGCAGATTTCCTTAACTTCTCTTTTACCTCAGAATTTGCTTTGTGGTGGTTTTTGATGTAAGGAAGCAATATACAGAAATGTAGGAAAATTGCTCTTTCTCTGGCTTATTTTCTTTTAAAATTTTGCTTACAAAGGTGTTCTGAATTCAGGATCACGAATTCACATGTATTTTTCCTAAGGTCGCCTGTCTTCCCCTAAGGTCATCTGTGTAGTGTTTACATTTAGCAATTTAGTTCATCCAAACTATGGATTGTTGTAGACTATAAGATAGTGATTTATCTTCATAAAATTAGTTAGCAGGCTATTTTTGCAACATTTATTAAATAATCCTTCCTTCTAGTGCATGATTAGTAATGCTACCTTCATCACATGCTGAGTTCTTCTGGAGTAGATAGTTAGTGTAACCGAATAACCTGAAGTGGAATCTATCAGTTTTTGTGTGTATACGTTGTTTCTGTGGTGTCCTATCATGTTTTGTTACGGGGGAGTCCATGTTCACTTACTGTCATCCAGATTGTGCTAGTAGCTCCTGGAGTTCCAGCTGACTTAAGTGATTGTATGGTTTTTGTGATGTCACTGAAGATCTAAATACTAAATGTTTTATATTTACTTTAAAAAGTTTTCCTTCTGAATAAATGTATCAAGTTTGTTGTAAAGACTTGGAAAATCTAGAAAGGCACAAAGGGAAAAAATAAAAACCTCCCCAATTTCATTACCAGAGATAGCTGTTTAAGATGTTGAATCCCATATTTCTAGTCTTTTAGATCTGCATACAATATGTGTATCTTATCTTATCCTGCAGATAGTGACTTTTATTCCAGAGTATCTTAGTGGAACATTTTCTATATCATTAAATACTTTAAGTCTCTTAATGCTTAACTTTAATGATTTCGTATGATAAATTGATATAACATATTAAATCAGCCCAATATGGCTTGCAATTTTTTCTGTTTAAAGTGGTGCCATGATGAACATTCTTGGATGGTTAGGGTGGGTTTTTTCTCCATTCTGTCCTCCTTTTCCTTCTTTCCATAGCCTTGGTCTTTCGGCAAACTGGAGAACAGTGGCAGTTTTGATAGCCTGAAGGTATAAAACCCATCCCCCCAACAAGGTTATAGTTGTCATAGAAGTCAGGTTATAAGATGGAATCCTAGAGTTATACTGTATCTTGGGTTTGCCTTCCTAGTTGGGTTGTCCCACCTATAAAATGTGAACGATATCAGAGATTAAATATAAATTTCTTAGGTCTGTGCTTGAGACCTGGAAGTTTAAAACAACTGGCAGTTAATATTAGAAAGTTAAAAGCATTTTTGAGGAGATTCTGTGAAAATTCTGGTGGATTAAAAGCTGCCTCCAAAAATCCAGAGAACTTTGAGGGTCTGTCAGCCTTACAGAGACCCCTGGAAACTGTGTGGAGGGCAGACAGCTAGAAACAAACCTGGTTTGTCCTGAGGGAAAAGGAGGAGGGAGATCAAGGAAATAAGGGAATTCCCAAATAGGCGCTTGAGGTGGACCTGATTTTGAAAATCTTCAGGCATATAGCTGATTACTCCTCATAGTAAATTTCTAGAGAGAAACGACCGAGTCAAAGGGTATCAATAAGTTTAGAGCATTATACTTGACAAAACTGGGTTTGGGAGCATCGTGGCTCCTACGGCGCGTCCCACCCGGGGACCGTGCTGGGAGCTGGCGGCTGACAAACGGAAAATGTTGTCAGGAGGCTGTAAGGGTGTGAAGATAGCCAGGTCAGGAGTCTCAGCTCGCTGGTCTTAAACAGGACGCCTGTTTATGCTCTGGAAACCGCCCCATGAAGCTCTCCTCCTGTTGGCCCTACACAGCATCTCAGCCTAGTTCCGCACATCTGTCCGCTACTCAGCTAGGAATCGCATTGAGGTGACTCGCTGCTCGTCTGTAAACTTCACATGCTCTTGACGTTTTCTCTTCCTTTAGCAGGCGTGCTGAGTCCGTCAGCCCAGCTGCCTAGACCCCTGGTCTTGAGGGGGCTCCTGGGAGAGAGGGGTGTGTGTCGTTCTCACACACCTTCCATTCCTGGCACTTGAGCTGTGCAGGGAGGCCCAGGCTTCAGAATTTTCTCCAAGTTCACAGGTGCTTCCCTTAGCTCTTCAATGTGTGATTGTAGCCTTTCCTCCTTATGGAGAGAGTATCTTAACCCAAATACTGCGCTCTCTCCGTAGGTGTCTCCAGCTTCCTTACGGTCGTTCTGGAGGCGGAAGGGGCACTGGCTGGAGGCAGAGATGTTCATGCTTTTACAGCTGAGTGCCTCCTTTTCAGGAGGCTCTTCATGGTCAGCTGAGCCTCTGAGCTCAGCATGAGCTCTACGTATAGATTTGTTCTTCGATGCGGATCTGGTCCCCCACTCTGCCACTTCCGGCACCAAATGTCACTGGAAATCGGAGTTAATGAAACAGAAGATTGGAAAAAAAATATAGTAAAAACGAGGGAGAGGTCAGTACACAAAATGTGGGTCATCACCCATTTCAAAATGCTTTGAAATTACTGGAGGAAATTCAGGTTCAGAAGGTCAGCTGAGTTTCTGTAACAGTAGAAAGTACCACCACTCATTAGAACTCTATTATATCTTTGAAGGAGAAAAAAAGCAATTGCTTGGGAGAAGGAACTTTTTCTGGAGTTAGATAAACTACTCTTTTGGCTCTTACAGAGAACCCTGCCTCCTGTAGAGAATGGTGTCCTCAGCATCCTCAAAGTCAGTGTCACTCATTACATTCTGTAATGTGAGCCGGTGGTATAAACATGCAGTGCAGTTGGGGGCCAGGCAATGGCGTCTAGACTAGGGAAGCACCAGTTTGACAAAACAGATTGATGTGGCTATAAATACTAAAAAACCCAAAAAACCAAAAACCAAATCAAAACAAAAAACTCCAAAAAAAACCCAAAAAAACCAGCTTCTGATCTGTAATGGACGCACAGGAATTACATATATCTGAGGTGTACAATTTGAGGCTTTGATATTCACTCTGAAATTATCACAACCAAGCTAATTAACATATCCATCACCTCACATAGTTATGTTTTCTTCGTGTGTGTGTGTGTGTGTTTAGGGTTATTAAAATCTACATTTCTATCAAACTTCCGGTATATAATATAGTATGATTAACTATAGCCTCCCATGCTCCAGAACTTATCTTGCAAAACTGAAACTTTGTGTTCTTTAACCAAGAGCTCTCCCTCTCCCCAGCACCTGGCAAAAGCCATGTTCTAGGCTTCTAGGAGTTTCTCTGCTTCTGAATTTGATTATTTCTCATTGTACATATGAGATCAAATGAGCATAAATGTAGAGGAAAAGAGGCTGCCAATTGTGCTTCATAAATACTAGTCTCTTGAGCTAGGTTTTGATACAATTAAGCATCAGTGACTTCCAGGTTACTCTTCTCGGTAATAGCTGAAGAGCAGGTAAGCCATGCTGCTGGCCGAACGCAGACCCACATGCCTGACAGCTAAGGAGGGAGTAGGGTTGACAGTTTGTGGAAGCTGAAACCTAACGGGACACTTGCCACGTGGAAAGCTCCCCAGTTTCCATTTGGGATTGGGTGGAGTCCAGGTAAGGCTTAGACTCATTTTGATTTATAGCTTCAGGTTTGCTTCAACACCTAGACAAATGGGTAAAGGAGGCCTTCCATTTCCACTCCGAGAATGTGTATTCCAAGGGGATTGGCCTAATCTGTAGATCAGGGGACAGTCTCTACAAAAACGGTACATGAACTATTTTATGTATGTCATTTTTTTATTCATTTACTCAATAATTAGTGCCATCTATGCATTTGGCACATTAAAAAATTTTACTAAAAATGGTACTAGGTGCTATAGCATATATTCTTTCGACCTCTTTGGAGTTTGGCATTGGCACACGTTCTTTGAAAGTGGATCAACTATTTTTAAATGAACAGACACTCAGAGTAGAACTATTCCTTGTGGGGGATATGCTCTTTTGACATAGGTTCTCATGCTTTCAGAATGTGTGGACCATTGCCAGAGGCCATACTACTGTAACTTTGGCTTGCAAAGCTTCAGAGACGTTACAAAACATTTACTTGGCCCCTTAAAAAAGTCTTCAGAAGACTCCCACTGTACGAGCACTTGGGTGATTACACTGCATGTATTGGAACTTGTGAACTAAATCAGTTGCTTTCATAGAACCCGGATGCTGAGCAATGAGCACCAGGCCTTCGTCTCAGCTTTCTTAGGACTCTGCTTGCCTCAGTGGACTTTCATGCTATTTCTTTTTTTTTTTTTTTTACTGTTAAGGACAACTTAAATTTGAAAATGGAAAGAAAACCTTCTGGGATTTGCCCTACAAACTACCATCTAGCTCCCGCCCCCCTCTTGACTTCCTGGCTTCTCTTTATCTTTTTTCCTTGGGGGATCGGGGTGAGAATTTCTTGGCTGCAGGAAAGCCACAGAAGTTCTAAACTTGGCTCGCCTTCCAGATCAACCCAAGGAGTCTTGCTGTGCTATTCTTGGGTTACTTAGGTATTCCGTCAGTTTCTGCTAGCATTGGAAAATAGATATACGGAGTTATTGGGTACCATCAATTTTTTTTTTTTTTTTTTTAATCTCTTGAAGTCTTGAAGCATTTGTTTGGGCTCTCTATGCAGGGGAAAGCATGTCTGGACATGCTTGCCTGAAGGTGTAGCTTTTAGATCTTCCGCTTCCTCCCCTCCTTTTTACTTTCCCAAGAGCGAGGGCCAGGGCCCAGTTATTTTGCCAGGTTGCATGTCCTTCCTGAGGGCTCCAGGATTACTGGTGAACTGCAAAGTTAGAGAATTCTACTTTGTGATACAGGAGTCCTGCTCCGAAAAGCTTCTACAATCCATCCACTTTCCTCTTGTCAACAGCTCTCTACCTGGTGGGAGTCCCCTTGTCTCTGGCCTGGAGAAGTTCATGAACATCTGAGTGGGAATAAGCTCAGTGTGTTTGCCCGATTTCCAAGATGACCCCTAAATGGGAGAGTGGCAGACATCCTAGAGTATTAACTGCCATTCACAAAATTCCTTGGAATTCTGCCACTTCTTAGATAAGGTGTTGGTATGAAAACATTAGTAATTCTTTGGTGGTGTTTCTACTGGAGTGATAAGCTGAGAACAGTAATCTGGGATTTCTAGCAGGATTCAAAATGGTCATTTTATTTTTATTTTTTAAAATTTTTCAAAAGATTTTCTTCATCAGAGTGTGTGAGTGCAGGAGCACACGTGAGCAGCGGGAGGGCCAGAGTGAGAGGGAGAAGCTAAGCAGGGAGCGTGACGCAGGGCCTGACCCTAGGACCCTGATATCAAGACCTGAGCTGAAGACACTCTTAACTCAGTCACTCAGGCACCTTGAAAATGGTCATTTTTAAAAAGTCAGTTTTCCACTCAGAGAAATAGGAGATCTAACAAAACTTTCATTTTTTGAGTACATGCAAATTGAGTATTACATATTTTTGTATTTTTTTTTTTTTTTTTCAGAAAAAAACTATAGCAGGGACTACCATATATAGTCTGTATTCTGTGTAGGAACTTATAAATATTTAATAACATAAAAGGTGAAATTATGTTCACACTACAATTTCCCAAAGATTATCATGCTTAGTCATTTGGGATATTTTTCTAAGGTTTTTTTCCCCCTTGGACATATATATATATTTTTGTTTTTGCTATAATTACTATCTTTGTTTTAGAGTGGAAAGACACTCTTTGGCAACTTGCCTTTTCACTTAGCTATGTGTCTTGGATGTTTTTTTATGGGTACATCTAATAGTACAACACGGTGTTCAAGAGTTGCCTTGTTCTCCATGTGGATAAACCATGGCTTATTTAATGTTTGAACTGAAAGGAATTTGTATTATTTATGCCTTTTCACTCACACTTCCCATAGCATGAGAGTGCTTTTGAAGGTGACATTCCTAGGAGTAGAAACGTGGTTCAGTACATTTAAAAAATTTTTTTTATTTGACACAGTGAGAGAGGGAGCACAAGCAGGAGAAGGAGAAGCAGGCTTGCAGTGAGCGGGGAGCCCAAGGCAGGACTCGATTCCGGGACCCTGGGATGATGACCTGAGCCTAAAGCAGATGCTTAATCACTGAGCCACCCAGGCGCCTGCTTCAGTACATTTTTAAATGGTTTTCCAATGTACATCTCCTCTACCAGTGGACCTGTATACTCCCACCCTTGTCAACACTGGGCATTATACATTTTTAAAAATTACCAAACTGAAAGAGTAAAATCATATTCCTGTTACTAATATATTCTGGGTGAAAAAAGTTAATGACATCTGATGGAGGGAAAAAAAAAAATCCACATTTGAAGCCTGGTTTTCAAAGTTTGGAGGAACAGAGTTTTCTATCTTTAGGGTATTATTAGGGCATTTGAAGTTCAGTTGCTCTTTGAAACTAAGTAAATTGGGAATTGTTCCACACTATATTTAAATCTTATTTTATTTTATTTATTTATTAGAGAGAGAGAGACTGAGAATGAGAGGGGAGAAGAAGGTCAGAGGGAGAAGCAGACCTCCCGCAGAGCCGGGAGTCCGATATGGGACTCGATCCCGGGACTCCGGGATCACGACCCGAGCCAAAGGCAGTCGCCCAACCAACTGAGCCACCCAGGCGCCCTCTACACTATATTTAAAAAAAAACTTGAGAGAGAGTGCGCGTGTGTGAGCCAGGGGGCGGGGCCGAGAATCTCAAGCAGACTCCTCCCTCCCGTGAGGACACTCCGTGTCAGAGCCTGACATGGGGCTTGATCTCATGACCCTGAGATCATGACCTGAGCCTAAACCAAGAGTCTGATGTTTAACTGACTCAGCCACCCAGGTGCCCCATAAGTAAGGATTTTTTTTTTTTTTTTTAACATTAACGTTACTATGTAAGCGCCATTCGAGAGAAAGTAAGCTGCTCTGCGAGGCACAATGCAGGCATCTAGGAGGTGCTCGATGATACACTTTTTACCTCCTGGGGGTGCCTCTGGTAAAAGGAGAGGATGAATGACGGGCCTGCTACAAACCTTCTGCTTTCCAGGATCCTAGAGTCTCAAAAACTAAAGATTAATCATGATCAATTATATAGTTATTAATGTAGGAAAGCGCCTTGCGTGCAGGTGAATCTGCTGGCTCTGTGCTCCGAAGCTGTGCTGTGGGTATGAGTGATGTGTGTATGAGCGGGTAATTAGGACTTGCTGTAAGAGATGCTGTCATAGGAACATTAACAATCCGCTAGGTCTGTAATGGAGCAAATCCCCAAACGCAGTCCTCTGTTTTTGCCCCCTATTCCATGCTCATGATAAAAATAACACTTAAACAATCAACAGGACTATTGCAAAGGCGTATTCATGTCTGATGTTCTATAATGTGCTGTATGCACATACAGCTCCCACATTCATATACCATGATTATTTCCTGTTTCTCACAGATGCTGAGCCAGAGATCCTTGACAACTCAAGTCATTTGGAAATGTTACGTTTGGAGGGCATACTGGTTAGCTACAGACTTTTACCTCCTAGCCAACAAAGAGGAGGGCCATCATTCCTGTCTCTGATTTTAGACTACTGAGGACCCGTGCCCAACCAGCGGTCCATGTGGAAGGTGGCCGTTGACTTTTGTGAGGGAGCTTAAGTCATCAACCCTTATTAGTCCCTAGTCTGTACTGTGTACCAACAACTGTTTTCACTAAGTGATGGCAGCATTAATTGGGATAATGAGCACTAATTGGAGGATAAAGAGCCCCTTCTAATTACAAATGAGCTCCATTCCTTACCTGTTAGATGATCGCTTACAGATAAGGGACCACTGAGGGAAAGCTGGGACAGACACTGGATGGCAGCATGTAACATGTTTTTAACCTGCTTCTGTGGAGTTGTTTAACATGAGATGAGCACACTTGAAGGCTTGAACAGGTGCGAACACACACGCTTGTAACCAGCTGTGTAACTGACTGTAGGGTAACAAGCCGGGGTTGAGGATAGAGACCTCACTAATCCCCCGATTCCCTCCTACCTGTGGCTGTAATAAAGCCTGTTGCCTTTAGTGCAGGATTCTCTGCAGCGATCGGAAGGCCCTGTTATGTCGGGATGAGTTTAAATTCTAGGTCTTTGAGCAAAAATTTGTAAATGGGTTCATTTCTGCTCTCTACACACCTTAAACATTGCCCCTTCTTTTCTTTCTTTCCTTACCTGTACCTCTACCTGTACCCGTACCCGTACTAAAAAATCTGGGGTTTGTGTGGCTTTTGTATATGGTTGTGGGCAAATAGGCCTCCAGGTTCAGATCTGAGAGCCAAAGAATTCTGGAGTTGTAGGAGCCGTTAGGAGCAGCTATGTAGTCTGGGGCTTGGCAGCCTGCCGTGCAATGCCAATCCAGCCTGTGACCAGTTTTTTGTAAATAATGTTTTATTGGCACACAGCCACGCTCCTTTGTTCATGTATTGTCCAGGCTGATTTTGTGCTACAATAGCAGAGCTGGGTAATTGTGTCAGAGACCATATGATTCAGGAAGCTGACATTATTTACTCTCTGGCCCCCTGTAGAAAACATCTGCTGACCCTTGAGATCAAGGGTAGAATTTTATGATGTCATTGCATGTCTCTGAACACCCTCAGGAAGAAACCGTCTTACAAGTGGCCAATGGCATTAAGATAATTCTGCATCTACGATGTGGGGAAATTACCTTAGTGACTCACTTTTTCACTCTGGTTCTACCCTCTAGAGTCATGTGAATTAAATCCAGGCTCTCTCCCAGTAAGATCCTCCAAATATTTAAAGACTGTCCTCTTTGTCTGCTAAGTAGTTCCTTCTTGAGTTTTCCCTCATTTGGTGTGTTTCCCCAGGTCCTTTATCAACTCAGATCCTCTTTCAGTTCCATAAGAGTTGGCCAGCATTCTTTTAAAAACCATGGTTCTGAATACTTTGAGAATCTGACAGAAGTTATGGAATCTTCATTAAAAGAGTCCATAATGTTACATACAATTTTGAGATTCTTAGATTCTTAGAAGCAAATCTGTCAATTGATTCTTGCTGAGCCTCTGTGTACACGATGTCTACGCGAACATCTACGCCGAATGCAATGTTCCCTCCGGATGGATAGCAGTGCAGGGAGAATGAGATGTATTCAACTTAGCCTTAGGAATTTTATCCCCCGTAGATCTTGTCAGCAACCAAAATCCCCAAGTCTTGTTACTGTACTTCTGTTTCAGCATAGATTCTCCTGTTCTTTTGCAAATGAAAATTTTGATCTGAAAGCAGCACTTCCTGGTGGTTCTTACTAAGTTAGGTTTAGCCCGCTGTCTTATTCTGTCATCTTTTTGTTCTTCTTTGTTCTTTGTTCTTCTTCCAAGATTTATTACCTGCGAACTAGATGAGTGTAATTTCTTGTTTGCCTAAACTAGTGACAAAATTGCTGAAAAAGACAAAACTGTAGGGTCATACCATAGCTTTGAAGACAGTCCCCAAGCTTGATCTCTTTCCATTAATCGGCTACTTTACTAAATCCAATTCACATTATATTAACTCAATTTCTCCCAAATTGTAGTTTCTCCTTAGGTGAGATCTGAATTTTATTTTATTTTTTAAAAGGCTTTGATTTATTTGAGAGAGCGAGTGGATGTGCACAAGCGGGGATGGGGGGGAGGGGGAGAAGCAGACTCCCCACTGATCAGGGAGCCTGATGTGGGACTCGATCCTAGGACCCTGGGATCATGACCTGAGCCG
>CM052802.1:122048195-122067503 GCA_028533885.1 Nasua narica
CCTTGTTTTATGGAGACCTCAGACCAAAATCACTTACTTAGTAAGCAGTGAAGGTGGGTTCTGAATCTGGGTCTGATTAAAATCCCTGCCATTAGCCACAACACAACTCCTCCTTTTATAGATAGATATGAAGACCAAGACCCAGAGATGGTAAGCAATTTGTTTCATGTCACACAGCAAACTTGGAAGAATGGGAACTAGATTCTATCTTTGGAGAACGCGTTCAGGTTTTGTGTGTGCGCTACAGTGTAATACACTTGAGACATTGCCATTGACTCTCCGAGTCCTCTTCTCCTTACGTGAAATGTTCCCATTTTCCTTCATAGTTCTGATTATTTCCTTACTCTCCTGTCATTCCTCTGAGTATGTAGTCTTAATTTGCTGCATCCTTTCTAAATGATAAAACTCAGAATTCAGAACAATGCTCTTCTGAAACAGTATAGAAGGCATCGAGACTGTACTTCCTGTCATTTGGACTTAAATTTTCATTGTCTAAGTTTGCATTAATATTTTGGTATAATGTTGGCTTATTTCAAGCATAAGATGAACAATACCCCTTGTTCCTTATCTTTTTTGTAAAGATTTCATTTATTTGTTAGAGACAGAGCACAAGCACAAGGAGGAGTGGCAGAGGGAGAGGGAGAAGTAGACTCCCCACTGAGTAGGGAGCCCTATGCCAATGCTGGGCTCTATCCCAGGACCCTGAGATGATGGCCTGAGCTGAAAGCAGATGCTTAAATGGCTGAGCCGCCCAGGCGCCCCCACCTTGTTCCTTTTAATTTAACTAGTTTTTACGAAATATAGGAATAAGACAAAATGGTCCTGTCACATTCTTACTGAAGTAAAAAAGATTGTCCAGGTCTGATGAGGACCCCTCCTGAGTTGATAATACCCTGCAGCAAATTCCTGATTCCTTAAGATACTCAAGGGATGTACAAGTGAAAATACCCCAGTTTCTGGGTGATGACTGGATTCACATTGTACGTCCATATGCACATCTTTGTGCATATGCACATAACGTCTTTGCTTTCCCAACAGAAATGTACACTCGCGGCGCATGGTAGACCTCTTTCTTTCCCTCTGCCTGTTCTCTGTTGCTGTAACACAAGTCGACCTCTCAGGTGATGAGGAAGGCTGCTTAGGAGGGGCTGTTGATCCGGGGGCCCTGCCTTTCTCTAGCCACGTGATGGGGCTGTGAGGTCATGCTCTCTGTCCTAGGACCGGGAATCTCGACTCAAGCATAGACTGGAAAACGTTGTGGACCGTAGTGTCCCCCGAGCAGTCTGCTTGGTAGATCTTGTATCTTCACTCAACATCTCCTCTGATCTGTGAGCCACTTCACGTATCCTTCTGATAATGTATATGGATACATATATACAGGCATAAAAGTCAGAATCTGTTTTTGCTACTTGCATCCCAAACAGTCCCCAGTCTTCCACCAATCTTTGGGATATAATTACCTTTTGGAAATGGCCTTATCAGAAAGTTCTGTTCTGTGAGATAAACAGAATAGCTAATTTAACCAACAGAGTTTATTCCTTTCATACCACATTTATCGTGGAAATTATTTCCCAATACGCTTTTTGGGTTGTAGTTTAAAAATGTTTTTGCCACATCTAATGCAATTGACATGTTCTTCAAAAGTTAGCAATAAATGAAATTTTATAGATCGACGTCACTAAGGCTAATTGCCAGTTGATAAAAATCAGTGTTGATGTTTGATATTGAGTCTTCTTGAATGATAATCAGACAACTCTTGATAAATATAAAGTGTAGTGGACTTAGTTTTGGAGCCTGTTGATAGATAATCCTGGTGACAATATCGTATCATGATTTAAGACAGTGTTTTCTATCCTGTAGTCACAAACTCTAATAGCAACAGGATCTCTCGATTGCACTTCTCTTACTTCGTTGTCATCTGTCCACTGGGCAACTCCTTCATGTGAGAAAATTTCCAGTTCATTCATCTCCTGTTTTCTTCCTGAGCTTCAGATTTGCTTTCTCCTCTCTCTGCAGAAAATGTTCACCTTATTGTCCTAAGGGTACATACAGTTGCACCTGCTGTTCTTAAACCAAATTCTCTCCAGCAGCAGTATTGAGAACATTCTCTGTTATATTTTGAGTCTCTTCTTTGATGGTCTAAGGTAGAAATTTCTCCCTGGTTTCAGTAAAGGAGAGATGAGCTAAATAACTGACGTGCTTTGCTCTCCTGGATCCTCTGACTCTTTGGGGTCATGAATACAAAGAAGTAAAACCAAGTTTGTGGCCCTCTTCTGGTCCGTTATGGCTTCATCTTATTTTTCTCATTTTTTATCTGGTCTCATTTTTAATTTTTATTTTACCTTATGGTATTTATTTTTAAAGATTTGAGAGAGCAAGAGTAAGAGCATGAGCTGGGAGAGGGCAAGAAGGAGACTCCCCTGCTGAGCAGGGACCCTGGGATCATGACCTGAGTGGAAAACAGAGCTTTACTGACTGAGCCACCCAGGCGCCCCTACCTGCTGTTACTTGAACATACTGCACAGTATTCATTTTTACAAGCCTCTCAAAATCCTTTTGTCACTGGTGGGGGGTATAAATTAGTAAAAACGAAACACATGGTTCCATCCTGTTCTGTTTACACTGCTGCCTGCTTTGCTGGTCTCTTTGTCTCTGAGGCTTGAAACTTGGAGTTCTTTCGAATCCTCTCCATCCCTCCTTCCTTATAGCTGGTCAGTCTGCAGAAATTGTTCAGTTGTGGTGCTAGAGGATCACACACTGGGGGGAAAGGGAACTCTGGTCATCTGTCGGGGAAATCTAGGACAGTATTTGAAGACAGATGATCTTGCACTCCCCGATCCCTGATTGTTGGAAGTCAGTTCCCTCCCCTCCCAATCTATTATTTACCTTCTTATGATAATTATACCTAGATTAATTCTTTACCAGTTTTTACCCGACAATTGCTAGACTTATCTTGTAAATGACTTTGTTGTCTTCAGACCAGCAGTTCTCAAACTGGGGCATGCATCAGACTCCCCAGAAGGACTTGTTAAAACAGGTTCCTGGGGGCCACACTCAGTCTCGATGCAGTAGATCTGGGGCAGGCGAGGACCTGCGTTTCTGACTGGGCTCCTGCTGTGGCTGCAGCCCTCGGGACCTTTGCTCTTGACCGCTCTCCTCAGCACCCTACGGGCTGCTCCCTGGGACAGCGCTGTTTGACATCTTCTCAAAAACCTTCACAGGCCCGTGTACGTGATCTATTTTCACATTTCAAATATCCTACCTAATACTCAGGACCCCTAAAAATAATTCAAATGCCACTGGTCTCTTTGATTCCTCACTGTTTCTCCTTAGTCTTGATCGATCACCTCCTTGTCCAGACTTCTACTCTAGTGACACCCACTTCATGAAGCTTTGCCTGATCGAGTCCCAGTTTTAAGTGAGAGCTAGCCCTTTTTTGTTCTTCCAGTGGTGGGAGCATTATGCCCTTATTTATTAGAATGGTTCTCTTGTCTCATCGACTGAATTTACCAACCTCTGAAACAAGGAGCAAGGACTCTCAGTCTCTAGTACGTGCTTTTCACCTGGAAGGTCCTCTTTAAAATTTGACTAGCTACTTACACGGAGATTTTGGGGGGGGGGGGTGAGGGCACAGAGAATGAATGTTGGTATAAAACACTTGCAGAATCCCCTTCAGATCACATTTCTTCTAAAGCAAAAATAATATTGCCCATTTTTATCAATGCAAATAAGACAAAACAGATAATATGCAATTAAGGAAAAAAGACCCCACATTAACTCATCATGCCATAGGATTTCAACTGAACAGTGATTTTTGTCTCCTCTTGATTATTGCCAAGATTTATTAAATATTATAGCTAGTTTATCGACCAAATTATATGGATGACAATCTAGCATGGAAGTACTCTGTACGTTTGCCAACTTGTCGATAATAAAATGTTCTGTTTTGATAAAGAAAGATGACTATATTAAGATAGAATGGCCATGAAATACTTTTGTGGTATTTTTATAGGGGTTGCCTGTATAAAGGAATTTTCCATCAAATGTATTTAGAAAATTCTAGATTAAACAGTATTAAGTTTTCCCGAACTCCAGGGCTCCCCAGAGCCCATGATGTGCTAATGTATTTTAGGAATCTTTAAAAGAGAGCATACAATGTCGAGCATTTCTTCTTTTAAATTGATTTTATTTTAATTTTATTACATCTTTAATCTGCTTAGCAGCCCAGTGATAAGTCTACTAGCATCACTATTTGGGAACCCAGGCACAAAACTCCTGTGTAAATGTTTGGAAAAAAGGCAGTTGCCATTGCAGTGACCCAAGTTCAATGAACTGGTAAACACTAAGCATTTGATATGCCCACACCTCTACGCAGTGATGAAAACGACCCTCAGGGTGACAACTCCCCAGTTCACACTTCTTGGATTTCGTTTGTGATCTCTGATTCCTCCAAGCCCCTGGGCATGAGTTTTGTCGAGGATGGAGGAGGGAGGTTGCTAGACAAAAGATCCAGCTGGCTACTTCATTTGGCTGCAGTTGGCTCTTGTTGCCAATACGGGATTCTGCTCAAGCGCCTTGCTTGTGCGGAGTCCATATCCTCGACAGAGTTCCTTTTACAGGTCTTCCTGGAATATACTGTGTTCAGATGTGTCGACAGCAGTTTAAAGCCAATTAGTGAGGCCACTGGTAATAAAAGGTCACATCAAGGGGCTGGGAAATCCAGGGTTTCACTGCCATGGTTTGTGAGGCTGCGAGTGTTTCTGACGTTGCATTCCTTTGGGGAATGGGGATGGTGGGACGGTGGCTGTGCAGGTTGGTATTAATAGAGTAATACATGTCCCTTGCCAGCCTCTTCCTCCTGGTTCTCTAGATGATTATCAAGTCTACACATCATCGCATTCCATCTGTTCTCCAGCTGGCCGTGAGAGGAGACATGCTTCTGCACACTTTGTGAGCATTTGATTAAAAGGGCAGTGGCAGAAGTCAAATCTCTGATGTCCTCACCTCCAGCCACCCATCCTGGCAGCATTTTCTTAGTAAAATCTTTTCTTTCAATCTATCAAGGCACTTTTAGATCTTGACTTGCTTCTAGTTTGAATCTGGGAGTTGTGTTTTTATCTATTGTTAAAAGGAATATGGAGATGCAGTGTAGTAAAATATTTTGGAAGTATATATTGTTGGAATACCCAGGAAATGGTATCTCTTTCCAAGAATGTTGGTGCACAACTTTGTTTATATACTATCCTGTATCCTCTATTAATCTGGCACTTTGCTTGATGCAGAGATTTCTTTCTAAATCCTGCAGTGTCCACATGATAATGATCATTATTAATCACTGGGCCAAGAGGCATTTATAATTATTTCTTCTGACTTAGTATGAGGTCCTCTTTCATTTATGTTCTAACTGCTTTTCTGTACTGTTAGGGCATACTATTTTTTTTTTTTTTTTGGAAGCCATTTTAGGATTAAGTGTTGAGAGTGGTCACTTTGGTCTTCTATCAAACAGGAAAATACATTCATGAGATCTGCTTTTAAATCAGTCTCCCAGCCACAGTCTGGTTTTTAAAATTGCCCAGGTAGGGATTTAAAAAAATCCATCAGATTCTCATTTTCTTGTTAGATCTTTATAGGTTTCAAATGACCTATTTAATGTCAGTGTATCTTGGGATCTCATGGAATTTTATTCCGGTATTCTAGGATTCAGTTGGTTACCCTTCCTTTTTTGGTCCCTTATTTGGGGTGCTTCACTTTGTGACCCAACAACTAACTCCAGTGTAGACCCGACTCTCTCTCTCTCTCTCTCTCTCTCTCTCTCTCTCTCTCTCTGTTTGCTAGCAGTGATAAATGATGGGCATCAACAACTGAAGTTTTTTTTTTTTTTTAAAGAACATTAAATAACAGTGAATCTGCCAAGGTGTGGCTAACGTTTTCATGATATGCAGGTGGAGGGGGAGAGGACAGTGAAAAGCAGAGTAACTCTCCTTGATGTGCGGGAAGAGCCAGCATCTGTTGTCCCGGAGGTCATCTCTCTTACTGCTGCAGTAAAGGCGGGTCGAGGAAGCCATGAGGGAAACTCCCCCCTGGGGACACCAGAGGCTCCTTTCTCTCTTCCATATTATGTGCTGTGTGAGGGTAAGAAGTAGATGAGCTCTGCTCCTGTCTATAGCTTCCCGAAGAACCAAAAAAACCCAACCAAACAGGAACACCCCAAGAAGAAGCGTCTGAGAGATGCTCCTTTCCTCTGGACCTGCAGGTGGTGGTTTTTGATCATGATCACTGTTGTGTGTTTCCTGGAAATGCCTCCATCTTGCTTGGTTTTCTTAAAGATTAATGCCTGGTTTTCCTGAAGGAGACCTTGAGTAAGAGGTGTTCCTAAGGGGGGAAAAACAAAGGACAGCCATTGTGGAGAAACTTCTAGGAACTTGTTGGGGCGGGTGAGGTTCTTTAAAGCTTAACTTGGTTGAGTGAGCCACTCACTTTCTAACTTGGGTCCTAACCACCCAACTGCGATATTTTGCTCTGCTGATGTCATGTGGTATGGAAACTGTCTTCTCCTGGCTGAAAACAATCCTAAAGAAAGTCAGCATCATGGGGGAGAAGGGGAATGGAAGGAATGTCCCTGGCCAGGAGGCCGGAGGTGCCCCAGGAAGCGGGTTCCTCTGAATAGTTAAATGGCTGCCTCTCAACTTGCACAATGTCACATTGAATTTGAAACAGGGAACTTTTTATATTTTTCCCCTGATTGTGCCGGCACCTGGCAGATGCCTATTTACCACAGGCATCAATACACATAGTAATCAAAGGAAATCAGAGGCACAGATTAGCAACAGCTGCAAGTCATTAGTGACAGACACGGGAAAGCACAATTCTGCACCCAACTTTGAAATAACCAATATGAGTATTTCAGAGCACAAGGGTTACCGCAGGGCACTCGCTAACAGGAGAGCGGCCAAACAATAGCTGGGCTTGTCTCTCAAGAGAGCCCTCTTCTCAAGGCAGCACCACACACTCCATATTAGAAACCCATCAATCACCCGGTATTGGTCCATGGGGTGTCAACCCTTCTCTGAGTATCTGTGTGCATCTTCCGATCAAAGGGTGTAGTAACTGAGATATAACCTCTGGTTGGTGAGAAGACTTGTTCTCTCGGATCATAATTTTAGTGCTGGGAGTTTGCGTGTATTCCGGAGGACTTAATTATATCATTGACCGAGTTGGAAAGGGGCATCTCAATGGGAAAATAAGACCTTTCCCTTTTCAATTGTATTTTTTCCCCACATTTCTATTTGAAAATCAGCTCTGATGGATAGCCATTCTCTTGCTAGTTACATATTTTCACTGGCAGCACTAACCTTAGCCTACTCCAGAAAATACTATTCAATTTTTAGCTTTTCCCTAATCAATTCATTCAGTGCCTTGGTGGAATACAAGTTGGTCATTTAAAAATTTCTAGCTGTTGCCTGATATGTCCCAAAACAAATTTAGCTAGCATGGGTTTCTATTTTAGACCATCTCTGGAAATGCAGATTTACTGTACAACTGGGTAATGGTTTAGAGATAAACAGACACAGTGAGTTGCTGTCTGATTAGCAGGACTGGGCAAAATTTAGCATTATATATATATATATATATATATACACACACACACACACACATATTGCAATAATTGGACCATTGGACCAGAGGATGTAGATTAAATTGGTCTCATCACCACATGTGGTCTCTTCTTCCACTTGATATTAAGGTTGGATGATTCTTTTCTGTTTAGAAATCTCTCCTTCCTCCTGATCTCCCTCCCCAAAAATATCTTCTGAAGGTTTTTCTAAAAATTCTTATAATAAGCAACTTGTTTTGGAGATTAGGATAAGGAAGGGAGAAAAATGCCGCCTTTTATCTACTTCAGAGCCAGCCATGAAGTATCAGCTCTTCAAGCAATGCGCTATTATTTTAGAAGAAAGCCCCAAGGGAACATGAGTTCTAAGGAGCACACTGCACATCATAGACATTCAGTTGCATATTCTTGTCTTATGTGTTGTTTTTTAAACCTTTGAAGGTGAGAAGTTATTTCATACCTGAATAAGTACCATGATCTGTAGGCTGAGGAAGGTGTGGTTTCTTGGGGTCGTTTTATGAGGAAGCAAAGACATGGTACTAATGTGTAATTGTATTTACTAGTTAATTCACATATTTATTGAAAGTCCACTGTATCTCAGGGGATGCTTACTTAGGCACTATGGATACTGCAGCAAAATTAACGAGTGACTTGGTGATATTTACTCCATGATGACGAGCATAAGGACAGCTCACTTTTGAGGTGGTGGTTTGACTACAATGGTTTATTGCATACATTTGCATTTTCCTTCATCCCACCCTCCTTGCCTTCTCTCTTTTCCTTATCTACTCTGCCTCCCCCTCTCCTTCCTTCTCCTTTAGGATTTAGACCTTAGAGGCATTAAGCATTGTTACCCAGAATTTTCTAATTCAATAAAATAATGCATTTTTTGAGACTTAGTATTAGGGTAAACCTACTGTAACAAAGCCCTACATTTCAGTGGTTTAACAAAAGAGAAGTCCGTTTCTTGCTCATGTAACAATCTAGTGACGGTATTCCTAGTTAGTGGGAGACTTTCCTCCACGGCATGACTCAAGGGCTCTGGGTCCTTCCATTTTGTGACTCTGTTTGCCTTGGAATTTTTTGCTTCCAGCTGGTGAAACAAAAGTGGGCGAAGAGGGGCATAGACATTTCTTCACCAGTTTGATCAGAAACGGGCAAACATCACTTCTGCTCGTCTACTATGGGGAGAGCTGCCTACATGGCCCCACTAGATGAGATTTTGGGTCTGGGGCCGCATAGACATTCAAGATGACACTTCTATATCATGGAAGTGGGAGGACAGGTATGAGTAGACACGATTAGGTGTCGGGCACCATGCCAATTTCTGGAGATAAAAGATAGGTAAGCCATCATCCTTTGGGTGGCAGTAGCCACATAGATAACCCAACTAATCACATATGATAGCTGAGTACTAAATAAAGTTTTATGTGCGCATAGACTCGGGGACAAGTGCCCCAGCAAGCAGAGCCTCAGAGGTCTCCATCTGGCAGAGGAGAGGAAGGAGGGCATCAGCCCTGAGCAGAGGCATGGAGTGGAGGAGATGTCCAACATGTCCAGGCAGTGGTGAGATGCTCCATGTGGCATGAGCCTTCAGCTTGGCGCACAAGGCAGCGCATCTCTTTGAGTAGAGAGTCAGCCAACTGTGAACACGCTTTGGGCTCTTTGAGAAAGATGTGGCATCCCCCTCACTCAGGCCAACCAAAGCCATACCTTACTACCCGAAGCTTTGGCTTCTGTCTGCTCCCCCGCCCCAGTGCAAGTTCAGTTGGCCTCATTGCTTTGGGAGTCAGAGAAAGTGCCATGGATTAGGAGGACTGTTTATAAGACAGAGACAAATGACTATCAGAAAAGAGCTTTTGAGAACATGAAGAGACAAAACTTACTGTAGCTTAATGGATGTCTTGTCCAGTTGGCGTGTGTGTGTGTATGTGTGTGTGTTTACCATAAAATACAGATAGAGAATGCCAGACTTCCTTTTTAGAACTTGGTAAAAAAAAAAAATATAGCAGATGAACATTAGGCGAAATCAAAGGGGGATTTTGCTCACATATGAAAGTTTACAAGAAATCTAGTTGAGTCTGGTTCCAGTATTTGCTGAAGTTTGTGGCTGTGTCAACAAAGATGGGTTAAAGTAAGCATATTTTAGATCCTAAACAGAGCGGTCTCTTAGTCTGGAATAGAGAGTAGCTTTAAAGTGTTTTAAAATGGGTTTCCTTTTCTTTCCTTCCAGCTGCGCCTAGTGCTAGGGGAAGATGAACTGGCATGTTCTTTGTTACATAGCAGCCTACCCACCCAGGGGAGCGAGGCGCATTAGAGTTTTCAAAACCTAAGTCCTTTCAATCAGCTGATAGTGGAGTTGGGGAAAATGGATTGGGAGAAGCTGCATAACCATTCAGTGTGGGATTGCAGCACCTGGAACATTTACCACGTTCTCCGTAATAGGACTCATGGTCTCATTGAGAAAACTGGCCCCGAACAATGGAGCAGCGACTGAAATAGGCTCTTACTGGCGTTTGCCCTGCGTCTTTTGGCTTGTTTTGGCTGTTCGTATGTCTTGGCTATGGCTGTGCTGTGAGTGGTATGGAAAAGGGCCTTCATTCCGGGGGACTGTCTTGGTTTTACTTCTGTACTTTTGGGATTTTACTTATAACTCCCTACCCAGACCAGCCTTGTCTTCATGCATTTGATGAGCCTCTGGGGCACCCAGAACAAAGTGACCCTTTGGTGACCCCGTATTTATCATACATCTACTTTGTCCTTGATGCAAGTTCAGCTTTTTAAAGACTGTTGGGAATTTTGATCTTCTCTTTATAAAATGATCCATAGGTTTTGTGCTTCATAATTATTGTACTATGAACATTTTATGAGCCCAAACCTAATACTGAAGTTTTCCTGAAATATCTTTCGTACTTTTCTTTCTTCATCTTTATGGCTTAAAGTAGGGAATTTGGCAAACACAACTTTCCAAATCTCTTACTGGTTATATAAGAACAAAGCCTACATTAAAAACCAAAGAAACCAAAAAAACCTCTTTTGAGTATAGCTGACACTCAATGTTACATTAGTGTCAGGTGTATTACCTAGGAAGCCAGCAGCTCTGTATTTATGCTATGCTCACCCTGTGTCTCCACACAGCGCTATTACGGTGTCCTTGACTATGTTCCCTATGCCCTACCTTTCATCCCTGTGACTTATTCATTCCATGAGTGGAAGTTTGTGCCTCCCACTCCCCGTTCTCCATTTTGCCCATCTCCTTGCCCTGCAACTATCCATTTATTCTCTGTATTTATTGGTCTGATTCCATTTTTTTTGTTTATTAGAACAAAGCCAGCATTTTGAAGGTGGGCTTTTTAAAATAGCCTTAATATTAGAAAAACTTGTTGATGTTAACACAAAAGTTAACATAATAAGTTACTGTTTAACGTTGTAATATTTTCCAAGTGCTCCCCTATCTCTGCCCTCGCGGGACAAGGGATCATGTCTAGAGGATGTCAGAAATTTGTCCAGTGTCTGCACAGAGCCCGGTGTGTGGGGTCCACTTTATATGTGGATTTTATCAATAAATGCGTATTTTTCTTTTGATTCTCTTAACATTTTCTTTTCTCTAGCTTTATTGCAAGAATACAGTATGTAATACATGACATAAAAAACATGTGTCGATTGGCTATTCTCAGGCTTCTGGTCAACAGCAGGCTCTTAATAATCATACGTGGATCTTTGGGGAAGGAGGGGCCGGTGCCCCAACCCCTGCCTTGTTCGAGGGTCAACTGTAATTGTTAAATATTGTTGAATAAATATATTTTCTCATTTAAGAATCATAGCTACTTTATGAGGCTGGGGATATGAAGTTGATTCTCTTTATTCATGGTAGTAGTTATGTTCTATAAAGTCATTGTGAACATTGACTTCATGAATGCAGAACTACTGCCACTAAGGCAAATACAGGGTTAAGTCCCTCTGAGTATCTGCTCACAAAATTTCCATCAACTGATCAATACGTAACCTTATTTTACGTGTGTATGTTTAAAGATACCTTATTTAATATATATCATAGACTCATTAACATTGAACTCATGGCGCACAGCACTATAATCGTGCCTGATGAAGCTTATCGAATACATATGTAAGACCTGTTCCAGCCTTCTTACACTAGGAGTGCTACACAGGTCAGCACTACATTTAGGGGCCATTTTAAACAGTGAAATCATAAAAAATGAAGTCATCAAAAAGTACAAAAAATGTGGAAAATGTGGCAACAAGCAGACCACAAAAAGGACACTTGTTCACAGTATGAGAGCTGAAACCAGAAGGCAGAGTGCATCCTTGTTCACCAGCAGCTGGTAACATGCAGGTTGAAATTATTTGCCAGTCTGTACATGGGCACGAAGGACTGCGAAGGCACTGTGGATAGTGATTTGGGCGTTACAAATATTAGCAAGTAGGTGAGTTCGCAAATACGGAATGCCTGGGTTAATGAGGACTGACTGTATGGCTATATCCTTTTTGCATGTTTGGAGACTCCAGAAAGAAACTCCAAGTTCAGAAAGAATTGTCTGCAACTATCTAAGTAGAACGGAAACCTGGATCTTCTAGTGTTCACTCCAACACCCTGGTCTGCCTTCTTGGGAAGTGGAAGGGAAACTTGTGACTGGGCTCATTAGTGGGTAGAAAGTGCCTTTTTTTTTTTGAACAATGTGTGGTATCTGCACCTAAAGTTATCAAGCTTTGTAATCTGAAAAGGCTCATGGAAAACCTGAAAATTATCTATTATGTAATCTGTAATGTTTTCTGTCTTTATATCAAAAATCTAAATAATCACTGAAATCTTATCCTGAGTCTGTAAAAGGAAAAATAACTAGGGCTTAGTCTTCCCACATATAAATTGCAGGGGTATACAAGGGAACATCACAGCTCATGGTTTCACTCTTATTCCGAGGACTGAGTCTTGTTTTGCACAAGCTTCCAGGATCCGGGGGAGGCTGGGGAAAGATGAAGATGGGTCATTGCCTTCAAAAATATCTTGAGGGTTATTCTGTGTCGGTTTGGAGCCTTCATCTTCGACAGATGCCAGCTAATTCAGGGTACTCAGCTCTAAGTAGAAAAATCAAAACTGGCCAGATTAAGACTTTAATTTTAGATATGTAATATGGAGAGGACTTAAAATACAGCTATGTATTCTAATGTCGGGAACAGGAAGAAAATAACTTGTGTATTAATTTTATGACACTACCAATATTTTCAGAAAACATTGACTAGTTGTGTTCTACAGGACATTAGTATTCCGTGAAATCTTAAGACACTATGTTAAAGTCTTTAAGGTCAAGAGAGTTTGGAAAATACTAGTTTAAATGAGTTTAACCATTTCTTTTTAAACTACAGAAGTGTTCTAGCCTATGTACTGCAGGCTTGTCAGAGCGCTAATAAGCTTGCCTGTGTGATCATCTCTTAGAGCCCCTACCTGTCCCGTTTCTTAGATCATGGTTTGGGAAAAGCTGCTGTATGGTATAACATACCCATTCCAGGGGAGTGAAGAGAAGAGAAAGTTAAGATTTTCATCCTGCTGAGGGAGATGGAAAAGTCCAGTGAGATTGAAGACATTCCCTCCCTCCCTTACATGGCAGTAGAGTCGGAGCCTCTAGTGAAATTAGATCTCTCCTAGCAATTCGCGGTGGAGGGAGAGCATCTACCTGCCCCAGGGTGAAGGAAACAGTTTCCTAGTGGGCCTATAGTGCACAGCGGGCCAACCCAGTGAATCTTCTTCCCGAACCTAGGGGGTCCTGGGGAAGCTGTGGGAAGGATGTCCTTCACAGACAAGGCCAGGGATCCTAGAGGTGTGGGGCTTGTAGTGGGGTGAATGGTCTCCCCTGTTCCTCTCCCACTCTTGGATCCAAATGTGACCTTATTTGAAAAGAGTGTTTACAGGTGTGCTAAGTCAGGCACCTCAAGATGAGATCATGTAAGGTTATCTGGGTGGGCACTAAATCCAATGATAAGCATCCTTACAAGAGAAAAGGCAGGGGGAGATTTGAGACCAAGAAGACCACAAGCCAAGGAACTCCCGGGGGGATCAGGAGCTGGAAGAGGCAAGGAGAGCCTCTTCCCTAGAATCTTTGGTGTGCAACCCTGCGGACCTCTTGCTTTGAGACCCCTGGCTTCCAGAACTGTGAGGGAATAAATTCCCGTTTAAGCCACCGTGTTTGTGGTTCTGCATTACGGCAGCCCCGGGAAACTAATACAGGGCTGCAGGTGAGGAGAGATGGAAGCTGACAGAGAGCTAGGTGATAAGTTAGAAGATGAGAGCTGCTAAGTTCAAACAGCATGGCTTATCCTGGAGAGTCCTCTGGACAGTGGAGCTTCCGGAACTTTTGTGTGGCCCACGGAGGTCACACCGGTGCAGCCAGCAAGCTTGCGGCCAGCTGCTGTGGCAGGGCTGGAGGCCTGGGTGTCTGTGGGTTGCTTGGAGAGCATGACCACCACAGGAGGACAGGGGACGTTCTGCCTGGCTGAGGGTTTGAGGAGGGGGCAGTCCTGGCACAGGAATGAAAATTCTCCTCGGTCTTGGAGAGAGCACTGGTTTCGGTGGTCTTGGGGATGGATTTCAGAGTGGAGTCAGCCCACAGCTAGCATGGTCCTTGCCTACTGCTGGGTCCTGCATTCCCAGGATTATCACAGTGAGAATTTTGGGGATCTGTGCCCTAATTAAAAGACTCCATATGTATTTCGCCATTACGAAGAGAACAAAAATTACTAAGAGATGAAAAAGTTGTTACTGTTCTTATCTTCTAGGGAAATGACAGACTATTCCCATGGCAATAATTCCATTGCTTTTGAAAAGCCCTGATGATAAGCCCTTCCAGTGAGAGAAAAACAAGACCTCCTGGGCACATTGAGGAGGAGTCAGAGGGGACAAAGGCAGTGCTTTCTCGTTGGGCATAATAAAGTAAAGCCAGGTGGCCAGGGTCTGTGGATGGGCATGGAGTGAAGTGAAGTGGACAGAGTAAGAGCAGGCTCTCCCCCGAACATGGAGGGAACCTGGGCGTGGCCTGTGGTGGAAGGTGGCTCCTGAAAAATGGACTGTAGTCAAGAATGGCCAACACATGCCAACCTTTGATCTGAAAGGAAGATCTTTCCTGCTCTGGGCTGTTGTCCATTACACTCAAGCAGTCAGCAAAATCCTACACGCATGCTCTTGTGTTAGAGGGGCTTCAGGAAATGTGGGAAAACTGTATCCAGTGTGTGTTGAGGAGGATGTAACTGGGGGTCCACCTGTCACAGATCCTGGGAATGGAGGAGCAGGGATGGCAGACTGTGGAGTAGACGGACTCCCAGGAGGCAGGGACAGATCTTGAAGGACACCCCCGATCTCTTGTGTTTGGCCTGGAAGCTTTGTTTTAGCTAGTAAAGCAGGACTTGGCCCAGAAGTGTGTGTGTGTGTGTGTGGGGGGGGGGTCACACAAACTGGAGGTGTCTGGGCACCTGAGCAAAATCAGATGTGCTCAGGACTTGGGTATGCCGCGTTACTATATAAACAGCTGCATTAATGGTTGTATGTCATTAAACTCAATATAACTCTTTGGTAGAACATCTTCCCTATATTCAGAATGTTCCCCAAAGGCAGAGTATGTGTAGGCATATGTTTATTTGTCGGCGGGGGAAGGTGGATACTAAGGACAGGGGAAAGTGGAGAACAACCGCGTCAACCAGAAAAGGCCGTAAAACCACTGACGGGTGGTGCACAAGTGTGATTCTCCTTGAACAAGGAGAGCCAAAAAATGGGCCAACAGAATCACAAGGCTGTTGGCGGGGAAACTAGTATAGGTGATGGCAGAAGGACAGAGCGTTGCGAGCTAGGAACACGCCATTCAGCACTGAGAGGTGACGGTACCTCGAGAATGGGGAAGTGGCTGTTGGAATCTACTTGGTAAAAACCAACAAAAGTGCAACTCGATGCTAAATGTGTGCGTTCTGTCAGATTAGCAGGATTATTCTTTTTGAAAGTGGAAAGTTCTTGAATGTTCAGTGATAGGTGGGAATGAAATATCATTCAGGATTTCACCTCAGGCTGTCAGATTGAGTAAAATTTAACAGGACATCAAATGTTATTACTTTAACCATCATAATGACGGGGGTGTGTGGAAATCCTGTTTGCTTATCGGGTACCCTTGCCTTTCCAATGATGTCTTCCCATTGGGATTAGATGGATGTCTGCTTTCTGACTCCTTCTGAGGCTTGATTGAGGATTAGATCACTCAGTCCCAACTGGCCATTTCTCTCGGAGGATGGGCAAATCAGTGCTAATTGATACTTTTTATATTTAATTACACTTAATTTCTTCTGTCTGGCTGCCCTGAAACCGAGAAGAGGAAAACAGTGCTCTACATGCAAATCTTCTAACATAAACATTTCTTAACCTCATTTGCTGCAGGATTAGTCCAAATATAGAACCCTTAAGATAAAAGCCGCTTAAACTAGTTTCTTATCTGTATTTCCATCCTGTCTCTGGAGTTCCTCTTTCTGGAAACCATCGCAGTGATGGGAATTTGCTAATTCTCTATTTCCCTAATACTCAACTCTTCCATATTTGGTATTATAATCATTTCCGTCCTTTCGTTAGCTTGCCTAAACTAATTCCATAACCCACAGGTCTATTTCTCTGCCTTCGAACCACCAGGCCTGGGGCTCTGGTCACAGTGCTCTTCCTAATGGTTTGATACTTCCCACTTCCTTCTGGATAAAGCTCCCAATGCAGTCCCAACTCACTATTCCAGATTTTCTCCCAAGTCCTCAGAACTTAGATCTGCTTGCTTCCCTCCCTCCCTTTGCTAGCGTGAGTGCTGCGTCCTGGTCTACACACTCCCCTCACCTCCTCTCCTTCCCTGTGCTCTTCAGGACCATTTCATGGAATAAATCTCTTTTATATCTAATCCTGTCTTGGTGTCTGGTTTTAGGAAGATCCAAAATGACATGAAAGGGTTTCCAGCCTCCCCTCGTACTTACCTCACTCTGACATCCTTGATTTGATCCTTGACCCCTTGGTGAGTTCCTTCAGAGAGTTGCCTTTCTTGCCAGTGGACCCTGGGGTAGGGTCATTCTGGTCCTTCCTGACAGATGTCCTAACTATGAATCTTGGAGTTTGGATTGAGTTTTCCCTCTTGAGAAGTCACATAGTTCCTTTCTGCAAACTGTCTTGTCCCATCCATTGAACTCGGCACTCAAGGGGAGAGACACCTTCTGGGCGTCTTTTTTTAACATATGTCCTGTTCCATCCTTTTCTCCAGAGCGAGGAAATGCCTGTTACCCTTAGAGTTTAAAATCCAAGGCAGACACTGTTTACGTTACTTAGAAATCATTTGCTCCCAGCGACCATTTCTACCCCTGGACTTAGTGAGGTTCATCTGGCTCGAGATACCTCTTTAGTGAACATTTTTTTCCAAATATTTTTTTCACTATACTGTAAACTTTCTTTAAAAAAGTTGTAAGCTTCAGGGGCACCTGGGTGGCTCAGTGGGCTAAGCCTCTGCCTTTGGCTCAGGTCATGATCTCAGGGTCCTGGGATCGAGCCCCGCGTGGGGCTCTCTGCTCAGCGGGGAGCCTGCTTCCCCCTCTCTCTCTCTCTCTGCCTGCCTCTCTGCCCACTTATGATCTCTCTCTCTGTCTAATAAATAAATAAAATATTAAAAAAAAGTTGTAAGCTTCTTGAGAGCTGCTTGTGTTTCAAATTGCTCATTTGTAATATTGGGAGCTAGATAATTTTTTTTTTAGAGCAAGAGGGAGTATGTGTGCAAGCAGGGGATGGTGGGAGGGGAAGTACAGAGGGAGAGGAGAGAGAGAATCTCAAACAGGCAACATGCTCCGCATGCAGCCTGATAGAGGGCTTGATCTCACAACTATGAGATTGTGATCTGAGCCAAAACCAGTAGTTGGATGCTTAACTGACTGAGCCACTCAGGCGCCCCTAGATGAAGTTATTTTAAAGATCTCTTTTAGCTGTGTGATTTCCTAGAAAGACCTGTTAGAGATGGTCTCATAAATGATTTTCTTCTTTTGAATATTGTGTCCATTCTCTTTGATAACCTACCTTTCATTTATACAAAGCATTTTGCAGTTTGTTCACATAAGTTATATTAGTTGATCCTTGTATCCACCCTGTGAAATGTCAGAGTAAATATTAGCTACCTTTTACCTGTCAGGAACTTGAGACTCCTGAAATTAAATGACAAGTCTCCAAGCGCCTGGGGAAGTTATTGGGTCTGGTGCCCTGTGTCCTACTAATCCCCTAACTCAAGAGGATTTTCTTTCTACTTCATGACCTACTACTACTACCACCTCAGCATTTTTACGAAGCACCTTCGTGTTTCTCTTACTTTCAACCATCTGCATTAGGGGCAGAGGGTTAGAAAAGGTGTCCCAGATTCAAATACCTCAGAAGGTAAGTCAAGGTAGCAGGGTCAGAATCCCACAGTTGGGAGGGAGGGGACTGTGGTAGACCGAAGAGCACATCTATTTGAGGGGCACAGTCTCCAGTCAGTCCTAGCTCTTTGTGCCATTCAGGAATGCTGGCCTGGGGTGGTTAAATTTTCAGTTTTCTAAGGGAAGCTGGAAATATATATTTTAATGTGAAATTTGCATTTTAAGATGCTCAAAATAAATTCAAAGAAAACTCTAGAAGCACCTGGGTGGCACAGTTGGTTGAATGTCTGACTTTAGATTTTAGCTCAGGTTATAATCTCAGGGTCATGGGATCAAGCCCTGTGTCGGGCTCTGTGCTGAGCACAGGGTCTGTTTGAGATTCTCTCTCCCTCTGCCCCTCCTGCTCTGCTTGCATGCTCTCTGTGTCTCTAAGATGAATGAATAAAAATAAATCTTAAAAAAATCTAGGAGGGCAAAATACATCTACAAGTGATGTTTGGGTCCATAGATCCCCCTGATTTGGAGGGATGAAACATATTTAACTTGCTGTGTGGGTTTGCTCTCAAAATCCTATGTAATCATTTGGTGAATTTTACCACCTTTACTCACACCTTGGTTGTAAATAATGTAAACAGGAAAGGTCATCAGTTGTTGGATGCCAGCTGTATTCTGGGGACTATGCTTGGTGTTTGGTACACAGCATCACTAATTCTAGCAACCATAGGATACACCTGTTTTTTTTATACCCTTATTTTACAGATGAGGGAGATGAGGTCCAGAGCTCACCTCGCTCGCAGGGGCCACACCGTTGGTAAGTAGTGGAACCAGGATTCAACCCAGGTTCCTGGCCTCAAATTGCGTTCTGGCTCTTTATTTAATACGCATATTGTCAACATCCTCAGAAGAGAGAGAGGATGAAATGAAAAATAGGGTACTTCTATTTTGAAACAAGTCAAAAGTGATCTTGTTATATGTATGGAGAACTCAAAAGATAAGCGTATTCCTCTTGGTGGGGGGCGAGGGAGTGGAAGAGATGTGATTCTCTTTGAGAACATGGAAGACAGACGGCTCGCAGTAGGATGTGTTCTTCCTTTCTTCCAAAACTCTACGCCAGAAATAGGCTCCCAACCAGCTAGTGTTAGGCTTTTGTGTTCAGACTTGCTGTCTGTGTTGACCATGATGGCCTGCACGATGGCCACTAGCTTACTGTTTTGCCCTCCTGATTCGTTTCCAGAAAGCAAAGCTCGGGTGAAAAAAGACCTTTTGTTTAGGATCTGAAGTCA
>CM052802.1:122067603-122143275 GCA_028533885.1 Nasua narica
CCCCCCCCCCCCAAGACGAGTCTTTGAAAAATAATTTAATAACCAGACTCCTCCAGGGATGGGTGGGGTTGATGCCAATCCTGTTGGAGCACTCTCTCATTCAGAATCTAGCTGGATGGTGTGCTTTGGAGAGAGAGGAGTTGCGATGTGCATTTTGAAGCCCTCTTGGTGTTCCCCATAAGAATCTGATACATTCTATTCCTTAAGCATGGTTGAAAAAAATTCATCTCCAAATGCTAAAATAAAATAGACACATATGCCATATCCTTCTTTAGTTCCAGTTCAGAGAACTGTAGGAACTACCTCTTGGGCTATGACTTTATCCGAATCACAGATACCTTAAGATCAATCTCTTTGGTTTTCTGACATGTTTATATCATAAAAATAATTTGATGTCTATGATATTTTAAAACTTGGCAACCTAGAGTGTCCATTTCATCTTTGAAATACCAGATGCTTTGAAAGGATAACTACAAGTACTGTGACCTATCAGAAAAATCAGAGCTCAAAGGATACCAGCATGCAAACTCTTGATAACGGACTTCTAGGGCTTGGTGGGCCTTCTTTCTTCATTTTCTTCCTCTTTCTTATTTTTGGATGGGGAAGGGAGAATGAAGGAATTTCACCAAGCTAAAATTCGATGGTTTCCTCAGAGTGGTATTTGGAACCTCCCTTCCATGAAATTGCAGACGAGACTTATTGCACACATCCATATGGGATGTCGCCTGTGCACCAAGCCAGGTGCTGAGGTTAGATACATAAACAATGTGTTGGTGCTTCGTGTCCTTTCAGAGCACCGGCTGAACAGATCACAGCCTTGAGCAATTGACTATGATATTGTCTAGTTCTCGAGTGATCTCTATATGGATCATCTTTTCCTAGGAGGTAATATGGCTTAGTGCAAAGAGCATGAGCTCTGGAGTCAGAGTCGAGCTTGAATTTTGACAGGCTCCTCGCTTTCTGAGCTTTACTTTTTTCATCTGTAAGATGGAACTTGCAGGCTTGCTGTGAGAAATAACATCATGTTGGGATGCTGGCAGGATGGTTAGTCGGCCTTCTTTTAAATGGTTGAATTATGGATTTGTTATTATACTCCTTCTATTGTATGCTATATACTTATATATGTACATAACATCAGGCAACGGAGGTCTTCATTGTGCTTTCAGTTGACTCATAGGGAAAAGAGATGGGGAAAGTGGATTTCTATTATAAGTTACTTACCAATTAAATCTTATTTTTATCGAGTTTTAATCTTCAGAGTAATCGTGAGAGGTAGATAATGTTAACACTATTTGAGGGATGGGGAATTATGTCTTGGAAGGGTTAAGTCCTATCCAAGGATAATATCTTTGGAGGATTTTCTGTCTTGGTTGTATTACATAAACTTGAAAGCTTCATGTTCTGGCATTTCTACTTTGGTCTTCAAATACTTGTTCCATTCAGGATTCTGTACTCTTCAAGAATACAATTAAACATACACAGTCTATCCTGGGGAAGCAGAGTCTGGAAGAGGCCTGCTGCTTCTTTATGGTTACTACTAAGCATTAAGCACTTAGAATGCTGCAGATTTTCAGCTTCGTTCAAGGGCTGGCTCTCCTGGGAATGAGTTTAATAAGAGCAAAAGATAACTTACCATGAGAAACTTATTCAAGATTCTGACTTCAATGGAATCTTTTTTTCTATGTAAGCATAAAATCCAGAGAAAAATGTTGCATAGTCTATGAATGGCTACTATTTTTGTAAACTTACTAAAGGGGCAGATACAGAGCTTATTAGCACTTTGCAGGAGTAGCTCGCCTCCCTTCTGCCCCACCTCTTCTTTCTTCCTTTCCTTCCATTTCTTTCTCTTTGCTCTCATGCTCTTTCTTGCTTCCTTCCCCTCCCCTCTTTCTTGATTATTTGGGAGGGGCTATGTGGTTCACACACTTTCCACTCTTTCTGTAATCAAACCCCACTTTCTGATTATGGGGGTGGGGCATTTGATCTGGATTAGGCCAAATCTCTCAACTAGGAATTTAAATATTGAGTAGTAGAGACCACGGACAAAGCCAACTGGAGTTGAGTCATATAATGGCTGGACCTCAGCTGGGTAGTCCACAGAAAGGCTCGTGGTACTGACCCGTGGGTTTTGCCCATATTTTTTGCACCTTTTCCATAAACTGGTGAGTTGTCTCAGTATCATTTAATACGTTGTTTCACTTAAGTTACCCAGAGTTAATGTTGCTTAAAACCAGAAACTTAAGGGCACCTGGGTGGCTCAGTGGGTTAAAGCCTCTGCCTTCAGCTCAGGTCATGATCTCAGAGTCCTGGGATTGAGCCCCTTGTCGGCCTCTCTGCTTGGCAGGGAGCCTGCTTCCCTTTCTCTCTCTGCCTACTTGTGATCTCTCTCTATTTCTGTCAAATAAACAAGTAAAATCTTTTTTTTTTTTTTTTAAGAACAGAAACTTAATTGTCTAGATCTATCTACATAGTAGATGTTGTTATTCACATTTTACAGATGCAAAATTGAAGCTTCATGAGGATAAGGCCTTGATGAAGATCATATTTCTAGGAAGAGGCTGAGCTGGTATTCAAATGCAGTTCTACCCTACTATGAAAGCCAGTATTATACTTATTGTGCTTAAGTGATGTAAAATTTAAAGGAGAATAAATAGCTGGAATAAAATATTGGCGGTGCTTGAGACAATCCACAGTGCCTAATAGCTTAAATTATGAAGATTTCTTAAGCATTAGAAAAAAAATTTAACATACTACTGGAAAAACTGGGCAAAGGACACGAATACCATTTTTAATGAGTTGTGACAATGTAACATAACAATGTGTCATACTTAGAAAAAGGTTTAACCTCATCAGTGCAAAAAATGAACAGTGGCGAACCATTTTCAACTTCCGTATTAAAAAAACAAAATTAAGCTTCAGCAAAAGTTTGAAAATTTGTACAGGTCTCTGCAAACTTTAGTGAGGGGAAATTTGTTCAAATATATATAGAATCTCAAATTTGCTCTAGACCTTTGATTTAGCCATTCCAAGAAAATAATCAGGGGTATAGAGGAAGATTTACGTACCAGGGTCTTTTCATAATGATGTAACAGCAAAAATAAGTAAATTAAATGTCGAATGATCTGGAAATGGGAATAATTGGGAAAAATGTTAAAGCAGGAGGTCACAGTATTCTCATTTATGGAACATCAACAATGTGCAAGGCACTGTTAGAGGCACTGGAGAGACTGCAATCTCTGCTCTCATAAACTTCCATTCTCATGGGGAAGATGATAATTAAACAGATACATGTACGATTATGATCAGTATTATAGGTAAGTATAAGAGTCAAGGGGATAGAAATTGAGTCTAAGGAGGGAGCACATGTATCAAGATCTGAATGGAGTGCCGGATTAAGCTGTGCAAAGACAGGGAATATATCCATGAACAATTATCATAATATGGGGTAACAAATCACTGCAAAACTCAGTGGCTTAAGATAAAATTAAGATAATTTTCTCCACATAATTTATTCTTTCTGAGGTAGGTAGACAGGGTTTAGCTGATTCCGTCTGAGCTTGTCTGGGCTGGCGACAAGTTGAAAATTGTGCTCAGGTCTGTGGCACGTGAGTCTGTGTCATCCTTCTTGGACAAGCAGGTCAGCTGGAGCGTGTTCCCCTCAAGATGATGACAGAGGGAGGGGGCAAGAGGACAAACCCTGTCCCACAAGCATACTGCAAACCATTATTTGTGTCATGTTTGCTGACATTCTCTTGCAAATTCCTAAGCAAATCACACGGAGAAGCCTAATTTCAATGGGGAAGGGAAACCCATCCCATCCATAGTAGAAGAGGCAGGTGAATGAATACTCGGTGAACAGTAATTCAAACAATCCTATGAGAGGAGAGCATCCCAAGAAGAAAGAAGAAGAGCACGTGCAGTGGTCCTGTGCTGGAAGGAAGCTTAGTGCCCCAAGAAGGCTAACGAGGGTTAAGTAGAATAGGCGGGAGAGTGGGAGAAGAGGCATGCGTGGTCTCAGGGCCAAGGTTAAGTAGAGAGTTCAGATTGTGTGGGAGCGTATAGATAACCATTGGAGGGTTTCAGCAGACAGATGACCATCTAGTTTGCATACATATGAGAACATGACCCTAATTTTATTTTTATTTTTAAATTTTTTATTTTTAAATTAAGTTCTATGCCCAACCCGAGACGTGAAACCATGACCCCAAGATCAAGAGTCACGAGCTCTCCTAACAACCAGCCAGGTGCCCAAACCCTAATTTTATATAAGAAGATACATGTCTACATAGAGGGAAGACTGAAAAAAAGACAAATATAAATAGCGGCTTTATCTCAGTAGTATAATTATATATAATTTCATATATGCATTTATATTTTATTATAGTTTCCAAATCTGGGAATAATCATGAATTTATTTTTCAAACAGTTAAAACTATGATCTTAAAAAAGGTCTCTACAGAGCTCATAGAAAATTCATCAGCAAGATACATCCGTGGACTAGTACCCCACTTTCAGACCTAAAACTTCTTTGTTCCCTATACTTTCAAATGCTGATGAGTTAAAGACAAATTAAATCTGGTCAGGTTTTGGTTCTATCTTTATCCATACCTCTGTGTGTGTGTGTGTGTGTGTGTGTGTGTATAGATTAGTATGTCTTTCATTTTACTATAAAACATTTCATATGTATAGGAAAACACAGACACTAATAAATTCATGTATTTACTGCTCAGCTCATTCATATAACATTTTTTCTTATTTGCTTTATTTTTAAAAATTTTTGTTAGGTTAGTCACCATATAATACATCATTAGTTTTTGATGTAATGTTTCAAGACTCATTGTTTACATGTAACACCCAGTGCTCCATGTGATACATGCCCTCATTAATACCCACCACCAGGCTAACCCATCCTCTCACCCCTCTCCCCTCTAAAACCCTCAGTTGTTTCCCAGAGTCCATAGTCTCTCGTGGTTTGTCTCCCCTTCTGATAGCCCCCCTTCACCTTTCCTTTCTTTCTCGTCATGTCCTCCACGTTATTCCTTACGTTCCACAAGTAAATGAAACCATATGATAATTAACTTTCTATGCTTGACTTATTTCACTCAGCATAATCTCCTCAGTCCCATCCATGTTGACACAAAAGTTGAGTGTTCATCCTTTCTGATGGCTGAGTAATATTCCATTGTATTTATGGACCACATCTTCTTTATCCACTCATCTGTCGAAGGGCATCTTGGCTCTTTCCACAGTTTGGCTATTTTGGATGGTGCTGCTATGAACATTGGGGTATATATGGCCCTTTTCACTACATCTGTATCTTTGGGGTAAATACCCAGTAGTGCAATTGTTAGGTCATAGGGTAGCTCTATTCTTAAATTTTTGAGGAATCTCCACACTGTTTTCTAAAGTGGCTGCCACAACTTGCATTCCCATCAACAGTGTAAGAGGGTTCCCCTTTCTCCACCTCCCCTCTCCAACCTTTGTTGTTTCCTGCCTTTTTAATCTTTGCCATTCTAACTGGGATAAGGTGGTATCTCAATGTGGTTTTGATTTGAATTTCCCGGATGGCTAATGATGAACATTTTTTCATGTGTCTGCTAGCCATTTATATGTTTTCATTGGAGAAGTGTCTGCTCATGTCTTCTGCCCATCTTTTGACTTGATGATCTGTTTTTTGGGTGTTGAGTTTGAGAAGTTCTTCATAGATCTTGGATATCAGCCCTTTGTCTGTAGTGTCATTTGTGAGTACCTTCTCCCATTCTGTGGGTTGCCTCTTTGTTGACTGTTTCCTTTGCTGTGCAGAAGCTTTTTGCCTTGATGAAGTTCCAAAATTTTATTTTCTTATTTGCTTCAGATTTATCTTCATCTCTCCCTTTTTCCATCCTATTTTCTATTCCTCCCTTTTCCATTACAAGTTAAAAATCTTACAGAAGTAGTTGAAACCCCTGGAATGAATTTGATCCCATTCCTTTCTTAAAATCTGCAGAGGTAACAACTATCCCGAGTTTAAAGTTTTAATTCTGGTGAATGTTTTATACTTCTATGTGTACCTATAAGCTGATTTTAATATTGCCTTTGTGGTTTCTATCCCATATCTTTAAGTGATGCATTCTTTGCTTCTCTAGCTTCTCATTCAGTATACAAATTCATACACATCCCCAGGGCATATATACTGCTATATAGTATTCCACTGTGTAAGATCACAATTTATCAGTTCTCTTGTTGATCTTTAATCTGTTTCTATTTTTTTTCCTCAAACGATGCAAGAATCAATATTCTTGTACATGTGTTCTTTTGAGATTTTCTCTGTAGAATATGTACCTAGATGTGGCATCACTGAGTGGCAGAAGTCTTTTTTTTTTTTAACTGAGCTATACTTCACATACCAAACGACAAATCCACTTAAAATGTGTATTTCAGTGACTTTTAGTATATTCAGAGTGCGCAACCATCCCCACAACCTAATTTTAGAGCATTTTGGTAACACCACAAAGAAACGCATTACCCAGTGGTGGTCATTGTCCATTACCTCATCCCTACAACCTTTAGTACCTACTAATCTACTTTGTGTCTCTGTCGATTTACCTATTTGGAAACTTCAAATAAGTGGAACAGTACAATATGTGGCCTTTTGTGTCTGGGTTCTTGCACTTAGCATGGTTTTAAGGTTCATCCATGGTAGAGCATACAGCAGTGTTTCACTTCTATGGCTGAACAATCTTTTGGATGGATACATCACATTTTGTTTATTCATTCATCAGGTGGGGGGACATGTAGAATCTTTCCACTTTTTGGGTATTATGAAAAACGCTGCTATGAACATTCATGTACAAATTTTTGTGTGTTTTCCGTTCTCTTGGGTATATACTTAGTGGAATTGCTGGGTTATATAGTAAATCTCTGTTAAAGTTTTTGAGATTCTGCTGAACTGTTTTCCAAAGTGGCTACAACATTTCAAATTCCCACTGGCAGTGTGCCAGGGATCCAATTCCTTCACATCCTCCTAATACTTGTTATGTTGTCTGTCTTAAGGATAACCATCCTAGTGACTATGAAGTGATATTTCATTGAGGAGTATTGATTTGTATTTCCCTAATAACTAATGATATTAAGCATCCTTTCATGTGATTATTGGCCATTTTAAAAGTTTTTTTTTTTTTTTTAAAGAAATGTCTATACAAAACTTTGGCCACCATAAAAGTGGGTTTCCCTTTTATTGAATTTTAAGGGTTTTTGTGATTCTGGATACTAGTCCCTTATCAGATAAATCATTTGCATATATTTTTTCCTACTTAGTGGGTTGCATTCACTTTCTTGATAGTGTCATTTGAAGCACAACAATTTTAAATTTTAAGTCCAATTTTCTGTGGTTTTTGCCTAAGCATTTGGTGTCATATCTAAGAAACCATTGACCCAGGATTGTGAAGATTTCTGTCTGTGTTTTCCCTTACAACTTATTGTTTGAGCCTTTACAGTTAGGTTTTTGATGCATTCTGAGTTCATTTTGGTCTGTGGTGTGAAGGATGGGCTAACTTCATTCTTTTAATATCAAATCCAGTTGTTCCAGCTATATTAGATAAGACTACTCTTTCTCCATTGAGTTATCTTGGCAGTCTTGTAAAAAACCAACTGATCATAAGTGCATGGGTTTTTTTCTATACACTCCATTTTATTGCATTGATCTATATATTTTTATGCCAGTACCATGCAGTGTTAAGATAGCTTTGTGTATGTTTTCAAATCAGTACTCTTGAGTGTTCTAACTTTGTGATTTTTTTTTTGAAGATTCTTTTTTTTTTTTTTTTTAAAGATTTTATTTATTTGACAGAGAGATCACAAGTAGGCAGACAGGCAGGCAGAGAGAGGGGGAGGCTCCTCTGCAGGGAGCCTGATGCGGGGCTTAATCCCAGGACCCTGTGATCATGACCTGAGCTAGAGGCAGAGGCTTTAACCCACTGAGCCACCCAGGCGCCCCCCCCCCCCTTTTTTTTCCCCAAGATTCTTTTGGTTATTTTGGGTCTCTTCCATTTCCATGTGAATTTTAGGATATGCTTGTCAACTTGTACAAAAACAGCTGGGACTTGGATAAGTATTGTATTAAATCTGTAGATTTGAATTGGGGAATGTTACCTACCATCTTAAATCCTTAAGTTAATTCATGAATTCAGGATACCATTTTATAGATCCTTCTTGATTTATTTCAATGATGTTTTGTAGTTTTCAGTGTACACATCTTGCATTTTGGTTGTTAAATCTGTTCCTCAGTTTTTTTTTTTTTTTTTTGCTGTTGTAAATAGATTCTTTTTATTTTCATTTTCAAATTTTCATGGCTAACATGTAGATATTCAATGGATTTTGATATCAATCTTGTGTCCTGTCACCTTGCTAAACTTGTTTTCTAGTTCCAATAGTTCTTTTGTGTGTGTTTGTAGATGTCACCATATTTTCTGTATATAAAAGTATGTCATCTGCAAATAGATGAAATTTTCCTTTCCCTTCTCAATTTGCATGCCTTTTATTTTTTTTCCTAATTAGCATGGCTAGAAGCTCTAATAAAATGTTGAATACAAGTGGCAAGAGTAGACATCTTTGTTTTCTTCCTGATCTTTCAAGCTTTTAGTTTTATCATAAATATGATGTTAATTGTGGGCTTTCCATTTTGTTAGGTTGAGGGAGTTACCTTCTTTTCATAGTTTGTTGAATGTTTTTGTTATAGAAGGGTTTTGAAGTCTGGTGCTTTTTCTGCATATATGGAGATGATCTCATTTTTTTTTTTTTTTTTTTTTTAAGTAATCTCTACCCCCAACATGGGGCTCAGTCTTACAACCTCAAGGTCAAGAATCTTGTGGCTTTCTACCCTTTATTCTACTAATATGAGGAATACATATTTGTGAATTTTCCAAAGTTTCCCTCTATTATTGATTTTTAATTCCATTTCGTTGTGGCCAGAGAACATACTTCATATGAGTTCAACCCTTTAAATTTTTGAGACTCGTTTCGTGGGCTAATATATAGTCCATTCTGGTGACTGATCCACGTGTACTTGAGAAGAATGTGTATGCTTCTCTTGTTGGGTGGCAGGTTCTATATATATATATATATATATATAAAGTATTGGTTTATGGTGTTCAAATACTTGTTGATCTTCTAATTGTTCCATCCATTATTAAAAATGAAGTATTGAAGTCTCCATTTTAATCGAATTGTCTATTTCTCCCCTTAGTTTTCAGGTTTTATTTCATATATTTTGGGATCCTGTTGTATCATCTTGATTGATTTATCCATTTATCATAAAATGTCCTTCCTTGTTTCTAGTTACAATTTTTGTCTTAAAGTCTGTTTTATCTGATACTGGTACAGCCTCTCCAACTCTTTTTTTTTTTTTCTCCAACTCTTTTGGTTATGGTTTTCAGTTAAATTTCCCCATCTTTTTGCTTTCAATCTATTTGTGTCTTTGAATCAAATGTATGATTTGTAGATAATATATAGTTCATATTTTCTGTTCTTATCCATTTTGTCCATCTCTACCTTGATTAAAATGTTTAGTCCACTTACATTTAATGTAATACTGATAAAGTAGGATTTATGTCTGCCACTTTGCTATTTATTTTTAAATATATTTTTGAGTTATTTTTTAATGGTTACATTAGAGACTATAATTGACATCTTAATTCATAACAATGTAGTTTAATAGAGATAATTACAAGAATATCCAAAATCTTTATTTCTATGTTATTCCATTTTCTCCTTCCTTTTGGGCTAATATTGTCACACAAATTATATCCTTATACATTCTGTACCCATCAATTTAAGTTTTTAACTATTGCTATATGTAGTTGTCTTTTAGAAAAAGTTACAAGCAAAAAAATACATTCATGCTATCTTTTATATTTCTTTATTATCTTTATTTATTTCTTCTTGTGGACTTGAGTTGCTCTTCAGCATCCTTTCATTTCAACCTAAAGGTCTCATTTTAGTATTTCTTGTAGGGTATGTCTGCTAGTGACAAATTCTTTCAGTTTTTGTTTATCTAGAAATGTCCTCTTTTCTCCTTTATTTTTGCAGGATAGTTTGGATAATAGGTTTTTATCCTGTTGGCAGATAGGTAGTCTTCCTCTTTGAATTTCAAATAAGCCATCCTGGTGCCTTCTATCTGTTTTCTGATCAGAACTCACTGAATCTTACTGAGGACCCTTCACATGTGATGAGTTACATCTCTCGCTACTTTAAGAAGTCTTTGACTTCTTCCAGTTTGATTATGATGTGTCTAGATGTCAGTCTCTGAGTTTATCTTACTTAGAGATTATAGAGCTTTTAAAGAAATGTAGAAGGGTTCCCAGCTGGGTCAGTCAGTAGAACTTGTGACTCTTGATCTTGGGGTTGTGAGTTCAAACCCTAAATTGGGTGTAGAGCTTACTCAAAAATAAATTAAAAAAAATGTAGATCGTTTTTTGAAAAATCAAATCTTGGAAGTTTTCTGCCAGTATATCTTCAGATATTCTTTCTACCTGTCTCTCTTTTGGGGACTCCCATTACGTGTATTGTTATGCTTAACTGGTGTCCCACAGGTCTTTGAGCTTCCATTTATTGTATTTTCTCTTTGTGTTCTTTAGGCTGGATGATCTCACTTGACCTATCTTTACATTTGCTTATTCTTCTTCATGTTCAAATATACTGTTGGGTTCCTCTAGTGAAATTTTCATTTCAGTTACTGTACTTTTCAACTCTTGAATTTCTATTTGGTTCTTCTTGAGAATTTTCATTTTCGTATTGACATTCTTTATTTTGTAAGATATACTGTACATGAATTAAGGCATTGTTTCATTTAGTTATTTGGACTTAAAATAGCTGTTTTGAAATCTCTGTATAGTTAAGTCCACTGTTGTGTTTCCCAGGGACAGTTTCTATTAACTACTTTTTCCCTCTACAAAGACCATACTTTTTGTGTCTTTGGCTGTTAGATAATTTTTTGTTGAAAACCAGACACCTAAAATGATGTGGCACTTCTAGAAATTAGATTCTGTTCCCTCTTGAGAGTTTGTTGTTACTTGTTTTTATTGTTGGTGGTGGTATTTAATGACTTTTTAGAACTATTTCTGTAAGCTCTGACACAATCAGAAAAAGTCCAAGGAAATTTGATGAAGGGAGAACATTATTTATAGAGTATGTAGAGGAGGAGTACCCAGGAAAGGAGACGGAAGTATATTGACCAAGAAATCAAGTTAGAAGAGTGTTAGGTCAAGGAAGCAAAGAAGGTATTTTAATCAGAGGATGTGAATAACAATGTTGTGATTTTCAAGATGTTAAAAGAAAAATTAAGAGTCCATTAGGACTGATAGCATGGAAGTCATTGAGCTGAACACCTATACAATTGTTTGAATGAAATAGAATGGTGCATGTGGGAGAAGCCAGATCGGAGTGCATAAAGAATTTTGGGATATGATGGTAGAGGAATTTTGATTCTTAACAATCCTTGGAGAACTTTCCATGAAAGGAGGAGAGAGTGATCATGTTAGAATAGGTGAGAAGTACATAGGAGACTCTGAAAATTTGGAGACTCTTGAACATGGTTGAATCTAATAGAAGGGGGCTAATAAAAAGATTAACCATACAAGAGGGACGTATTTAACAATAAAAAGTTCTTGATTAAACCACAGAGGGTAGAATCTGGAATATGGATGGAAGAATTGATCTTAGAAAGGGGGGTGAAAGATGCGTATGGTTATGGCTTTTCTGGGCAGTAAAGAGAGTTCTTATCTGAACATTTCTATATTTTCCAAGAGGTCTTCTACAATATGATGGAGGAAAGATTGGGGTTACTTGAGAAACTTTGCAACTGAGTGGAAAATGGGACAGTTTGGGGGACAGGTTTTAGGGCACAAATGAACTCACTGATGTGAATTTTTGATGGTTCCTATCAGCCAGGTTGAATTCCTCTGGGAATACTTAGCAACTTAGGGGGCATTATTGAGTGTGGGATACTTGAATTCATCTACAGTTGGGATTTTGTTAGTGCAGTTGCAATTAAAAATAGCAGGGCAAGGAAGTTCCTGAAGATTAGCGAGAAAGACAAATACTATATGATTTCACTTACATGTGTAATCTAAAAAAGCTGATCTCATGGAAATTCAGAGTAGAATGGTAGTTACTAGGGGCTGGGGATGAGGGAAATGGGGAGATGTTGGTCAAAGGGTACGGACTTTATAAAACGAGTAAGTTCTGGGGATCTAATATACAACAAGGTGACTATAGTTAACAATACTGAGAGTAGATACTAAATGTTCTTACTACACACAGAAAAATGATAAGTATGTGAGGTGACAGAGGTGTTAATTTTCTAGTACCCATTTTGCAATGTATGTGTATCAAATCATCATGTTGTGCACCTTAAACTTACACGATGTTCTGTCAATTACATCTCAGTGAAACTGGGGAAAAGATGAGTAAAAGAGTAGTTGAGATTATAAACCACAGAATCTTAGATGAAAAAGGAGGGAGATGAAGCCTGAAAGATGTGGGAAAAGAGAAAGTAGTACGTGCCCCAGAGGTTTGAACAGAACTGAGGAACGTGTGTGTTGGGAGTAACTGAGTGTGTAGGCTGGAATGACAGTTGTCTGTGGTTAGAGGGTGGCTTGTATTAATGAGCAGTGTCAGAGATGGAATAGTTCTGAGTGATGCCAAATATGGGAGAGGTTAGCTAAAGTGGCATGGAAGAGGAAGTTTCTGAAATCATAAAGTTGGGCTGGCCATGAAGATAATAAAGTCATGCAAGATGATTGCAGAATTGAGGGTGAAAAATATGTGAGCCAGTTGCCAAAGAATTCAGTAATTGCAGCCCATATAGTAAAACAAATACTGAAACTTGAGTCTGGGGCCCTGGATTGTACTTTCTCAAACTACATTCTCGCCTTGATCTACCTGTATTTACCACCCTCAATTATAATTATTTCTAGAATCTCTTCTTTATCTCATTGTAAGTTCCTTTAGATATAGTATAGTGTCTTAATTATCATTGTGTGTCTCAGATTACTATTGCCAGAATGCAATAAATTTTATGTTGGCTAAATGAAAAAGCAAACAAAACATGAGCATTTTGGGAAGTAGAGAGGCACACTTGAGTTTTCCTGAGAGCAGTTGTAGATCACAGGGTCCTTTCTCCTCCTTTTCCCAGCTACAGTATAACAAGTTAGTCATCTATTTTAAAAAAGATCAGAACAAGGTAGAGACTTTAGTGAAACTGAAGAAAAGAAACAAGGCTTGCCTATTACATACCTTTGATTACCTGCATCCTCTTTGTCTTTCTACCACCTTTGAGCATTGCAACTCAATTTCTTAACATCAAGTATAACTGTCAAACCAAATTTAGGGTGACTCAGATTTTAAAAGCCTTATTATAGATTCAACTTTGTTCCCTGAAAGCCAGGATAAAATAAGGAGGAAAAATTAAAATCTGTTGTCATCTGGGTCTATTATAATACATCCATCTTCTGAAGTTGTCCTTTTGATGATTTAGCTTTTTAAGAATGAAAATTTTTTTCCGTATGGTCTGACTTGTCTGTTCCTTAACATTTTTGCTCATTTAATAGAAGTGTTACTGCTGCTTTGGACTTAAGAAAATCCTGAAAATGGAGAATGGTCTAGTATATACAACATTATATATATAAAATATGAAGTCCCACATCATATCATTTGTTAATACTATTTTTCTTAAACTTAGAAGCCGGAAACACCAATGCAGGATGAGGATGGAGTCAGTTAAATGCAGAAAAGACAATGCATTTAATTCTGTGGCCTGAAGATATAGCAAGGGCTTGATTTCTATTTTCTTGGACAATTTGTGCTTGTCCTTGGTATATTCTCATACTTGTTTCTGGGATAAAAACATAAGTTGGCTTTGACAACTGTTACCATATTGATCCCTGTGGTTGACCATTTTGTAGAAGGAGAATGTTCTTTTCTTTCTTTCTTGTACATGTGTCTTTCTCCTGAAGCTCTGCAGGAAGTTATTGAAAAGATTACCTTCAATTTAGTGTTTAGTTTGTATGTACTCGAGTAGTTAGACAAACCAGTCAACATTTCTCATGCCTTTTCCCACCTATTAGTACTTCTGCCCTCTCTTTTTTCAGGTGTCCAGTATTCTTTGTACATCCTCTGCTGCCCCAAACACAGTGCTGTGATACTTTCATGAAAGCTCCCCTTCCCCAACATGCTCTGTGCTTTACATTCCATTTTTAATCCTTCCATTTAAATTTCCCTTCCCTTGTGATCCATGAATTAATATATATTAAGTATCTGCTCCGGCTTATCACAATGTTTGGAACTAATGCTTAAAGAGCTTCTCTTGTAGTTGTGAGTCAAAGTTTATCTACATAAACTTTCACCAACAAAACAAAACAAAACCACACAAAACAAAACAAGATACTTAAGGGTCAAATTTTATTGCATCAGCCTTAGAAATAATGTTCAGAGAAAAAAGAGGTCAGTACGGATTAGAGTAAGCTAGAGAAAGATTAATGGAATCTAAATGCATCAGTATCTGGAGATAAAGGGTTAGCATTTTATTTCCTTATTGAATAACATACTGGAATAGCTGGAAATTAATGGAATTAAGATTTATGGCATCTCAGGGAAGCTTCTGGTCAGTGCTGCATATGGCCTTCAAATCAGTCAGCTTCCTACATTGTGCACTTTCCTCCTATCAGATGAAAGCTTGCAGCTCTAAATTTCTTTTGATTCATGGGGTGTTAAGCAGAAGCCAAGGTCAAACATACACGTGGCTTTGCTCCCAGTGGAGTCCCTGTGAGGTTTGCTTGAAGATGAAGATGATTCCAGTGATGTCATCCTGGTCACCTGAGTCTTTGAGGCACAATGTTCATAATTTGGGAAAAGGCTTTAAGCTAACACTTTCAAATGCCTGGAGCTTATCTGATTTTAATAACTTCTCAGGGACATGAAGAATCAGACTTTACAAACCACTTTCTGTGAGTTAGACCTGATAGTTGTATTCCCTTTGGTAGACCAGTTAGCCTGCCATTCTTTTTCTTTTTCTTTTTTTTTAAACTGAATTTGATTTTTGGGAGATTGTCTCATTCCCTATCACAATATTATTTTTTCATAACAGCAGGAAGAAATTTGGTAAACTATTTTAGTTTCTTTTATTTGTGAATTTAATTCCCACTTCATCAAAATGGGCTTCTGTCTGAGGATGAAACCAGATGCAGTGTGTTGTTCAAGTTTTAAATGTCTCCAGCTTGTTGAAGCAACTGCATTAAAAATCTTAATAAATAAGGTTGCTGATGGTCTTGCTCCCTCTGTGTTCCTCTTGCAGTTAAACTATTTACACTTGAGCTTTTTCCACATCTGGTTAGAAGCCAATGACTGTTGTCTTCCCCTATTTTAAGGGGAAGGAGTTCTCTCCCTCAAGGTCTCTTCCATGCACTGAACTTCTATTCTTTTCTTTAATGGAAAAGGGGCAGAGATGGTAGAGCAAGTGGAGTGTGGGCAATGGTTCCAGAGATGCCTTGGTTTGAGTCCTAGGTCTGGCATTCGCTTGCTAAATGATCTTGGATATTTTAATTTTTCTGACACTGTCTCACTACACTTACCTTGAAGAGTTGTTAGGATTAAATAAAAAAACCCATGCAACAGCCCTTGGTGCAATTACTTAAATATAGGAGCACTCAGTCTGCCTATTCTTTATATTTGTGTGATGAGTTTGGCCATACAAGAGAGCAGTTTTTTATTTGTGGAAAGCTTAGTCAAAACCTAATTCTGTGTTCTGTTTGCATTCTATATAGGGTGTTCTTTCACTCTCAGTGTGATTATTATTATTTTTTTTAGTTATCAGTGTTTCCTACACTATTTTTGTTACTTTTATCTGCAGAGAACTTGATAATTATAAGGCTTTCGTGCTTTTATGTACTTTGATAATGTGTAGCATGCACATCCTGAGGATCATCTTGTTGATTCATCATTCAGTCTGGGGGTATCGCTTACATGGTCTGCTCATTTTGAGTATCAGTCTTGACTGCAGAGTTCACTTGGTCAAGAAATTCAGTTATGACAAAAGGAGCTCTTCAACCTGGAATTCTATGAAGACGACAGAAAATATCTGTTGAGCTCCAGGGACACATGGTAGAGGCTTAATCTGAGTTTTTACACTTCTATTTGAATTTCTACAGAGAAAGAAGTCAAAGAGAAAAATTCACAAATTCCATTTTTAGTGAATCCAGGAGACCCAGAAGCTCATAAAATGACAAATTATATGTGCTGCCAAAAGCAGCGAAGTGGAAGCAAGCTAGTGGAAGCAGGCAAGAAGCTGCATGGTAAATGGTGAATAGGCATCAAGAAGGATAGTGAGGGTGGGTGGCATCAGCTGTGGTGAATTTCAGAAAAGCCAGTAAGGGGACGCCTGGGTGACTCAGTAGGTTAAAGCCTCTGCCTTCAGCTCAGGTCATGATCTCAGGGTCCTCGGATCGAGCCCTGCTTCGGACTCTCTGCTCAGTGGGGAGCCTGCTTGCCTGCCTTTCTGCTTACTTGTGATCTCTCTGTCAAATAAATAAAATCTTAAAACAAAAAACAACAAAAAAAAAGCCATTAAGTATTCATGTCCAGAAGGGGAGAATCCCATTGTGAATGGCAGCTGTAGGGAGTAAGGATAAATTTGGGATGACCAGCTTGTTCCAGTTGCCTGGACCTTCTTAACTTTAGTACTGAAAGTCTCATGTCCTAGGGACCTCCTCAGTTCTGGGCAAACTGGGATGTTGTTCATCCTACATGAGATGGAACAGGATGTGGGATGATGGCAAGGGCCTGAGGGCCATGCGTGTAGCAGACTACAGAAAGGAGAAGCCAAAATGCACCAACAAAAAGTGGGACTACTACCTTGGAAGGTAAGAGATGTGTCCTGTGTGGCAGTGTCCAGTGAAAAAACTAGAAGATCACATGGGTAGAGTCCATTCTGAACCTAAAAGACAAAGGGAGAGTGGTCAAACAGAGGCATCATTTTTAAGGGCAGTAACCTATTGCAACAGACTGGAACAGAAAAAGCCTATGAGTTGTAAAGCTTGGCAGACTGGAACTCCTTAATCCTTCACCCTACTCCCTGGTAAACTTTGTAAATAACTGGTCCAGGAAAATTAAACTCATTCAAATATGAGTAACAAAAAAAGCACTGGAAGAGCATCTGTACAGAGATGGTTATTAACTTGTGAAAAAGAATACGAAATTTTCCTCTATAGATGAGTGAAATACAGCAGAAAACTACTGTCAAGAAGCAGATAAAAATTTTAATGTTAATATCGCATGTCTAAAAAAACTTAATGGAGTATTAGTTATTAATGGAGGTATACAAAGCAAAAATGCAATGACTCAGGCCTGGGCAACTAGGAGATGATGAATAAAGGGAGATGTGAATTAAAGTTTGACAGAAATCATGAAAGAAAGAAACATTTTTCAGAAGTAAAGACTAGGTTAGAACACAAGAGTAGATGCCATTGAAAGCACAGTAGGGAACAAAAGAGATATGAGAAAAGCAAATGAAGTGAACAAGAAATACAGAAAGAAAAGGTTTAGAGAAAAAAATCATAGGAATAAACCCAAATGTACATGTACACATGGGGTCTCCCCAAAAGAAGACCAAAACTAAAGAACAAATACTTGATAATTCAAGGAAGCTTTTCTAAAAATAAGGCATGAATCTGCATATTTGAAGGACTCACCATATACCAGGGATAATTGACTTTTTAAAAAAAGTCAGCATCAAGGCATATTCTAAAGTGATTAGAAGAAAGAAAATATTTTGGGTGAACAGGTGAAAATAGTCACTTAGGGTGAAATGAAGCTGGGCAGGCATAAGACTTCTCTAAAGATAAAACAATCCCAGATGATGGTAGAACAATCCTTATACTTACGGAAAGAATGAGCCAGAGATTTTGTACATAGCCAAGATGTCTTTGATGTCTAAAAGGCTATAAAACAGTTTCAAATTTGTAAGAACTCAGGAAATATTATCCATAGAAACCCATTTTGAGAAAACAGAGGATTAACTCTCACCAACCAAGTAATGCCTTGGTGAACTTTGGTTGACAGGCTGGCATTCAACATTAAATGAATTTAATTGCAGATCTAAGTCCAAGGCAAAAAAGGGGACCGGGTAAGGGGTTAAGTCTGAAATCAGTAGAGGTGTAGGACCCAGAACCTATTGGCTGAACCTTGAATGGAGGTGAGGTACTATCTTCCTTGTACAAAAGGAAGAAGGAAAAGCTGATGAGATGCAGGAAGATGGTTTCTACTTTATGAAGTAAAAGTCTGATCCATCCACTGCAGGTAGGGGGCCAGGACTGAAGTAAGGGTCAGCAGTGGCTGACCCTTGACCCTAAGGGAAAATGTTTGGAGTAGAGTGGGAGATCAAGCGTCCAGAGAATCATGGTAGAAATATGTCTAAGAGTTTGCTGTTTAAAGAAAACCTTTAATGAATCTGTTAAAGTGAACTATTGATGATGAGGTATTCGAACTACCTATTCTGTAACATGGGTATTGAGTAGTATACAGAAGTTTAAGACAGATGTTTGTTATTTTGTACCTGTGGTTATAGTGCTTTGCATATTTTTATGCAGATCCGTTCACTTAGTTTCTTTTTTCTACTATATTGTGACACCCTGAGGGTAAGTAGTATCTTTCCTGTACTCTGCCCACTTCAGGTGCTCATTCAATAAAAGCTTGATATTTTAATAAATAAAACATTCCTATAATGTTCTGCTTAATATTTTCTAACATACGTTCCTGAAGATGCACATAAAAATGACTAATCTTAATCATTTAAGTTTCAGACTCGTAGTCTGAAAAGGTAATACTTCACTGAAATTCCTGGTGAAGTTTGGAAAAAAGTTACAATGAAATTTATAAATTTTTTTTAAAAGATTTTATTCATTTACTTGACAGAGAAAGATCACAAGTAGGCAGAGAGGCAGGCAGAGAGAGGGGGGAAGCAGGCTCCCCACCGAGCAGAGAGCCTGATGCGGGGCTTGATCCCAAGACCCTGGGATCATGACTTGAGCGAAAGGCAGAGGCCCAACCCACTGAGCCACCCAGGCGCCCCAGAAATTTATAAATGTTAAGCCACATGTATTTCTGACTTAACAGACTAAGATGTAGTAGATGTAATAGATGCCAATCTCTCCCATCCAGAAAGTTTGTTGAACACTGTGTTCACAAGTCATACTGTAAATGGCTCAATCAAACAAGGAGTCAATAACAGATATGAATTGAAAGAACCAAACTTGTCTAGTCATTTTGAGATTGTGAAGCAATCAAGCATCACAGAACTATAGGACTACTCAAAGGTGAGAATAGACACTAACTTCTCTGGGATCTTTAAATGAAGTATGGTGGAACTTCCTGCTTCTTGGTAAGGTCAAGAGAGCACTTGTAAGTCTTCCTTCCCCATTCCTTGTTGACCCAAAGAGACCTTTCCAAAGATACTCTCTCAATCCAAGTGCAACTAAACCACTACATACTTGACACTGTTTTCCCTGCAAAATCTGAGAAGTATACTTTTTATTTTGTTCCCTTACTGTCATTACCCAAATATAGCACACTTTTCACTATGCTGCATGAAAGAGAAAACATCTGAGAATTCACCAACATCAAAAATAATTTATCAAACTATAACTTGCAGAAGTAAAAGGAAGGCTGAGATGGTAAAAAGCCCAACAGGAAAGAACTAGAGAAAGTTTGGATGCTGCATACATCGTATAATTTCTCTCAAGTGAGGACACCTGCAGAAGGTGGATTCAGAATGTCTGTCACAATCTCTGCCTTGGCATGGAGTGATTTTGAGGCTGAAGATGAAACTGGTGGTGTCCTTCAACATCAGAGAGCCACTCCGTCTTGCCGTTTTGAGACTGATGTGGTTGAAAAAGGACAAATTTGCAAACCAACCAGGCTTGGGCCCCAGTACTCACTGCAGTAGGAACTAACCGCGGGACCAGAATATAACACCACCTTCTTTCTTGGATTGTTATTAGATATTAGCAATAATGTGAATAAAGTACTTTGCTGAGTGATGGGCACATAGTAAGTGCCTGATGAATGGTAGCTATGTTACTCTCTCATGGCAAGAAATTTCATTAGGGTTAAAAGTCTCAGAGTAAGAAAATATCCCTAGATCTCAAACAGCCATCTGTTTCGAGCAACATTCATACTATGAAACTCTAGCTCACTGAAATGATTTGGATTCCCTCTTAAAACTCACCATAATGAGATTTGGCCTGCACCAGAGAAAAGCCATTAATGACCTAATTGTCAAATCCAATGGCCTGTTTTCAGTCATGTTCTTATTTATTTCCTCTGTGGCATGTGATGTTATTGACTATTCTTGTCTTAATTCATTCACTTGGATTCCTCAACAATGCTGTCTGTTGGTTCTTCTCTTGTTTCAGACCCTTTCCTGGGATTAGGGCTCAGAAAGGGCCTTTTCTCCACTTCCTGAGCTCTTCTTCCATGAAGACTTCCCTTCAGCTCACCAGGCAAAATCAATACAGTTCAGAAAATTTTTGTTCAGTACGTAGTATGCACTTAGCTCTCTTCCAGGTATTGGAGCACAAAGACAAAGGAGATGGGAGGTGGTAGAAGCTCCCAGTGCTCACCATGTTGAATTTTTCTTCCCGAACAGACAGGAGGTTATGTTGCTCAGCCTCCTGCAGGAGATGGGCCTGTGTTAACTAGTTTAAGCCATAAGATGTGAATGCAGTTCATGGGTCGAGGCATTTAAGAGGCAGTACACTACTTCCTTACTCTCTTTCCATGCTTCCATGACCCAGGAAATGCATTGTTGTTGACCTGACAGTGTCTCATGGTGTAGGGGGGAGTCTGGGCCATGATTGTCAGATGGAGAGTTCCTACCAACTTCCATCAGACTTTGCATGATTGAGAAGAAAAGCCGTACTCAGCCATGAACTCTGTTATTGTGTCCTATCCCGTCCCACGTCAGTATAGTGTGATGTACTTGGAGGAAATGGGTACATGCATACAAACAGATGGTACAAAGAAAATACGCAAAGTGCACGGGATGCTTTTTGGAGTATTGAGGAGGGGCATTGATCTCCTTCTGAGTGAGGAGTGTTTAGGGAAGAGGTGAATTCCTGGTTCAAATCCATTTCTTCCCAGAATTGGGGTGCCCGGGTGGCTCAGTGGGTTAAGGTCTCTGCCTTCAGCTCAGGTCATGGTCTCAGGGTCCTGGGATCGAGCCCCGCATCGGGCTCTCTGTTCAGCGGGGAGCCTGCTTCCCCCTCTCTCTCTGCCTGCCTCTCTGCCTACTTGTGATCTCTCTCTCTCTCTGTCAAATAAAATCTTAAAAAAAAATGATCTCTTCCCAGAATGGACAGATTGGTCTTGACCCAGAGAAGAGGCACCTTTCTCTCCTGAATCTGGACTGGCCCAGATGGGAATAGCAACAGCTGTAGACTATTAAAGATTGTGTCAAAAGGTTGAAGGAATTCACCTACATATTTTCTGAGCAAAGTCAGAGCTGTTTTCTGGTATGTAGGAGAGCAGAGGGAAAGAACTATTTTATCTGTAAGGCTAGATAGCCAATAGTTTAGCTTTAGTCTCTGTCACAACTATTCAACTCTGCTATTCTAGTGGGAAAATAGCCGTAGATGCTATGTTAAGTGAATTCTCTGTTCCAAAAACCTTTTTTTTTTTTTTTTTTGCAAAGGAGGTGGCAGGCTGAATTTCAGCTGTAGGCCGCAGTTGGCTGTTGCCTGAGTTCAGATGTTGAGGCATGGACCACAGTTTTGAAGCAAACGTTGGAGATTTGCAGTTGTTTTTGCAGGAGCTAAGAGAGGGTGAGTGTTGATGGGTGACAAAGAGCAGCATACAGGGGGAGCTCAGGGTCTAAGTGACATTAGAAAGAATGTGTTGGCTGTGGCCCCATTTGCATTGTTTGGGCAGTTTTGGACACAGCATGTTGTCATAGGATATCTCGGTGCAGAGTGTGTGCGTTCTTCCTCCTCTGCAATCTGAAAGCGTTGCTTGCATTTCTGGCTAATCCTAGTTGTCTCTTTCCCCAGATTGTGGACATTTTGACGCAAGGTCCTTGTCCCCTGTATTTTTTTTTTTTTTTTTATAATAGCTTGCATTTCCTCAGTTTCTAGCTAAGGACCATACCCTTCAGTTTTAGGCATTTGCCCCTCACCTCGCTGTGACACAATGAGAACCCTTTCCGGGACCTGAGTCTCTGTTACCAGGCCTGTCTCACTTCATGTTGAATCCGCCCAGACCCGTCGCGTCCTCTGAGGACTGGTGACTAATGCAGTGACTGTTAGCTGGTCAAGAGAAGCTGAAGTCATGCGATAATTATGGCTCCACACACACGCACCCACTGTTTTATCTGTCTCTCCCCCCCACCCCCCATCTTCCTGTCTTTGGAACAAAAAAATTCTCTGACTTCACATGGCCAACACAGCTGTCCAACTGGCTACAAACACAGAAGTGAATGAAGTCAGTGAAAGGATGAGTCACGGCACAACAGTGTCATTTACACTCCCCGCGCCCCCCACCCCCCACCTCCTTCTGACTGGGGTTTACTGCTTGCAGAGGAGCCTTTTGCCACAGCTCCAAGGACACCGTGCATGGAAGCACTTTTTGGGGGAGGAAGTCACTCCCTTGGCACATCTGCTGTTCACTCCTGGTCCCACCTAGTTGAGTAACATCATTCAGGTCTAATGAAGAGATGGTGGGATCCAAGGGGCATAGACAGTTGGCCGAGTGGCTTGGTGGCATTGAAATATTTTCTAGAAAAAGAACATGCAATATACAATTCAAGATCCAAATGCACCCAGTTTAGTTATAGTGTAGTAGTGCTTCCTGAATCATGACACAGAGTGAACCTTTAACCAGGAAATCTCCTGGGAACCAGTGGTGATCTTATTCCCTTCTGCTGTGGTCCATATTAACTCACAAAACTTTGAGAATGAGCATCCCTGTCGGGCAAAAGGCACTGTTGGCTAATCTAAATTCAGGCTGTGAATTTTTATCACGATCGGTGTTTTGTTTGGACCAATAATAATTGCCCTGATAGTATTAATAAGCAGTTTGGTCCCTGTGATTACTCTCTTCCTGTTGTGCATTCACCCTATCTTGAGGATGATGCTGTTCAGAATACGGGAGGCTTAGACTGGCTGACATTTGTCTCTGTTCCCACATTGCCCGGGTTTCTGCTTTTCGTGCCCTTGGCCAACCTTCTGTAAGCATCACTCTTGTATCTCAAAGTTTTCTTCCTCCTCTCTGTAATAAGCCCCCCAGCGCACTGCCCTTGGATCCTGAGACCGAGGAGGAGACAGACAGACAAGGCTGAGGCGGGAGGAGCAGCTGCTGGTCCTTCCTGCTGCCAAGCCTTGGCAGCAGGCTCCTGGGGAAGCAGTAGGCACCTGGTTTGCACAGGACCAGCACAGCTGGTCCAGCCTTTGACTGGCAAGCGTGGCTTCCCTCGTCACCGGAGTGACTGGCCTGTGATCTCGCTACAGCCTGCTGAAACCGAGAGGGACGCAGTGAAAGCCATACACCTCAGCGGAGCAGGTGCAAGTCACAGTTCGCTAATGAACAATGGGCACTTTGCACACAGGGAGGCTTTGATCTGAGAGCTAAAAGGCCCTTCTGTTGGACAGGATGTTGGCCGAGGCAGGAAGCAGCGAGAGGCACCGGGAAGGATCCTTTATGCAAAGCAGTCGTGTAGCAGCCGTCATCAGCTCGTGCTTGCAGACTTAAACACTCCCAATCTCAGAGACCTCTGTGGGAGAAAGCAGTGTGTTTGTGGAAGGCTTTTAGTTGATTCTATATTAGGACCATCCCCAAAATGAATAAAACATTTCTTCTATATTAAACTTAAGGCTGTCTTCTACCCGTCGGTTTCAGTTCTGCCTTATGGGTTTACCCAGAACAATTCTGCTTGAGAAGGAGGGTGTCCATGTGAGAATATTCCATATATTCGGAGATCAATCTCCTGTCTTGCAGGAGATGTTAATAGGGCATCTTTTCATAAACTAAAAAAACCCATAAATCACAAATGAGCAAAATTGCTGTCTTCGTGTTATGCGTATCCCTTCTGCACAGCGACCTCAAAGGCTCTATGCAAATCTCTCTTGTCTTCCCTTCCAAAATCAGAATTGCAGGTTTCTTTATGATGGGAAAGACCTTCGAGATCATCTTTTCTAAGCCTTCATTTCACATCTTGGGCAACAGAGGCTGACGGAGGTAAAGTCACGGGAGTTCAGAGCGGAGACCTGACGACCCCAAGCCAGTCGGGGCCTTGGGCCTCTGGGTTACATTGCCTGATGATGGCTGCCGTCGCGTTCGGGGAAGGTGGTGAGTCTGTGCTTGGCACGGTGTAAACCATCCGTCCCACTCCCGAGTCCACAGGACTTCTACCGTCCCACCTTCCTTTCCCTGCAACCTGTTCTCAGAGGAGGACGTGATGTGAGCCTTTTTCTGAATTTCAGCCAATGTACTTCTATGCTTCTTCCTTTTCACTGGGGACAGTAGAGAGTTGTGCAAAGGTTTGAGGCTTCTTAAAGCACATGAGGGAGGGGCGGTTAGAAAGAGGGTAAGGAGGGAATGCCCACATGAAGTCTCCTTGGAGCTAAGACTGGGGTATCTCCAAGTCTGTAAGCACATGCTTGGCATAGCTAATGTCAGAGGGGTTTTTCCCTCCATGTGAACACTACGGGAGCCACGGATGACTTAGGAGATAAACTTGAAAGAAGGAAAGCAGCCCAAGCAAATTGTTGCTTAAAAGCTTGGCTATTCCAGGAATCAGGTGGGTTCACAGCAGTAAAAATATAATCGGACGGTCATTGTCCGTAAACTAACACGGCAGGGTGACATGGCTAGAGAGCAGACGCTGCCCCTGAACTGTGGCTAGGGCCGCAGGCAGAGAGTGTGTAGCTGGGCATGTGCATTTGGGAGTAGGGGGTGGTGCAGTATTGAAGCATTGAGAGGAGGGGGAGGGGTACTTTGCAGCCAGGGGTGTAGAAAAATCCACAAAGGGACAGTAAGAAGATAGGAGTTTAAAGCCTCATGTGAGGGGCGCCTGGGTGGCTAAGTGGGTTAAAGCCTTTGCCTTCAGCTCAGGTCAGGATCTCAGGGTCCTGGGATCGAGCCCCGCATCGGGCTCTCTGATCAGGGAGACTGCTCTCCCCTCCCCCGCCTCTCTGCCTGCCTCTCTGCCTGCTTGTGAACTCTCTCTCTGTGAAATAAATAAAATCCTAAAAAAAACCCCTCAAAACAACAAAAAAAGTTCATGTGAAAAGGCATTGAGCATGTCAGCAAGGTCCTCTGTCCCTGGGAAGGTTTTCTGTGTAGCCATTCTTGGTTAGGCTCCGACTACATGAGAATACACTGTCGAAAAGAGACAAACATCACCGTTTTCACATCCTTGCTATCACTCTTGGATCCGAAGCTTGTTTGTAGGTGGATACGGGACAACAGACTAACTGATTCTAGTAGTTAACCTGTTGGGGGGACCGGGGACCTCCTAATATGCTTCCTCTTCTTTTGAGGGCTGGCTCAGGGCTCAGAAAGGGTCAAAGCTGGAGTGGTCAGACCTCTGAGAATTCAACTCAACAAGGCTAGGAAAAGCAGAGACAGATAATACTAGATGTTGGCAACACTGCATTTTTCTTTTTCTCTAAGCTTACCAGAGCTTCTTTGTCCCACGTACTACTGTACCATCCAGAACTAGCTGTTCATCCCGGAGCTAATCATTTAACTTTGCAGGAGCATGGGGCTAACTAGACTATTTCATAATCAGAAAACATTTGGCACAGAGGTGAGAATGGGCAAGACAAGTGAATTTGCCGAAAGGAATCGGGAAGTTGGATTTCAGGCATGTGTTGGTATGTTGTGTGTGTGTGTGTATGAGAGAGAGAGAGAGGCAGGCAGGCAGAGGCAGAATTAGCCAACTTGAAATACTGTCCTGTAGGAAATGGAGTTCTAAGGCTGAGGATATATCACACGCTCTACTCTGTGTTTGTCCCTGCGAGTCTCTGCACCACGGTCAGAAAATGATTGCCCCTCAATGGCCTGCCATCTGTATAGGCTTCGCCATTGCTAAGGGTTTTCAAGACTATTCAACTCCTCAACCTTATTTTTCCTAATCAATGACATTTGAATCAGTGGATTGCATGTTTATTTTTTGATTGGAACTTGTCTTTTTGAATTCCGTTGGCATTTGCTTCCATGTTTTGAAAAAGTTTTTGAGACTGTAATCCTCTCTCCTTTGCTATTTTTAATGCTTTAAAGTGTATACAGTTGAGTCAACAGTGACAGTTGCGTTTTGCTGCTTGCTATTTTTGATGTGAACTTTGCACTTCATTCTAAATCTTCGTGGTGGATTTGGGCCCTTTAAGTACGAAATGTCGTTTGATCTTTTAACTGTTGGTGGGCCCCACACATTGTTTTCCTAGAGTCTAAGTTGATGAATGCTGATTCTTTTTCTTAGGGCTTTTCTCAGGAAGGTTTTAAGGGGTGGGAGTTGGTGTTTAGATTTACTCACAGATTTCCCTGTATTTCCTCTTAAAATTTCCATTTCATATTTCTTCTACCATTTAACATTTACTTTCTCTTTTTTGGGGGGTCTCTTTCATAATTCTTGTATTCTTTCTTTGGTATGGTTGGAAACTGCCCTGGGATTTCAACATTTATCCTTGTTTTGCAATTTGTAGTTTTTTTTTTATTGTTTTGCAATTTGTATTTTTACTTGGTTGCAACCCCAAATGGCATCAATGCCTGTTCCTGCCCTTGGGATATAGGTTTATAAACCATTCAGGTTTACTTATTTGCTCATTTCTTCTTCATTTTCATTGGATCCACAGGTTCAAAGGGGCAAGCAGATGGTGGTCCCCAAAAGCCTTTGTCGTTCATTTGCGACACTCTGGTCACTTTTTCACTTGGATTCCCCTTGGCATGTTCCTCTTGGCTCCAGTCTCCTGCCAGGGAGTTCCCAAACAATTAGAAAAGAAGCTTGGAATCTATCACAGAGTAGGAAGAAAATCCCAGGAAGAGCACATGTCTGTTTTGTGGTGAGGTGAGGACAGGTGGAGGCAGGCCAGGTAGAGCGGGGTCCCTTTCACCACCACTTCCCCCACCCCGGCTCGGGCCTCATTCGGCACATGTAATTGTTCTCAGCTTTGTGGACTCTGGAACTTCCTCACGGGCCCTAAAGCGCTTATTTTGTTCTCTCTTCTGTTCCTTGGAATGTGGTCTGTATTCTATCGTCTTGAAGTCCTTTCAAAGATAAAGACCATCTCAGGGGGTGGGGGACAGCAGAGTCGGGGAGGTAACTTGGCCAACCACATGGGTAAGTATGTATTTTCCCTAGGGCTGTAGGTAGTAGGCATTCAACAACTGTTCATTAACAGTTACTGATAAAATATTTAAAAATCCCTGGCCACTGGCAGCTCCACACTTTTTTGGTCCATGTTAAACCTATCCATTTTTCCCTTGATTATATCTACTTCTTGATTTTGTCTTTTGGAAGCAAATATAAAAAATACTGGGGTTGTTGGAAAAAACTTTTTTGAACAGAGCTTATGAGAACTGGACTGTACGGATAGTTAACACATTGAGTTTGTGTTTACTAACAACCCTGGCTGGGATGAATATTAACTCTGGGACTGGGAACAAGGAAAGATGACGAGGAATCGTGTTTATCTGATCTGTGCAGACAACTCGCTTACCTTGAAACTTTCTCTTACATGGTCCTTTACATTGATCGGTAAACAAAAGCTGCTCATGGCTACATTCTGTTTTACTTTGTTCTGTGTAGGTGCAGGAAAGGTAATGCTTCCCTTCCCACCTCTGTGGCAGTTAATTCAGACTAACCCAGTGTTACCCTTGGTAACGCAATGATAACTTGAACATAAAATCATAATAGGACGAATACTCTAACTGAAGCTCCCACGCACTAATTATTTGCTTAAAGCTAGAGGGGGTAAAATTCAGTGCTTCGAGCAATTATGTTAAGAAGGTAATATAATATGTCTGTATGTAAAATGCTGGCCTAGCTGTTCTTATCTTGTAGTAGATGTGCCTGTCCTCCCTTCCTTTCCAGCCCTTCCCCAGTTAAGTACTATTGGGAGCAAAAGGTGAAGCATGTCCTCTTGGGTCACTTGAAAATTAAATTTCAAATTATGTCAACAGGGATATGTGCAGAATCTTGGTTTTGGGAATGATAGAGAAATAGTGGGTACAAAGAGTATCAGGCCCATAGTAGGTGCTCAGTAGCTATCAGCTTTATAAATACATGTGGATGCCGGACACACAGACACAAAGGCAATAGTACGAAAGCAAAAGCCAATACTGAATTTGAGTGCTCCAATGGCACTAAGGGATAAAGGGGACAAAATTCCACATGTAGGAAGTAATCTCAAATCAGCGTAGTCTGTCCTCCTGAAATTCAGAACTTTTTAAAGCATAACAGAACTAAGAGGACTGGATGTGAACTTTCAGGGGTGAGCAGATGACACGCCAGTTTCAAAATCTGGTTCATGTCTTTTGGTCAAGCTTTCATTCTTTGTTAAATGCTTCATACTCTTCCGTTTGGGGAAAGTACTATTTTTCAGGAAAAAGAGCTGGAACTGGACCTAAAACTTAGCCAAAGTTCCTCTTAATTTTCCAAATTTCTCATTGTGTTCGCACATTGCATCTAGATTTCTTCACACTCAACCCCCCTTCTAGTGATTAAGTCATTTAAAAGTTAAGTGAAAGCAAGTGAAAACTTTTTTTGGGGGGGAGAGGAGTGAACCCTTCATTCCAGTGTTGTTTCTTTAATGAGTGGAGGATGCGCTCGTTATCTTTCCAACCACTGGGTCTGTTCATTCAAACTTTGTCTACGACATTACTAAATAACAAGCGTCCTCATTATAATTGTAGAGGACTAGATAGAAAAACTCGGTCTTGACCTTGTGCCCCAAGGACCAATAAAGGCACAGTCATTTAGAGACAGTTCCGGAGTCAAAGGTTCCCCATTGAAAATGCCCCCATCCAATTCTTTAGAGTTCAGCTTGGTATCATTAGTGAGTCTTCCTGCCCTGTCTCAGGAGACAGAGGCCAGCTCTCAAGCAGCATTTGTCCTAATTGCCTTGTTTGTATTAACCTCCCCAGAACTTTAATTTAACTTGTTTAGAAAGGTTACTTTTTTTTTGTTCTGCCTCTGGGTCCCCAAATGATTTGACCTTCTGTTGGACGTCACTCCTTTCTGGACCTGGCGTTTCTCTGTGACTGGGCTCTAAGGAGTTTTCAGCTCTGGCTATAGAACACCATAAAAACGGGTGGAAATATTTAGAATGATTTTTCCATCTTCCCGTCCCACTTCCCTCTTTCAAGCATGACTATTTTTTCCTGTCCCTGCCCTAAGCCTTCTCCTCTCCTCACAAGGCTAGCTCTACCTCCAAGGTCTCCCAGCCCTGGCCATTTAAATTTCTAACCATCCTTCATTGGACAGCTAGTAGTTTACCCTCTCCATGAAATTTTTCTGGATTCTTGTAACTGAAGACACATTATCCCTTCTCTGAACTCCCATGGCTATCCCGTGCCGCCTCATGGTGATCGCTATGCACTGCTTTGTGTAACTCTGATCAAGATTTGGGACTTACTTCCCAGCATTCCTGGGCCGTAAGCTTTTTAGGAGGCTGCACTTGGCTTCCTTGACGGTTTCCAACCAAGAGCCCTCATTAGAGAAGTTGCTCAAAGGGCTTTATTGCAGGAAGACATCATTGCACCTTGGAATAAAGTGATCTGTTTACTAGAATATTATTTTTTTCTTATTTTTCAACTGGATTTTGAAGTTACATAGACACAGCCAACACATAACGCAAAGTGATTTCCACCTCTTCCCAAGACAGGATCGTAAACCACCCAGAGCCTGAGGAGGAAGAAGCACGGGTGTATTTGTAGGTGCATGTCTGTGCTTTGGGGAAAATAGAGGTTGAAGTTTTGGTAAACTGGTTTAAAAATAATGACCTCGTCGTGCGTGTGGCCTCTTATTTTATGCAAAGTATTTTGTGTCTTGGGAAAGATTGTCTCGGTGTTCTCTGAAACCTGAGACGTGTATCACCTCTCCATGTGTCTGGCTTCAGTTCAGATTTCCTGGAGTTAGAGCTCCGCCCCTAAGGTGCTGACTCACCAACACCATTAAGTCTTGTTAAATTTTCTGGAACCAGCTTATATATTGTAACTTTTTTTGGTCTCCAAAGGATACATATTCACACCAGAGAAGGACTTTCTCCAACTTCTTTGCCCTCCGTGCTCACTAATTCCAAAGTAATTTTATAGCGGATGGAAATCGTTCCACAGGCTCAGAGTTAAATTTAATTGTTGTTTCACAAACTTCCAATGAAATTCTGCTTTCCTCTTTGGGAAATAAGGATCTTTATGTCACAAATGCTTCTGAGAGCTTAATAAAACTTCAGTAGTAAATTTAGATGTAAAGAAATTCTGTTCAGAGAATCCGCCCACTGTATGTAGCAAACTTATTTGTGAAAAGCAAATCCAGAGACTTAAAGCATGGACGCTGCCCTCAGGACTTCAACAGATACTTAAAAAATGTGACACTGTACTATGTGTTAAAGGAATACAATGTTGGTATTATAAAGAAAATACAAAATAAGGTATTTAGTAGTGTCACAAGAATATTGTCACAGTGAGATAATGTGCTTATAAAACTTAGAGATACCTTGGGAAAATGCACACTTCTGTGGAATGCAGATGTCAGTGGTAGTTACCATATATCATATTGTGTGGAGTAAGTGAGTCATTAGAGAAGAGGCCTTTGGAGCACTGGGTGACCCATGCTGAGCGCTGCCAGTTGTTTTCACTGACCACGTTTCATCTCGAGGAGCTAGTTCAAAGCTCTTTACAGGTGATGGTTCTGTTGCCACTATTTCTCAAGTAGGAAGAAGGCCCTGGTGATAGTCATTCCAAGTACATAAAGTATGTGACAATGAAGGATTATGTCCCCAGAGCTGTGGAGCTACCTAGCACCCTTAAGGAAAGAAAAATTCTTAATGCTTCATTATATGTTCACTATAACTTAACCAAAGGAAGAAAACTGTAGCATCAAACATGCATTCTGCACACAACCAATGTTTGATGAACCTTCCAAAGGCTCACATGAATTATGCAGGTCTCAGATGCCACATAACCCTCAGGTCCCTATATTAATTTACCGTATAACTTTGTTCCACAGTGAATAACAGGAGCTGAGTCGACCAAATGACCCAAAACGGACCTAAGGAGTGAAAAAAACAAACTGAGCATGTTATTTATTGTGATGTCAACAAAGTAAATCGAACCATTTGTTGTTGCTGTTGTTACGTTGATGATAGATTATGTAGGTGCAACCTCTCACTCCCTATTTTCAGTCATGCCGTGTGTTTAGAGTGTTCTAGTGGGGATAGTCTAGTGACTTTGAACCACTGATTACCAACACTGGGCATTGGTTTCACCCTCTTTCTTGAATTACATGCAATGACTTTAGAGGATAGAACTACATTATGGATACTATAGCGAAATGATTTGCCACTCATTTGAAAGTGTCATTTAAAAGAAATAGTTTAAAGTGTATATATAACAAAGTAACAGAGCATTACTCAATGTTGATTTGTCAAAAGATTACAGTTTAGCCCTTGAAATAAACGTTTCCCAAAATAACAGCATTTGGGAAACTTTGAGCTCTGTTTTAGTCTTTTCACAGGAACTAAGAGGTCTTTCACATTCTGAAGGCGGAATCCTGAGTAATAAGAGAAACAAGAAGTCCTCAGTCTCCATCACTCTGCCTGGGGACCCACTGGACTATTATTAGCATGGGATACAAAATAGATTTGGTAAACATTGGAAAAGTCTTGCCAAGCAGCGTCTCAAAGACATATGGTCTTTTGTAAGTGCCATGATCATAATAAACAAGCAAGATGTTCTAATTAAGAAGAAGTCTTTGTAAGGCGACTTGCTCTGTAACTTAGTCCTGAGGTTCTGAAACAGACAGTCAAAACTTTGGGGGTTGGGTAACCCCTATTCCTTCTTCCATCCACACTCTTAATGCAGAAATACAGAGCTGCCATCTCGACTCTGACCACTAGAGGGAGGGCAACTACGCGGAATTACTCAGCCATGGGGCTGGATTCTCCAATCCATGGTCACCTTGGCCTTCACCACAAGTCAATCTATTCTAGGAACTGATTTTCTTCGGCTTCTGGAGGTAGTGGAAATGTAGAGGAATGTGTTTCATCAGTGCATATCAGCCCCATCTTTTATGCTCAGTGGAGTTATGGGGTGGATATTACTACCTTATTTTTACAAATTTCACCTAGTAAAATGGTTGATATGGTTGAAAGATAGAACCAAGGAATCAATGAGCATTTTTAAAAATCTTCCCTGCCTTGTGCAGTATGCTGGGATCTCCTACTGCGAGATCATGTCATTTGAGTTAAAGAATTGAGTATTTACAACAGTTTCATGGGATTGAGGTTGAACTGGAAGAACTTGAATAAGTTCCAACCCTAAAATTCTATGATTCTGTATTATATCAGCTGGAGTATTAACTTCTTGAGGTTAAAGAACTATGACTTCAATACAGCACCTACTGCCATGATTTGTCCCTTAGCAAATGCTCCCTGAAGAACCCCTGATTGAAACGATGGACATGACTGGCGTGTTTAGATGACTGTTTACCATCAGGGAGCACCATAGAGAATGGGACATAGTTTTGATTCTCAAAAAGCCAGATAACTGTATCTCCTTAATAGTGTTTTTTAATCTGCTGAAACTCAGGTGTGTTGTGGTTAAACAAAGTGCTCGGAAACCATACTGGCTTCCTTCTCCCCGTGACCACCTTCTCCAACATTCATACGAAGATCTACCCATCCTAGGCACACATACGTGCACGTGTGCACACACAGTCTAAGGCAAAAACTTCACCAAACCCCGCGCTAGACAGCAGGCAGTTACGGAAAAAAGCCTTCCTTATCCCCATAAAGCACTAGCAAGGAGTACAGTCCACTGAAAAGGACTACGTATGATTCACTAGTGAGAGGTGTTTAGAGGTCTTTTATAATGTCATGTAATTGTAATCATAAAAGGTAAAAACAAAAAGTTTAGAGAGGGTAGTGATATTCGAAACCATCTTTTTTTGCTGTAGGTTGTTTTTTTTTTTTTTTTAATGAAGGGAAAAACTGATGCTGGGAAATCACACAGGTGGTTGCTGGTGAGCCAGGGCGAGAACTTAGGTCTCTTGGCTTTGAGTCCCTTCTGTTATGACTTGTAGCAGAAATATCAGGGCAAGCTGTCCTTACCATTTATAAGTTGATCTTTCTACCAGATTCTGAAGCCAAATTATGTAAAAAGTTAGAATCTGGAAGGGAAGCTCAGTTGGAAAATATTCCTAAATAAAAAATGAACCTAAGACACACAAAGCAGTCCTTCCATAAAGAGCATAATTCTAATAGGAGACCAAAAAAAAAAAAATGACTAAAAATAAGCTATGGAATGAGAAGACTGTTGTTCCTAATTTAGACCCATTAATAACAAAGATGTGGATATTAAATACATGGTTTATGTCCTGCTTTTGATTGAGTCTGAGAACTATGAGGACAGAAAGGTAGAGCTGAGGCTGCTTTGTGTTTAATTTGATACTGTCCCTTTAACATAAAAAATGTGAAAATATCAAAACCTACCATAATTAATACTAATAATAGAGTTGCCGTTTCTGTTTGGTGAGACTACAAATTCAATTAATTCCAATGCTGGTTCCAATAAGCTCTTTATGAGTCTAAAGGGATTATTAACACGGTGAAGTTTGAAAGATTGAATCACAATAACAATTTCTTGCAAGATTTTTGGAGCTTGGAGCAGGTTTGCTTTCATGAAAATAATCATCTATTAACCTAGTGCCGTAGAAGGAGCAAGCTAGAAAGCGAGAGAACCAAGGGATGAGGGATAAAAGGGAGGGAGGGGAAAGGCGTGCATCGTTCTGACCTCTCCTCCAAGTGAAGAGTCAGTGCCAGAGTCAGTTTGTTGTTGTTTCAGGGTGACTCCGAAAGGACAAGTTCCGTTTAGGATCCATTTAGGATCCAGGATGTGTGGCAACTGAACGAGGGCCGTCGCCTCATTTGCGGTGTGTGTGCCAGCTGTGGATGCGGGGTGGGGGGTGCCCGTCGGTGAACCTCCACGTTTGGGAGAGGCCGGTGGGCTTCTCTGGCACAGCGGTTGGGATGGTGGCCATGGAGGGTTATTTCGTAACTGGGCACGAGAGGAAATTGCAATGATAATCATTTGAGCACGTCCTCAAAACAGTAGTAGCAAAGTCTCCTGACTGACTTAGTCCTAACTACTTCAGGTGTCATGGGCAGAATACTCCCACTTAGGAATCAATACAGTTTTCAGGTCGTGGATGCCTAGGCTTCGCCTGTGTCTTTACACTTTGTTTTTAGGTTTTTGGTGTTTTGTTTTTTTTTTTTCCTTAAATTATGCCTGAGTTGAATTATTTCCTTCTATTGTATAGAAAGCTATAGGGACCAACATTTTTCCGGTGTCCTAGTACCGGGTGTAAGAGTTGTGCATCCTTGCTGTGAAAACGGCCCCTGCAGTCCCTATTCTGCTTCCTCTCTCAGCCATGCGGATGCGCGTAAGGGCATCACTGTCGGCTGGGATAGAGTTTCTCTTGTGGGAATGAGTCTGAGTGAGTTCTCTAACCTCTTGAATCCAAGGGCAGACCTCATGCGTGCCTTCAGCCTGGCTGGTGGGTCCTACAGTGACAGAGGACCGGGCCGCGTCTCTCTCGTCTGGAAGTGCTGACTTCCCAGCCTTCACCACCAGTACTGCCGACGAGCCACCCGCCAGTTAACCCAGGCCGAGAGCCAGGTGCTGCTTGTGACTCTCATTGCCGGGTGACCCTCTGTGGGCTCTGCGGGCGTGCCCTGACTAGTCCACTTGCAGATGCCTGTGGGCTGCTCCCTCCGCTCAGCGCCCGGAAAGGGCTGGTCCTGTCCTCCCCCAGATAGGGAGGGGGTGGGGAGCCTGCAGGCAGAGAGCTATTAGAATGGCCATTTCTTGAATACAATCAAGCCCTTTCTTTATGGTCTTTTCCTGTTTCTCTGCTTCTCCAAGACTCCTTTGCATCTATCAGGGATTAAAGTCGTGCCTTAGGCACTTTACAAACTGGAGGAAAGGCTGGGGGCCTTTGAAAATTCTATCGCTCCACCCCCCACTCTGCCCAGTCTTTGCGGGCTACACAGACCTCACTGGTACCACTGTACCTCCTTCCATCAAGTCTGACTTTCCTCCTGGAGTGAAGTCCTCACTGGGTTGGGTGAGTTGGCTTCAAGGAGTAGAGAAGCCCGTTTTTCACGTTGTACTTAGTCCGAGTCATAGGGAGGGGAATGGGGCTTAAAAATACCCATTGTCCTTAGTAACACAGAAATGTGACATTCTTGTTCGACTGCGAGGAGACAAGAGAATGGAAGTGGGGTGGTAGGAAAACAGACTTCTGGGGGCTTGAGCAGCATGGTTAGATCAGTGAGGGCTTCCCGGTGATTTCTCTTAGCATAATCAGATTTTATCACTGCATTGCTTTTCTGGCTCTTGGAATCAGAGCACCAATGAGGGAAAATGTCCTATGATGCCATGTGAGTTCCCCAGAAGACTGATAGAGGAGCATTTTCAGCATCTCTGCCCTATTGTTAGTTGAAGATGCTAGAAAGAAGATGCAGAGAATTAGAAATCAGAGGAGAGGCTGCTCTTGGGATCCCCACAGAGTGCTGTCCCACAGAAGATTGTCCCAGGGACAGTGTCATTACATCCTGAATTTCACAGCTCCTGGAGTTGAAAAGACCCCAGGATCATTGTTGGGTGAAACGTGGGCATTGAAGGTATCTGTTGGCCCAGAGGAGCCTATGACACTATGCAAGCAGCAAAGTCAAAAAGTGGAGAATTTTGGTACGCCTGGGTGGCTCAGTGGGTTAAAGCCTCTGCCTTCAGCTCAGGTCATGATCTCAGGGTCCTGGGATGGAGCCCGGCTTCGAGCGCTCTGCTCAGCAGGGAGCCTGCTTCCCCCTCTCTGGCTGCCTCTCTCTGCCTTCTTGTGATTTCTGTCAAATAAATAAATAAAAATCTTAAAAAAAAAAAAAGAATTTGTAGCAAGCACAGCTCAGATGACCCCTGAAACCCCACTTCAACAATGGGGGTACTGATAATGCCCGACTACCCAACCCCTTTCCACTTGGTCTTGAGCTGGGACTGCTCCCAGTGAGCGGGGGAAATAAATAACCTTGGCTTTGGGGTAGAAGAGACGTCATCCACAGGGTCTCAGCATGACTTAATGATTCTCATGGCCAGGGGCACAGGATAGGATCTGGGAGGCAGAAGAGTGCCGAGGAGGGAGAGAAGCCAAGGAGATGTTTCTGGCGATGGAGCAGCTGGCATCTGGCTCTCATTGAGATTGGCTGGCCCAGGAGGATCCTAATTACTGCACAACTGCAGTCTCCATAATCACGGTGACAGGAGCAGTGTGGGCCGGAAGGAGAGGGAGATGGAGCTGGTTGATGCTGCAGATGATATCGGAATCAGTTTGTTTTTGCCCTGGCTGCAAACAGGAGGCTGCTGCCAGCTGCCCGCTAAGGTGGAACCAGCTGCCCCCAAGAAAGGGGGCGAACCCCTTCCTGCCTCATCTCCACGAGGTGCACCGGCCCCAGCCTGCAGGTCCGGCTCTGGGTCCTCTGGCTGCCAGCTAGGCCTTTAGGGCAGTTCTCTTTAAAGGAGAATCTAGGGGGAATTCAAAACATGGTGAGCATTCAAAGAGAGCCAGGCTGGGAAATGAACCTAGATTAAAAAAACGAGAAAAGCCAGAGACTTTCGTGAAACTATCCCCCAAATCAAAGAAAATGATCATAATTTATTTAGGGATATTGGTTAGATCTCTTTGATTTGAGTAATCAAAGAAAAATCTATTTCCCCCTTCCACTTCATGTGAGAGATCTCCCTACCCAACCTTTGGACAAATTCCCAGTTATAGGGGTGAGTAGTCTCTTGGATCATAACACAAATCATACCATTGAGGCCAGCTTTCCACTGAAGTGTGAGAATCATCTTGGGGTTGGTTAGTTGGTTTGCAGGGAAATTCAGAAATAAACCAGGGGGATGAGAACCAGGGGATGTGGGCATGAGTATGGGTGAGGGGGGAGGCAGCTATGGAGAAGGGTATATATCCTGCTTTGATTTATCCATCTGTGGCTTGGATCTTAGGAAAATACTGAGAGTGGCCGTTTATAGGGACTTCTGATGAAGTGCTGGTATCCTCTGCAAGTCTGTTATAGTGTTTTCTAGCTTTTAATACTAAGGAAACTTCTGGAGGAAGAAAAGGCAGAATGGATTTGTTGGCTGATTTTATTCCTCTCGGGAGACAGGTGACTGGTTACAACATGGTGGTAGCTCCCGGAAAGCCAACTTGCCATGTTGCCACTTGGAGTTGCTTCCTGGAGGAGAAGCCTCGTGGAGTCCTGGGATTTTAATGGATTTTTACCCACTTTATTATTCCCCTTTATTCTGCACAGCATTCGTTTCATTGGCTGTGGTTCTAGAGCATTACACAATCATAGGATTCCCTGTTATGTTGTACCTTTGGGTTGCCCTGGGTGAAGCTGGTCACTCTCCTTCAGTCTTGTCAGGATTCATCTGGAGAGGATGGCTCCTTTTCCGTTGCTCCACAAGATAGAAGGACAGTGTTGCGAATGGTGAAGTAGAGGAGCTGAGATGTTCCCATTCTGTCTCTGTATGTTTGCATCACATCTCTGTATAAAGAACCACTATAAAATAAACTTGGCTGTGGGGCACAAACTTTTGTTCCTTGGGCTCCTCTCTTGATTTCCTCCAAATCTTTTTAGTTTGGTTTATGAGACTGGAATGTGATTCCAGCGACCATTCTCGCTGAAGAGTGTTTCTTGCACATTGTCACGAGAGATTGCAATTTCACTATGAACTCCTAGCTGATCCTTTGGAAGCATTTGGAAGAAAATAGACTTAAGTTTTGTTTCCACCATTCCAAGAGTGTTGCAGTGGTCTTTGGCACTCCTAATAGCCACAAGAGAAAATTTAGGATGTCGACAGGGAGGTAGAATTGGGATTTGGAAAAGGCTAGAACTACCATTTTGAGATACTGTCACCACCATAACGTTCCCTCTGTGTCCCGGCTTTCAGTGTCCCAGAGTCGTCAGAATGGTGCTATGCTAGACACATCGGGTGTGGTCGAACTGGGACGTGTTAAGCTGTTGGTTTTTCCCTTAGATGAAAATTCAAACAAAATCTCAGACAAGAATACAATATGTCTTGGCATGCTAATGAGTATAATTTTGGAAACATAGTTGGAATCATGTATTTGGAGGCAAAGACTAATTAGTAGAGTAAATGACATTATATCGATGGCTAGCATCAATATGTCATGAATAAGTCAGTTACTATATGTTCACACATGGAATCTTTTATGGCACTTTGAGGGGGGGTGGGTGGAAACCAGGCTGCTTGGTTGACATATACCACTGGAAAGTATGCTATCTTTCTTCTTCTGGGTCTTAGGATCTCCCCACTTCCACCTTTGTTCTCAATGGTTTCAGTCTGGGGTGGTGGGGATGGGGATGAGAGTAGAGGTAGATATCTCCTGTTTTCCAGCTTCATTTCTAGGCTAGCTTAGTTCTCTGTAATTTCAAAACTGTTTCCCATCTAAATAAATAACATAAAAAGTTATGTGCTTCATGCAAAAGAATGCAGTTGGACCCTTATCTAACACTGTATACAAAAATTAACTCAAAATGAATCAAAGACCAAAATAGAAGCTCTAAAACTGTAAAAGGAGAAAACAGAACAAAAGCTTTGACATTTCATTTGGCAACGATTTCTTGGAGATGACATCAAAGGAAACAAAACTGAGATAAATTGGACTTTATGGAAATTAAAAAATTTGTGCCTCAAAATACAATGTGGACAGTACAAAAACAGTCCATGGAATGGGAGAAAACATTTGCAAATCCTGTATCTGACAAAGGATTAATGTCCAGAATATTTAGAGAATGCTTAAAATGTAACAAAAACTCCCAGTCCAAAAATGGGCAAAAGACTTGAACAGACATTTCTCCAAGAAGTTATGCCATCAGTCAATAAGCACATGAAAAGATTCTCTTCTTCACTAATCATTAGGGGAATACAAACTAAAACTACAATAAGATAATGAAGTACTGCCTCATATCCATTCGATTGGCTGCTAAAAATGACAACAAAATGGAAAATAAGCAGTGGCTAGGATATAGAGAAATTGGAACCCTTGTGCATTGTTGGTGGGAATGTAAAATTGGTACAGCTGCTAGGGAAAACAAGATAATGGCTCCTCAAAAAATTAAAAATAAAATTACCAAATGATCCCACAATTCCATTTCTGGATATATACCCTTCAAAATTGAAAGCAAAACATTGAAGAGAGATTTATACCCCTATGTTCATAGCGGCAGTATTCACAATACCTAAAACAAGGAAGCAGCCCGAGGCCATCAACAAATGGATGGACTGATAAGCAGATGCAGTACATATAGATGTTTGTGTTGTATACATCCATGTGGATGTATGTGGAATGGACGTGTTCCATTCCATATGTGGAATGTTATTCAGCCTTGAAAAGGAAGGAAATTCTAACATCTACAAGATAGGTAAACCTTGAGGACATTATGTTAAGTGAAATAAGCCAGTCACGAGAAGGCAAATACTATATGATTCCACTTCTGTAAGGTATTTAGAGTAGTCAAAGTTAGAAAGTAGAATTGGGGTTTCCAGGGGTGGAGGTGGGGAGGGAAAGAGAGGAAGTGATTATTTAATAGGTATAGAGTTTCAGTTTTACAAGATGAAGAGAGTTACGAAGGCAGATGGGGATGACTATTGTGCAGCAATATGAATGTATTTAATAGTACCAGAATATACACTTAAAAATAGTTAAGATGGTAAATTTTATGTTATGCATGTTTAACTGCAATAAAAAAATTGGAAAAGTTAGCTGATTACTTACTACATGGCCCTTTGTACTCTAATTGGCTTTGTACACACATTTTTAATGTGTATACACACATTTTAATCAGAGTTGATCAAACAGTTGATTTAATGTGTTAATTTGCTATTTATAAAATCTAAGTGCTGAATAATAGGTGAAGTTATGTAAATTAGTGTGTATATATGTGGATTAATATATAGACTTTACTAATTATGTTTACAAATGGGAAAACTCTCAATATATAATAAGTGCCAAGATCAGAACACAAAATTATGTACTGAGGGGACTCATATCTGTAAAGATGGAGAAAATAGACTTATAGGAAATAACCACTGTTTACATTATGTTATATCTGTTGGTAGCGAGTTTGCAGGTAATTTTCTACAATAAACATATGCTATATAGTCAGAAAAACCTTTATATTTATTTATTAAAGATTTTATTTATTTGACAGATATCACAAGTAGGCAGAGAGGCAGGCAGAGAGAGAGGGGGAAGCAGGCTTCCCGCTGAGGAGAGAGCCCAAGGGGGGCTCAATCCCAGGACCCTGAGATCACGACCTGAGCTTTAAACTACTGAGCCACCCAGGCACCCCAGAAAAATTTTTTTATAATGAGAAATTGTAAAAATATTTTACATTTAGATAACACTGGATACGTGTCTTCTTTACACCTGATCAAAGGGTTGACTGATGATAGTTGCATAAAATTTGGACATCAGGCTCCTAATCAGGAGTAAAACACTATTATGAAATAGTTCCTAAAGATTAAAAAAAAATCTGTCTTAAAATATTTCAACTTCCAGTGCCTTTTGCAGGCACATAATCGGCCATGAATTGGAGGCCTGCCAGCTGGGGCAATACAGCTTAACAATTGAAGTTTATAGGCCTTCCTTTACTTCGTCTTGGTAGTGTTTTCTTACCGAGATGTAAATACCACAGCTGGTGAGGTGGCAACATTAATTAGCATTGGAAAGTATGCTGGGGAATAAGGAAGAGTCACTCGAACTATCATGGGCTCTGACTGTAGGTAGAAGTAGGTGGAAAGGAAAGTAATGTTCATTCTTGCACCCTTTGAGAAGATAATATTACACGGGTCACATGTATAGAGGAGAAACGAAATATCTTGCTTTAAGAGCTGACCACAGGGGCGCCTGGGTGGCTCAGTGGTTGAAGGCCTCTGCCTTGGGCTCAGGTCATGATCTCAGGGTCCTGGGATCGAGCCCCGCATTGGGCTCTCTGCTCAGCGGGGAGTCTGCTTCCCCCTCTCTCTCTGCCTGCCTTTCTGCCTACTTGTGAACTCTCTCTCTGTCAAATAAATAAAATCTTTAAAAAAAAAAAAAAAGCTGACCACAGAATTTCCTTTATGGGAAGTTTCCATTGCTTGGCTTTGTGTCAGGGTTGATCGTTTTGGTTAGGGAAAGCAAGCTCTTATGACCTGGATGGTATAAATGAGAGAAGTCTTTGTTGAATGCCTGACTGAGAACTGAATAGGACATTGGGAGTACAGGGGCCAATGAAGTAGAGAAGAGAGAGGAGGAGGGAGTTAAATGTGGATATAGGGGTGTTAGCAGTGGTGAGAGTCTTAATAGAAGGCAGAGGAAGCTCCACATTGCTGGTGGAGTGATGATGGGGATAGCTATAGAACTTGAAGAAGAGCAGAAGTCTCTCTCCTGCTGATCTGTGCTGCGTTGTAAATGACCATCCCATAGCCTCTGCCAGCACCACCTTGAATTTCCAGTAGAGTCAGCTACATCCTATGGCCATGTATGAGTTGTCTTTTTGGAAAATCAAGAAGGGTCTGTATTCCGTGAATTGGTTGACATAAAGAGAAGGGAATGATTACAAGAGAGAAAATTTCAGGAGAGAGCTGGAACCAAAGATGTCAAGGGAAAATTTGTCTTCCAAGAACCCCCAGAAACAGAGGCATGATGGGCTACACAGAGCAGAATCAGAGGCAGGGTCACCCTGGTTGACATGTGTGTTAAGCGTCCATGTTTAAAGAGCTCGATAGTCAGTAGGTAACCGGTGGAGATTGATTGAATTTTTGGCTCACCAAATGCCCAGCCCAGGAAAAGCTCAGTTCAAAGTTTGGAATTTTATCAGTTCACAGGTTTAGTCTTTCCCTGCTTGTTTGGAGTAATATAATTTGTGGTTGAGATTTGCAGCTGTCAATTATCTGTTTTCCTGCCAATATTAAAAAAAAAAATGGGCATGGGAAGAAAATAACCATAAAGACATTTAATCAGTTACAAGAATGGGGTTTATCTTTCCCTACCCAGTCATGTTTTCCAAAAAGTCTTCAGAGAGTTTAAATGGATTAATATTTGTCACGTCAAAACCACGTAATTGCAAGTCAGCCCATTAACATGTCTGTGGTCCAACAGCCCGGGACAGAGCAGTCAATTTATCACTAAAATTTCATTTGTTTATTGCCCAAACAAATAAAAGAGCAGGATTGGAAATTGTCAGTGCTGTTAGTCATGATTTGGGGGGCTCTTATTTTCCCTTAGTAATTAAAGCATTGGATCCAGGATATTTCTACTTGTGAGAGCCAAATCCCTGAGTATTCTAATGTAGCACAGCCTATCAGCTATTAATCAAAGTATCTAAAAGTGAGCGTGAGAGAACTCATGTTGGACAATTCAGATTCTTATGAGTTCAGAGGGCTTTCTTTTTTTAGATACCTTTTTTCCTTGTCCACTCTGTTTTTTTAATTAGATGATCTCGTTTTATTGGGACCAACAAGGAACAATGAGTACACAGAGATTATCTGTATTTAAAAAGGCACATACAGAAGTATAATCACACATTGAAGTATTAGACAAACTAAATATGGCAACTAAAGAGGCAGTAGGATATAGGAAATTTGGCTATTTAGTTCATTTCTTGCAATCTCTGGCATGTTGGACAAGTCACTTGGCTTTTCAACTCATTCTCCAGTGTTTTGGGTGAGGATAAGAAGCTACGTCCTACCTGAAGACAGGATTGAGTGGCTTCTGGATGGCCTCAGTAGGTTGGGCGTCTGCCTTAGGCTCAGGTCATGATTCCGGGTTCCTGGGATAGAGCCCCGCATTGGGTTCCCTGCTCAGTGTGGAGCCTGCTTCTCCCTCTCCCTCTGCCTGCTTCTCCCCTTGCTTGTGCATGTGCTTTCTGTCTCCCTCTTAAATAAACAAACAAACAAACAAACAAACAAGTAAATAAATAAATAAATCTTAAAAAAAAGAGACTGATTGAATGAAGTGATCACCTGCCCACCCTAGATATCTAGTGCTTTCTCTCTATAATCCCTTGCTCTACTTTTTCTTCATAGCATTTATCACTACCTGATATTTACCATATATGTTTGTCTTTTTATATTCTCTTTATCCAAATAGAAAGTAAGCTTCATGAAAACAGTTCTGTCTGTGTTATTGCCAGCACTACTGGCACATGGTGTATGGCCAGTAAGCATTTGTTGAAAAGGTGAATCTGAGCTATAAGACATAAGGTTATCAAGAGGAATCTGATAGAGCATGCTGGCTAAACTCTCTTGTGAAGATGTTATGGCTCAGACATGCGCTCTACCACTTTCTGTGTGGGTACCAGTCTCTGAGAAACAAACTGTGAGTGCATACCCTATGGGAACAGACGTTGGTGCTCCAGAGTCGTCTAATACTAGCATAAAAGTGAAATCCCAGTGTCAGGAGGGGGGGAGGGGAACTTGGCACCAAGGCCCCCAAATGAACACCATTCTCTTAAAGGTGTCCTTATCACCACTTCTTTAAATGTGGGTAATTAGCTGCCTAGAACTTTAATTTTATCTCTCATATGGATAAAATAGGCCTAATGATAGTTCCTAACTCTGAGCTGTCATGAGATTGGACAAAATAATTCATGTCACGTAATCGCAGCATCTGAGTTCACTGTCAGTTGTTGCTCTGAGTTTCTGGATTCGTAAAATGTGGACCCAGCTTTTCCAAGCTATGATAAAAACAATTAGATGATGTGGCAACAAGGACTTATAAAGGTTTGTTGTTGCTGTCTTGTAACAGTGGTATCTCCTGGTGATTCCTTTTGATCTGTGTGGTTATGTTTGCTGAGCTTTTATGTTTGAGGAGGGAGGAATTCCGACTGAATGAAGATTCTTTACAAAATGACCTCTTGTCTAAGCTCACAGTTCAAGTGAGAGGACAGTAGAGGGCCATGCTGAAGTGGCTGATGAACTACTTTGGTACCTGTGGGCTGTGGGAGCCTGAACCGGATCACCATCTGGGTAGCAGTGACAGTGGTGGCGGTGGCGGTGGCGCTAGAGCCACAGGCTAGTAAGCAAGAGAAGGGAGTCAGGTGGTTCTGAACTTGTGTGGGACCTGGCAGGATGGGGTTGTGCCTCTGCTCACACCCGAGTCTGTTCCCCTGCTGCCTTAGATCCATGAAACCCTGGAAGCAGAAAGCGATGAGGGATGAGGAATATAAGAGGAAAGGAGCTAACATTTACTTAGCACCCCCCCCCCCATTTGTCAGGCATTGTTAACAATTTTAAAGGTTAACTGCTGTGGTCTGTCATGATCCTTGGAATAAGCATTTTGTTTATTTAACAGTTAAGGACTTGAGGCTGCGGAAGTTAAAATAACTCATTCAGGGTCAACAGTTGAGCAAGGAAGGGATGGTACAGAAGTGTGAATTTTGACTTTCTCGCTTAGACTCTCACACAGACTGTGTGTTCCAATATGGTAGTCTGACCTCGAGGGGAAGCCCTCGAGGGCCTGGATAGGCTCAGCACTTGGACTTAGAAACCCAGGCAGAGCACTGGCATGACATGGGACACTGAGCCCATGGCCTTCTTGCATGTTTCCATCTAGCTCACATCTAGACTGGGTAGAGGCCAAGGTGGAAATACATAAGCTGATGGAGAAGCAGGCTTTGGAGCCTTCCCAGACCCATCCGGACTCCTTGCTCCGCAAGACTGCACCGATTTAGGAGCTCTTCCTGTAAACCGTTTGTTAGATATATGTGCTCTGCACCTGGCGTTGTTTTCTGCTTATCTTCTTATGTTCTTCAGAAGGCTGTCTAGGCAGCGTGCAGGCATTTGGTCCTTATAACTCTGAAGATGTGGGAGTCCACTAACGGTAGGGTTTTTTTTTTTTCTTTTTCTTGCAAATCAACTTTAGTTTTTAATTTTTTTTTAATTTATTTTTATGATAGACTTTTGAGGCCTTTCAGCTGGAAGGCTTCCTAAGGACAGGGCTGGTTTGTGACCTGTGAAAGCAAATCTACTCGGGGAGTCATCAGAAGCCCACCTTTTCTACTTTCTACATGTGATGGCTGTAGATGTTTCGATCAGACATTTTTGATCAGAAGCTGACCACCTTGATAAGGATTGGTGACAAGGTGTCCTTAGTTTTTGAAGTGTGGAATTCTAGCCTATCTGTATAAATATCTTCCAGAGAAGTCCCGACGTGCATGTCTTTAAGAGAATGTTGCTCATTTTGAGTGCCGAGGTTCCCTCTCCCCCTCATGTGGCTGGGATTTCATTTTTACTCTAATATTGGACAACTCAGGCATGCCCTTTTCTGTCTCCATGATGTTTGAGCTGACCATTTCTGTTTATCTGAGACTGATAGGTGGCAACACTTGAGAAATAAGCACTGTAGGACAGGAGAAAGTCAGGAATGTCAGGAAGGAAGAATTTTGAACATCCAGACTATTGTCCTCACTGGATCTCATTTTAATCACTCAGAAATGTTTTTCCAGTGTCTCAAGAGTGCTAAGTACCTGAAAAAGTGGCTGAATTTGCCTACTCTTAACAGGAGAGGGCACTAATTTCAACTCTTTCCTGGGCCAGAGAGACATGTTTTGTGCCTCCAGTTCCAGATGCATCAAGAACCGAATGCCCCAGCACAGTGTTGGCACCTGCTCTCGAGGGCAGTGAGCAGAAGGAAGGCTTTTGTTGCAAAGATCAGAAGTAGAAATGTTCTTTTTGTTTTGAAGTTTCAACTGTAACTTCATTGGCTGCAAGGAAAATCCTCATGTTCGTTTTATTTATACCACCTCTGGCTCCACATTTTCTTGGGCAAGTCTGTAAAGACCGACTTTCTCTATACTAACTTAGAAATGCAAAGAACTCTTCTCTGTGAAGTGTTGGTATTGCTGCAGCGGTTTGGAGCTTTCCTAACAATTTGATTCGTTTATGCCTCTCATTTGCCATTAAAAAAATGGGAAAGTCTTTTTTCTTTATGGTTCTTTGAGATAGTAGGTGAAACTCTATCCAAAAAAAAAGGGTAGCGGAAGTAGATAAAGTGAATGAGAATTTGGAGGGGGGTATGATGGAGTCAGGGGAGTGAATGTGTCTTTGGGTCTTCTACCAGTTTTTTTTTAAGATTTTATTTATTAGAGTGCATGTGCACAAGCAGGGGGAGTGGCAGGCAGAGGGAGAGGGAGGAGCAGGCTCCCCACTGAGCAGGGAGCCCAAAGTGGGGCTCTATCCCAGGAACGCTGGGATCACGACCTGAGCAGAAGGCAGATGCGTAACCTACTGAGCCACCTAGGCGCCCTTCTACTTCTGTCAGTTATGTGAACAATTCCCCTCTTCCCAGCAAGTGTTTAGTGTTCTTGTAAAGTCTGTTAAAACTTGGCTTAGGAAAAGCCAAGCTTGGGAACCTGATCTGCTTACCAGCTTGAAAGGGCAAGTGCCGGGTTAGTCCTAAAGTCCTCATTTAGACCGCAGCCTGCTTGTTATTCTGAAATGACTCTGAAGGGACAGGGAACAGGGACAGCTAACATTTTCTGAGCACTGGCGATGTGTTAGGAGTTGGGCCAGATGCACCATGAACTTCTCCCCCACAACTTACTCCCCCAATACCCTCAGGCATCTGGTATCACTATCACTTCCAAGTTACAGACAGGGCATTTGAGACCGAGGCTGGTCTGATGACGCACATCGCCTGGCCTCATGATGCCAATCCGTGCAGGAGCTGGGACTCTGATTCTACAGGCTGTGCTTTTAACCAACTCTTCCCTTAGCATTTGACGTGGGTTGTTTGATGACATTGTCAGTGAAGTATCACAACTGATCAGCCTTCTTATGACTTGTAACCTATTTGCTTGGGGCTCTGCTTCCTCTTGCATTTCCTTATGTTTCTGTCTTGAAACAATGGGTTCTCTTTGTCATAAGAAATCTGGGAAGGAAGCTCCCCCAGTGAAAGAAGGGAACCACGATTGGCTGACTGAGACTACAGAAATTAAAAAAAAAAAACCCAAACACCCAAAAAACCAGAGGCATCCCTAAAGACGGATTCTTGCTGTCTTATTCCAGAGGGAGACTTTGATGCTAAGCATCAAGAATTCAACCCTCCTCAATCATTTCACATATTGGGCATATAATTTCTGCGGAGATTACAGTTCGAATCTTCTTAGGTGCCTCTGGTTACGGACACAGCAGCTTTTGAATCCGTTTTTTTTTTTTTTAATTTTTTTTTATTTCCCCTCTTGCTTAATCTCCAGAGCAGCCAATTTATAGATGGGAAGAGTTTTTACTTTATCTGTTTCAACCACATTCCCACTTTGTGCCTCTGTATCAGAAAGCAGCTTCGACGGTCTGTTGCGTGGTGCAGGTTTGCTGATGTGTGTGCGTCTGTATATTCCTGAAGATGCTGGAAACAACGGAGAACAAGTGTAGGAGGGTGAGGACCTATATTGTATAACAAACTGAAGGCACCAAGGAGACTGCATTTGTTTTGAGTGAAAAGGTTTATACAAAGATTTTCTTAGTAATGTCTAAGATTTTAATAGGGTAATTAATCTTTCTAAGTGTTAGTGCCAGATTATAGGATCAGCGATTCTCCCTGGCTGCAGAGTAATCCTTTGTGTGTTGCAACGAACAGACCTAAGCGAAGAGAATACTCAGGTTGCCAAACAAAGATACGGCTGCAGCTAGCTTGTTTAGGTTTCTAAATGCATTTTCTGGTACAGTTAAAAGAACCCCTGTTTCCGGGGGACTATCACTGCCCTGTATAGCCATTGAGTTGAGGGGAAAGCCAGAGAAAAAAACACATATGCCTTGTGCTTTTTATTCCTTAACAACCAACTATTAGTATTTTGAAAATCATGACAGGCACGTTCATGGGAGACCTTACCTGGAAAATACAATTTAACTGAAAGACCTATAGGAATAAGGGCACAGGTTTTCATCTAATCCCAAAAGTTCTGCCTCTTTCTCTTCCCTTAATCAAAGTTTAGAGAGAATGGCTAAGCAATCCAGAAAGCCAACAAAAATCAAAGGAGTATAACACAGCAGCTAATGAGACTTGGCTATAGTCTTTAAGCAAGATTGATTATTTAATATAGCCTATCCAAATATTGATTGGAAATGGATGGCTTACTTCATTGTATTTTATATATATGTGTATATGTAAATATTTTATATAAAAATATATATCTATATATAAATATATAGATATATGAATATTTATATATTTAAATATATTTATTTTAAAAATTAAAAAATATATATTTTAAATTATTTAAAAATGAACATATATATAATGTATTATATATACATATATATTTATATGTATAAAATAATACATATATTTTGTTCCATATATATATATATATATATATGGAACAAAACAAAGTTAAGGACATACTGTAACATGTGAAAACCCTGCCGGCATAATCATGTTGCAGTCCACCCAATGGCTTCTGCTCTGGACTTTGCCCTGCACTTCCCCTTGGCTGTGACTAGGTTTCGGCTCTGGCTGTCTACGTGGAGCAGTTATTCAGAACTACGTGTCCGTTGGTTTGGCAGCTGCTTATAGTTGTTGGTTATTTCCCCGCCAACTGCTCAGTTCTATTTGCGTGAACGCCCGCAGCTCTCTACTGCTAGGCCCACTGTTGTGGCAGGAAGTATTTTCTTTTGCGCTGGAACTCCTCCCGCGTTCTTGGGGCCACGCCCCTTCTGCTGGTTCCACTGTTCTGATTGGTTGCTTAACTTAGGCAGAGGCACTAGGTTCCTTCCTTCTTCAGCAATGCAGGTACTTTGTGGTTCAATTAGGCTTACCTCTGAGATCCACCAGAGGATGTTGGTGGGTCGAGGGGAGGCATTCTGTAACTTGTCTGCCTCTTATACAGAAGTGATAGGAGAATGACTTAAATCAGATGCACTCGGTATTTTCCTGTGTGGGGTAGAGCAGTGTGTTGGGGTAGAGCAGAGTTTTAAGGGGTGAAGAAGATCTTGGGCTGGGTGTTCTCGTGATCTTAAAGTCACATTGGTGTTTTAGTTCTATCTCAAGCAGTTGTACAGTTGTATAGCTGAGCTGATGGAGGGAGGAAGGTCAGCTGGTGGAGAAGGGAGGAATGCTCAGAAAGTAAGACGGCGGTCAGGATGCATGTGAATATCAGCACGCATGCTCCCTGGAAAGGGTTCGGGGAGCAGCTTAGGCTGGGGTGCATGCCAGTGTAGCCCCGTATATTAGCTGATGCTTGCAAGTACCATTCGCAGACCACTGCTCCTATTGAGGGGGACATTATCTGAGGATAGTCATGCTATTCGTCAATGAAGGTCAAATAAGAAGTTGTGTTTCCCAAAGAGCCTTAATGTGTTTCCTCTGGTTGTCACCTCCTGCAGAATACTGATCACCATGCAGGAGGGGTGTATCAGGACAGCAGCTGCAAACAAGTGAGTGAGAGCTGCAGCACCAAGCAGTCAGTCCCACCAACAAGTAGGCAGTCATTAACATTTTGCATACTTTGCACATTTTATGCAGCATGGTGATGGGAGAAAAAACACCCTGGAGAAATCAATTGATGGAGACTGATGATTTTTTTTATTTTTAATTTTTTTAAAGATTCCATTTATTTATTTGACAAAGAGAGAAATCACAAGTAGGCAGAGAGGCAGGCAGAGAGAGGGGGGGAAGCAGGGCTCCCCGGTGAGCAGAGAGCCCAATGTGGGGCTCGATCCCAGGACCCCGAGATCACGGCCCGAGCCAAAGGCAGAGGCCTAACCCAAAGGCAGAGGCCTAACCCACTGAGCCACCCAGGTGCTCTGAAGACTGATGATTTAAAATAACTGTTTGGCTTTTGTGGCTAGAAAGCCTGAGCTTTCAGGACAACTCTCAGGGGCAGGCATGCTTGAAGGTATTCCGGAGCCAGGTTGGGACAAGCGGAAGAGGATCAGCACACTGGAAAAATTCCCATTGGAATAAAGGAGGGGCTATTGGCTAAAGGAGGAGGAACAGGATATTGAATTTAGGAAATGTACAATTCCTATGATTGGTTTACGTTGGTGTGTGCAGGTGGGTCTCATTTCAGAGTGTAGATTTCAATGTATCTTTCTGTTGTCTTACTAAAACTCTTAGTGTTATTGGGTACCTAATTTGAATGGACACTGACCACTCCAGGGAAGATTCTGGGTCCCATATTGGTCCAAATGGAAAAGTATGGGCTCAGGCAGAAAACTGCCCTGACAAGTGTAACTTCTGAGTGTACAAGTGTAACTGTAACTTCAATTCTATCATAAATGGGAAATCATTTTGATAAAGTAAATTCTCATTTGTATTACACTTAAATATTGTCCAGGACATGCTGTCATTGTGGGTGGGTAACAATCTTTCTATCGCCTTTCCCCCTGCCCATTGTAGAGATGAAAAGTGGGAGCCGGATAAAGAGGGTGAGATTGGGGGAGAGCATGGGCTTCACTTCCCTTGAAGTAGAGCAGGCTGGAGTAAGACTTTATTCTGACCCAGTCATTTCTCTCCTTGCTAATGAGAGGGTCAAATATCCATACGCTCGAATTAAAAAAAAAAATTTTTTTTTTAGTTCTTTAGTGGGTTTATGGAAACTGCAATACAAGTCACCAAGAATAGTGAAAAGTCAACAGAAAATCAACCCAATGATGGGAAGAATGATTATAAGCTCACAGTATTTATCATAGTTTTTCATGTTTCAAAACGTTCCCAGTTACAGAATCATTTTATAGTTGTGAATATATTTATCAACTCAGTTTATAATAGTCCTGGAAATGTCTTCACATCAGTTATAATGATGCCATTTTTCATAGAAGTCTTTTCCTTTTTTTCTCCTAAGATTTCAAGTTTATTTTTTAACGATAATCCAAGGCTATGATAAAAATAAGTCAGAATGTGTAGCAATAAAGCATATTGTTTAAAAAAATCAGAATATACAAAAGAGTATACAGTAAAAATTAGATTGATTTTTAAAAATTTTAACTTTTGTGAGCATAGTTTTTGTGCTGCTTTCACATTCTTTAAATAGGAATCTGAAATAGATGCTTTTAATTTGGAAACTTCTTTTCTTCTGTTTTTGCTTTTAAGATTAAGAGTACTGGTCAAGGGGAACGTGGCTGGTTCAGTTGGCTAAGTTCCTGACTCTTGATTTTTGGCTCAGGTCATGATCTCAGCTTCCTGGGGTCGAACCCTGCATTGGGCTCACTGGGGAGTCTGCTTGAGAGTCTCTCTCTCTCTCTCTCTGCCCCTTGTCCTTGCTCATGCTCTCTCTTCCCCCCCAAGTAAATAAATCTAAAAAAAAAAAAAAGGAGTATTGGTCAAATGGGTCTAGTTCTTAATAGCCTTGAAACTTTTTTTGATCTTAAAATGGAATATTACTCAGCCATCAGAAAGGGTGAATACCCATCTTTTGCATCAACGTGGACGGGACTGGAGGAAATTATGCTGAGTGAAATAAATCAAGCAGAGAAAGTCAATTATATGATTTCACTTGCTTACGGACCATATGGAATAGCATGGAGGACATTAGGAAAAGGAAAGGAAAAATGAAGGGGGAGAAATTGGAGTGGGAGACGAACCATGAGAGACTATGGACTCTACGAAACAAACTGAGGGTTTTAGAAGGGAGGGGGATGGGGGATGGGTAAGCCGGGTGATGGGTATTAAGTGGGGGCAAGGATTGCATGGAGCACTGGGTGTTACATGCGAACAACGAATCATGGAACACTACATCAAAAACTAATGATGTACTGTATGGTGACTAACAAGACATAATAAAAAAGTTAGAAAAAACCCTTTTTTGGATCTTTTATAATGGTCCATCAGGAAAAGTTTTGGGAGAGTTACACATACAGTTTTTAAAAACTGATCTGCTCGCTTTCTGAGGACTCTCCGTCATTGCTTCCATTTGCTGCTTTGGTTGCTAGTAGACACCGCAGAGCTTCACGGGTATGCATTAAATGTGTATACTCAGGGGTTACTGAGGTGGCTGCAGGTCCCATTTCCAACTCCCAATTAGAGATAATCAGCTGGGGGATTTGTGCCACTAAATAGATGCTTCAGTTTTCATTTGCAGTCCAGCTCTGGTGTCAAATATAAACTTCTTTGAAGCAGCTTTCAGGTTGCAATTCTTCCTTCTTCTGTCTCTAACTTCCTCCTACTTTTCCCCTTCTCTTCCCATCCCCCTTTCTCCTAGCCTGCCTGCCTGCCTTCTTTCCTTCCTCTTTTATTCTCTCCCTTCCTCTTTCTCTCTTGCATTATTTCTTTCTTGTTATTTTGTGTAGGATTCTTTTTTTTTTTCTTTTTTTAAGGTAAATAAGAGGTCTGAGTCTTGGAACAAGAAACAGCACTTTAGAGCCAAGTAGGCTAATATCATTAAACACACACAATTAGCCAAGGTGCTGAGGAGGAATAATTTATAAATTATGAAATTACCAGGGAGTAATTTTATGAAGAGAAATAGCAATTTTATTATGCTATCGGCATATGTCAACATACATTTATATGCAGAGACGTGACTATTTTTATTCCCAATCACTTACTCATGTTGCTGGGAAGGGTCCTTGGAGGTGATTCAGTTCATCCATCTTACTGTACAGAAGAGGAACTAAGGCCCCAAGAACTGAGGCCACTTGCTTAGGGTCAGAACCCTGTGTCACAGCTGTGCACAAAACCCAAACTTCAGGCTTCTGAGTTTCTCCCATTATATCGCAGGGTTATGTGTTTGTTCTGCCTTTTTTTCCATCCTTATTTTGGAAAAAAAAAAAAAAGCTATAGGAAAACAAAGAATGGTCAATACTGTGATGACTAATGTACTCTTATGAATATCTCAATATACTCTTCATCACTTGTTAATATTTTGCTCCAATGATTTCTCTTCCTGGGTCTTCCTATCTTTGTCTTCCTCTGGATGTATATGTATATCTTTGTGCATATGCACATATCTTGTGCATATGTATATCTTTCCTCTATGCATTTTCTTTCTCCCCTCATCTAAGTTGTTGGGAAGGAAGTTGTGACTATCACTCTTAAATAGCTCAGAATTTGTCTTCTAGGAACAAAGGCATTCTTCCACATAAGCAGCACGAATTCTCTCAATGTAACATTGATATAATATCATTATATAATATTGTCTACATTCAGATTTCCCAGCTCTCCTTGCAGTATCATTTGTTTTTTCATTTTTAATCTAGTGATCTGAGTAAGAAGCACACTTTGCATTTAGCTGTCAGGTCCTTTTAGTTTCTTTTAATCTGGAGTGATTCTCCCATCAGATGTTTTAGGATCTTTGATAATACTGAGAGTCTTGAAGAGTCAAGTCCAATTGTTTGGTTGAATTTGGATTTTTCTGATTGCTTCCCCATGATTAGCTTTAAGATCAGCGGTTGTAGGGCAAAAAGACTTGGTGGGTGGCCGTGGTAGGGCGCTTTCTTGGTGCATTACGTCAACAGGAGACACGATGTGAGATGGCCCTGTTATTGTGGAGGCTAACGTTGAGAATTCTTTTTAATAAACGTATGCGGACAAAGCTATTTAAAGGCCATGAGAAACACTATGAGAAGAAAATCCTCTCACCCTGACAATCCTATATATTTGTGATAGGAAAACTCACACAAAGTAGACCTAGAAGCCAAATTTGGATCATTCAAAGTGCAGTATGTCTTGCCTCTGGGGCCTTTCAATCTGGTGATCGTGCTCATAGGTACTGATTTATTCAACTTTCTTCGCATTAGGAGCAGTTTTATAACTATACTGAAATTGTATCTCAGCTGACTACAGCATTAGCAAAATCCTTAATTAGAGGTCATGATCGTCTGGAGTGGGAAGCAGAGGGGAACCGGGGGGTCGAGTGTTACAGGACAGGGATCATGGAGGATCAGGCAGCATTGGAGAACAGAAGGTACCAGAAATACTGACATTGGCTTGGACCATTCATAGGTTTAAAGTCTTTTATTCATCTTCTCAAAAAACATGTCAATATGTTGAGTCACTTCTCCATTATCAGGAGATGAATAAATAGGTTTTCTTGAACACATGAATGCTAAGTGTTGGTTATTTCTCCTAAGCTGAGTTTGGAGCCTTTAATGAATGACAGGGAATTTCCCCTAAATCCTTTGATGGACTTCCTTTCCTAGACTCCTCCACCTTACCTCCTCTATGCTTTGGTCCTTGTTTTATTCTCCTGACCTCATTGTTCATCAGTCATTTTGGCTCTGGCCCACTGGTCAGGTCAATGTAAGTCTGTCTTTCCTGTCCTTAACCTCATTTTACTTTGATTTTTCTCTCGCAGACAACTCTCAGGAAATACTGTCTTCATTAACTTGGACTGCTCTTATACATGGCCGCCTTATATACTACTCACCCTAACCTACACATAAGAACCAGAAAACTGCCTTTGTTTCAAAAAGTATAGTATCTGGCCTTAAGTTTTCTCATTGCCAATGTGACTTTATTAATAAACATCAGATGGATCACAGTGTAATCGTAGTTTCTCTCTTCCTTCTGTATAGAAATCCTCCCCCTTTTTCTCACTTCACACCACGCACTTCAAAATATTGAACAACTCAATTCATTTTATAGCTGGAGGTATGGTAAGGCCCAAATCAGAATGGCTTTGCTTATTCCTGCTAAGTGTAGAAACGGCATTAGTTCTGAAAGCAAGGTTTCATAAAAATAAATACAAAGTGTTATGCATGTATCGAGTGCACTCCTGTGGATTCTGGTTCAGGACTGACAGGGGTGCATTCTCAAGTGAAGAGGTTGGCTGCTTTACACCTGGCAGCTTATCTTCTCCTTCTAGGCCCCAACCTCAACATTGATCAGTTTTGCGTGCTGAAGGCTCTTCTCTTAGCTAAGTGATTTAACTGTTAATTCATAACTGAAAATCTCGAGCGCTAATCTTTTGAGGAGTAGTTACAAGCCTTTGAATATGGCTAGAAAGAACCTATGATGAAGCATGATTAGGAAGGTTTTGTGGGGGTGGACTGAGGGAAGGCTTTTCATAGGTCTGACAAATCAAGCCTGATTGATGCACTTTGTCCCTCTCTGATTCAGAAAATGTGACCATCTTCATGATTTTTCTTGACTATTTAAATGGTTATTACAAATAATAATATTTGTAATAACCATTACAATGGTTATTGTAATGGTTATTACAAATATAATAATAAGCTCAGGTTGTGTTCGTTTTGAAGAAAAGAGAACCTCTCAGTCAGGTTTCAAAAATAAAACGTATTGCTGTTTTTCCCTTGTAAAAATTATTCATTCTATAATTTAGCATCTAGTATGTCATGACCATATTAGTTTTAGTTTATCTTCTTAGGCTTGGCCCCCCCCCCCCCCGGAGAGTTTCACTGACTTGTGTTACATAGTTATCATATAGATATGTACACTTTCTCTTCTTAAGCCAAAAATTATAAAATAAGAATTTCTTTTACAGTAAATTCATAGTAATCATTTTAATGGCTACACAGTATCCTACTGTAGTGATCTACAGTTTATTTTATGTTTCTTGTTGCTTTATAGTGTGTATCCTTAATCATGAATAAGTACACAATAAAAATCTTTGTAGCTAAAGGTTATCTTACATTTCAAAATATTTCCTTGGAATGTTGAGAATATTGATATACAACTTGTAGAAAGAGTAGTAGTATGTTGTATTTCTGTAATCAATAAATGTGATCACACAGAATGTGTATATGTGAAAATATAGGTGATGCTTTCACTATCAATAACATATATTTTTTCAGAAGACTGCTAATTTTACAGGCCAGGCTTAAAAGTGTTTATCTTGTATTTATTGCAATACTAGGAAGGTGCAACCTCTTCCATGTTTTGTGATCCAGGTATATTTCCTCTTTCATGAATTATCTGTTTCTGTCCTTTGCTCATTTATCTTTTAGAGTGTTGATGGTTTAAATATCAGATTTTATGTGCTTTTTAATAGAACAAAGATAAAAGTCATTTGGCTCTTTAATTTGTTACAGTATTTTTTCCCCCATTTATTTGCCTTTTGCTTAACTGGTTTTATCTCTGTGTTCTCCATCAAGGAGAAACACATTTAAACTGTAAAGAGTAAAACTAACATGAGTAACAGAGAACTGAAGCTCAAGAAGGTGAGGAGCACTTTGCTTCTTCAAATATATGAAACTATTCATTCTTTTGATGAATTACTTTTCAAGGGAATGAAAGAATTTGGAGATGCAGTCATTGACACAATATTGCTCATCTTTGAGGAAGATAGTATTTCTAAAAGTGAGCAAAAATGCAGATCAAAGTTTACTTTGCTAGTATTTTGATGGCACTCTGGCAAAATTCTAAATCAACTGTGTATGAGAATTCTTCACAAAGGAGCGCCTGGGTGGCTCAGCTGGTTAAGCATCTGCCTTTGGCTCAAGTCATGATCTTGGGGTCCTGGGATCCAGTCCCACATCAGGCTCCTTGCTCAGTGGGGAGTCTGCTTCTCCCTTTGCTCCTTCCCCCACCCCCCCGCTCGTGTGCACATGCTCGCTCGCTCTCTCTCCCTTTCTCTGTCTCTCTCTCAAATACTAAAAAAAACGCTTCTTCACAAAAGAATATGGTGGCCAGGTTGAATGAGTTTGTAAATAATAACTTATGTCAAAATAACTATTTTGCATGGGTTGTTAGATAGAATTCCGTCAACAGGAGCTATTTTATTTCTGCAGGGCATTGGGTGGGAACTTTTATGATGTTCTTATGGGAAGATGGAGAACTGTGGGCTGGGTGATAATCCTGTTAGGTGGATTAATAACTGGTTAAAGAGCTCACACAATAGGATACTGATTGATGGGAACTTCAAGTTGTGTTCAACAGGGCTCCAATATAAGCTATAGCTTAACAAATATTTTTCTAATTACTAGGATGGAGAGATCAAAGCCTTCTTACCAAACGTGTGTAGGTCCCAAACTGGGAACCTTAATGAATACGCTGGATGAAGGAATCTTTCTGAAAAATCTCAACTGATGGAAAGCAGGGTAGTGCACACACGTGTGAAGTATAATGAGCTCAGTTTAAAACACTGAATTGAGCAAATATAAGACAGGGAGTCTTCCTGAAAGTGAAAGAATTGAGTGTTTCCATTGTCTGAAAGTTCCAAACAAGAAGAAAGCATGATATCCTTATTTGTATCAGTTCTGTGGAGAAAACAGAACCAACAGGGAACACACACACACACAGGCATTAATGTGGGGTGAGGGGTGTTGGCAAGTCGGAAATCAGGCAGGTTAGGGATTCTGACAGGAGTCAATGTTGCAGTCTTTTTTTTTTTAAAGATTTTTTAAAGATTTTTTTTTTTTTTTTTTATTAGAGAGCGAGAGACTGAGAATGAGAGGGGAGAAGGTCAGAGGGAGAAGCAGACCTCCCGCACAGCCGGGAGTCCGATATGGGACTCGATCCCGGGACTCCAGGATCATGACCTGAGCCGAAGGCAGTTGCTTAAGCAACTGAGCCACCCAGGCGCCCCAATGTTGCAGTCTTGAGTCCACAGGTGGTCTGAAGGCAGAATCATTTTCTTTTAAGACCTTCAGCTCTGATTGGAAGTGGCTCATCCACATTATAGAGGGTAACCTGCTCCACATTTTGGAGGGTAATCTACTTCACGCAAAGTCTGGCCTTCATAGCCATGTCTAGATTGTGTTTGACCAAACAACTGGGCACCGTAGCTTAGACAAATTGACATAGGAAATTAATCATCACAAAATTATTCATGGGATATTGAGTTGAAGTGGTAGAATTGCCAAATCCAGATCAATACTAGTCAGCATTTACTCTTCTCTGTGCTGCTCAGAGCAAATCTCATCATTTGGGTTTCGTTCTGGGTAGCAGTTTTACTGAGTTCATTTCCACTGGAACAAATCAAGCGGAGAGTTTGTGGAGATGGTGAAAAGCTATGAAGACAGACCATTTAAAGAACAGCTGGAGGAACTGTGATGCTCCTTAGAAAGGGGTAAGACCCAAAGGCTCTATTGTTTCAGGACTCTCTTGCTTGGTAATGACTCCTGTTGCTTGACCCAGCAATTGAAATGGACTGACTTATGTACCTGAAAAGCCAGGAGTCATCCTGGCTGAAGGTTCAGCTGGTGTCTGGATCACAAACCACATCATCAGCTCTCTTTCCCCCTCTCTCAGCCCTGATTTCCTTGGCTTTATTCTCAGGCAAAAATCTCTCCATGAGGCAGTGCCTTGAAATTTTGAGCATGCATCATTCTAAAACCAACAACTTGGAGCAAGAAGAGGACCTGTCCTTTCTCCAAGGTTCTGTAAAAATTGTGGAAGTATGTCTCATGGACATAGCCTTTGTCAGATGTCCGCTTAGAAACGGAACATGAGGGCAGGAGATTTATATGTAGTTATTGGCAGGCCTGGGTCACATACCCATTCCAGGAATGTGTGCCTCCAAGCCCTGCAAACAACCATGTGCGTTAAGAGTGAGGAATGTATGGGACTGAAGGAAAATTAGATGCTGGGACCAGAAGAAGGTGGGGGATGGGTACTGACTAGCAAAAGGGTCATTCTGCACCAGAAAGGACTTGGTGACTATTTTTCAAACTTTTATAGGCTGTGATGTCTGAGAAGGGAAGAACTGGTGTCAGTGGGCAGATGTGAAGAGGAAACACATTTTTGTCTCTACTTAAGAAATAATACGGGGCACCTGGGTGGCTCAGTGGGTTAAGGCCTCTGCCTTCAGCTCAGGTCATGATCTCAGGCTCCTGGGATCGAGCCCCACATTGGGCTCTCTGCTCAGCGGGGAGCCTGCTTCCTCCTCTCTCTCTGCCTGCCTCTCTGCCTACTTGTGATACCTCTCTCTCTCTCTGTCAAATGAATAAATAAAATCTTTAAAAAAAAAAAAAAGAAATAATACCTCTGAGGACTGTGTGTGTTGTAAGATAACCTATACTCTGTCCCCAGAAGAATTCCCTAGACGAATTTATGGAGACATTTATAGATATTCTAGAGAGGTAATTCCTGTTTTGTTTAAAAAAATTTGCCTAGCTATATTAGACAATCCCTTCTGTTTCTAGAATTCTCTTATTCTGTCCTGTACATGTACATGCGTGCCAGAGCATGCACACGATCTTGTGGTTATTAGATTCCCCCAAGAGGGAAATTTAATCCAATTGCCTGATAAGGGCATTATTTAATGTCAATTGTTTCTGAATTGTTACTTTTGTGCCCGTGAATGGATTCCACATTTCTATTTTGTGTTAAAATAGCATCGCCCGAGACATAAGTGGTTCCCCCTGTGGCATAGAGTATAGAACGCTGATTAGGAGCAAGGGAATAGAAAGACTTAGGAGTAGGGTTTGCTTTATCCTTGTGTACAGGTCACTTCTGCAAACAGAATATTCCATTTCCACTTTGTATTTCAGTCCTAGGACGAAATGCTGAGAGAATGTAGCCTATAAGAAAGAAATAACACTAAAGGGAAGCCCTCAAAGATAATTCCATCATCCATAACACCAGGCGCTTCCTGGCATTATGACTAATAAAACTCAGCTAAAAACATGTTCTAAATATTTTTATGTGCAAAAAATAGAAAATTGTAATAAAATAATGGCTGTTATTTCAAACCATGACTATAAAATGCCCCTGGGACAGAAATGCCTAATTATGAAATAAAACAACTTTTGTATCCCTCAGGCAATGTTTTCAAACTAGTGCTTTCTCCAAAGTAGTCACTATAATTAGTCCAATTCCCCAGAAGAAATGAAAAGTGGAGGGGGATTCATTTAGGGCTATAGCTCAGGGCTGTGTCTTGGATTAGGACCAAATGGACTATTAAAATGTTACTATGAGGTAAGATTATCAGCGCCGTGGGTCAGAGGAATACTTCTCTTTGGAATTACTTAGTACTGTCTTTGAGTCAAGATATTCATATATTTGCTTTTCAGGTAAGTTGGGAGTGATGAATTCTAGGAGGAGTTGGAGACCTTTGATGAAAGTTTATTCCCAACAGTGGTTAGCTGTGCCATTTCCTTAAGCCTTAGCTTTTCCACTTAAATGGATTAAAATGGCTCTACCTACTTAGAAACATGAAGGCTTTAAAACAACAACAACAACCACCACCACCCCGATGGGTAAGGAGTAGAGAAAAGCCATCAAGATTTCTCTTATGTTTTCCCTTGAAATATTTTAAAGTACCAGAGTACTTGATGGCGAAACTATTCCAGAATTTAAAAAAATGTGTATTAAGTATTTTATATTTTGTCACCTAGAATTTATTCATACTAAACTCTTTCTAAAGACGTTTATTTAGAATTGGACATGGTTTCTGAGGAAATGTACCATTCTTTCTAATTAAAAGGCAAGCAGGGCAGGACAACATTTTAAAAATGAGTTGGATACCCTCTAGCTTCTGGAGATCATTGCTATTTTCTCAAGTTAGGCTGCACTGCCTCCTGTGTGGGTTTCTTTTTGTTGACTTTGGAGCTATAGCTATGGCCTCATCTCTTGATTTGTTCACAGTGTGGGAGTTGAACACAATCTGTGTCAGTCAAGGTCCTAGCAGGAAATTGTGTAATCTGGACAGAATTGAATAAGGGGACTATTTACAATAGTGTGTTCAGATTATAGAGAAACCACAAGGGACAGTCCGGAATGAGGAGAGGAAGTGTTCCCAGAACTCTGAAAAGGAAGGTATGTAGAGAAGGCTTCTTGACAGGAGCTGTGACCTTCATTCTGGGGACAGAGCCACCCCGTGAACTGGATGAATGACCACCACACCTCTACCTTTTCCTCTTTCTAATTTCCTGTCTACTCTGTTGGGTTCTCTTCACTGGACAGTGCAAGAAGCTTGCTGATGGAGTAATCTACGCTGATTTTGGTCTATCTCTAATTCCCTGTCTACTGTGATGGGTGCTCCCCAGAAAACCGAACTGGCGGCCATCTTGTTGATGGAGGGGTCTACCCAGGTGGGCCTCTAGGATACACAGTGAAGGAGAGCACGGTGCATGTGGACAGGTTAGCAGATGAGCTCCAGGAACAATCTGTAGGAGCATCCATTTGCAAAAGCAGGCATGAGCTAATAGACTGTTACCATATCTGCCTAGCTTTGAAACAAAGTCTCAGGTGGATAGGGGTAGGTTTCATTGTCTTCTTGCAGAATAAGCTGCATCCAGGCCTCCAGTCAAGGGTTGTAGCCTGAGAGCGGATGAACCACAGCTTTGAGGCAACAAGCCCTCTGGGGGACCCAGCCTCCTGCTTATTCTCCCACTCTGCAGCATGAAAGCGATTGGTCTGGATTTAGAAATATACTGGCAAGCTTTAAAAAACACTTATCATAGGACCATTAGACGATTTTCTAAAACCTAGAAATGATAAGGGAACATTGGAAGACTCAGAGAACCCTGAGGGTGACTCTTCAGAGTAAGTGAAGATTTTAAAGGTCATCTGTGGCAAAAAACAGTGTTCAGGGTGGTTTTCTCTCTATCTCTCTCTCTTTTTTTCCCCTCAGCAAATTCAGTGGAAACAGAAACATTTTAAAGTAGTTAACATGGAGTCTGGAAAACCAAACATCGTATTCTTTTCATTCTTAAGATTAATGAATTAGTTCTTTTTTTTTTTCTTCTTCCTGTTAGGAGGGTTTTCTTTACTTCCTAAATATTGGCTTCACTTAGAAAGGCTAAATAATTTCTTAATCACTTTATAATTATTTGATTAAACCATCTTAAAATTTAATATATCAATATATCAAACATAAATTTATAAGAAACCTAGATCGTCAAATGAAATATTTGAAGGTATTTTAGTGGTCTCCTTAAATACAAAGATATGCCCATTTTTATTCCCAAATTTCCGTTATTTTTCTCTCATTTACCCTAAAGCTCAAATCTGGGAAAAATGGTTTCTATGGACTCCATGTTTTCCAAGTTGTCACGGTTTACTCTTGGAACACAGAATACTTTCTTATCCAAATATATCTGAGTCTTGAGTGGAGAGAAGTTATAGGGATTCTTACTACCAAAGGAGCCACTATTCTATAAACACAGCTTTGGGGAGGGGGTGGGGAGCGGCCCTCAGGGAGATGGTCATCATTTGAAATCCTTGGTTTATTTTACAATTAACAAAGTAAATGGATCCTGTCTGAATTCTAGACTAGGTGCCTACAGACATTAGAGACCTGTGTGTGTGTATGCGCGTGTACGCGCACGCCCGCACACGCAATGCGCTGTTTGAGACAGAGGAGCAGGAGAGAACTACATCTCTGGTTCTTTGATGCTTCCCAAGAAGACAAAATAGGATCTGGTCTATTTCACTGGACATTCCCTCAGGCTGTGATGGCGGTGGAGACTGGCTGCTCTAGAGTTGTGAGTTCACAGTCATCTCCAGTGAGCTCTCCACTTTCGAGCCATGGAACTCTTTCCTTTCTTATTTTGTCATAACCAAGAAGTCACAGAATCAGAAAAAAACAAAACTAATTGGAAGTTAGTCTTAGCCAAATAAAGACCGACAAACCCTTACAGAGAATTGAGATAAATCTTTCTCTTCATTTGTTTATTTCTAAGAGCTGCAGAGAAAAAAGTTTATTGATATCTCGGAGCATAATTGGCCTTACAAAAGCTATCAATATGGTAAAAACCAAATTGTAGAAGAGAAGTTGATTCATTTCACTAAGTATGCATCTCCTCTTGCTTAACTACCCTAAAAAAAAAACAAGCACAAATAAGTCACTAGGAAAATGTGAAGTCAAATTTGTGTAGAATTTACATTCCTAATCAGACAAGTTGGGTTATTTCGAAAGCTCTTCCTGTGTAATATAGTGATGTGGGAATCATTGGAAGGGAGTTTTTTTCCCCCCACTCTGTTTAACTTTTTTTGATGGGAGTTGGGGTGGAGAAGCAAAAATCAGGAGAAGTTTGTGGACTTTTGTAGACTTTTATTGGGTTTCCGTCATCTATCTTTTCTCTTTTCTCTTCTGTTCTCTTTTCTTTTTTTCTTTTCTTTTCTTTCTTTCCCTCCTTCCTTCTTTCCTGCCTTCCTTCGACACATGAAGACAGAGCTCTAGCTCGGTGAAATGGATGTGCTTTTAAAGCTAAAAACAAGAGTTAAGTGTGCAGCCATCTAATTTTGAGATAATGAGGATCAGAGTGAAGAGGGCAGGGCGGGAATGAAAATGAGGGAGGGATGCAAGAGACAGAAGCCTGGCTGTAAGTTCTGAAGGAGACAAGTTGCAGATAGGTCCAGGATTTGGGTGGGTACTTGAGAGAATCCTATTAACGTTAATAGAGTGAGGATATCTTTGAAGGGTAGAGGTGAGGTGGGGGAACGATTTATAGTAGAATTACATTCACAGATGCAACTTTTCCAGCATCCAGGATTCCACAGTGACATGCAGTGTTTCATGATGTATTATTTTGTAACGGAGAACATGAGGACTCCCTCACGGCACTGTTATGAAGGTTAAGTGAGACAACATGTATAAAAAGCTTCGAGATAATGATTATAATTATCATCCTAACGAAAACATTAAGCAAGCCTTGAATAATTCCTATATGCCAGCTACTTTAGTAAGATTTTTACATATATTAACTACCGTTCTCCAATGACTCTTTGAAGTAGATACTGATATCATCTCACTTACAGGGGAGGACGTTGAGGTACAGTGAGGGGGAAAGCAACTTGCTCAAGGTGACAGCAAATGTAGCCAGGCTCCACAGTTTAGCTCTTCATCACTCCCTTCTCTAGGCTCCTGGGTAGAATTTATATTGATCATTCTACGAGACTGGAGATCAGTGGCAGATTTGAAGTTACTGAGTAATCCAAGTCAACAGCCCACACCCTAGTTGGTAAATCTCATGAAACTGAGGAAGCTCAAAGGCGTCGGAAGGTCAATACGCCTATGAGAATAAAGGTGAAGATGTGAACATTTTGTCATGTAAATTATAAAGATACGGGGTCCATTTTAAAAAATACCCATAAGCAAAGGGATTCATAGTCAGGAAGCCATAGTTTTACCTCTCTTGATATTGGTCGATTTGACAGATGTTTTTGAGCAAACACTGTGCTTAGCATTGGGGGGCATTCATTGGGGGACAAGAAAATTCCTCTCTTACCAAGTTCAGTGTGAGGTGGGAGAGACAGGTGAGCACCAGGAGTGTGTCAGCTCCAACCCGGTCTTTGGGAGGTCACATGCATCACTTTTTGGGAGAAGTAACACAACTATGGAACAATAGGATGAAAAGGAGGTTAGCACCTGTGAAAATGAGTTGGGGAATCAGGAAGCAGGCTGTTCCCGTGGACCGCTGCTTGTGCTTGCACTGGCTCAAAGACTCAGACTGTGGGGGTGGGCATCAGGTAGGGTTAAAGCTGGAGAGGTGAGCCGTGGTCTGCTCATGGGGGGCCTTTGAGGTCGTGGCGCAGAGTTGGGTAATTATCTTAAGGGCAGTGGAAATTATCAGTGTGATTGAAGTTGAGAAGTGCAGTGGTCCAGCAGCATCTTTGCGACACATCTGGACCATGAGATACACTGGTCGAGCACTGATCTTGAAGGGCCTTTGGGGAGCATATTTTTATTTATACCAAATTTCTGCATCTATAAAGAGCCTGTGAACTGTATAAAGGAAGTTAAACTTGCACCTAAGCCTTAGCACGCAGCGTGCCCTTCGTCTCTAAGGCGTGCACTTTTATTTCGGTGCAAATTTAAGGACGAATGTGTACGGTCAGATTGTTTCACTCCAAAACCACCAGTTATTTGCCTGGGGAGGCAGTTGAACTTCATTTCTAGTCTCAACTGTGTTCCATGAACCTGGGACAATCAGTTAACCGTCTTAGGTCTTTTTTTTTTTTTTTTAATCTGTAACATGAGAAAGTTGAGTAAATCATTGAGGTTTCCTCTAAGCTTTAGAATTCACCTATTGTGGTTTGAAACTTCAAACATGCCGGTGGTGTGAAAAGTGACTAGTTTTCACGATATACTATTCTTTCTGTTATGGTTCTTCTTCCCCATCCTAGGTGAGATTTCAGGGGTGATTCTTACTGCAGAAAGGGGCTGAAATGACAATAGGATTTGATTCAGAAACACTCCAGCTAAAGTAGCATTTGGAAACCACTTTACCCATTCCTACTTGTTACAGATGAAGACACTGAGGTACCGTTACTAATTCCATCAGTGGGTCAGTGGCAGAGTGAAGTCCAACAGCCCAGGGGCTTCAGACCCCACCCCAGTCCTCTTTCTACTTTATTGGGGGTCACTTTCCTTCCCTCTGCCTGGGTGTTGTAGGGTGATGTCTTAGTTAATAACCTGGAAAGAATGTTGGATTCTTTGGAATTCTTTGGAAGATTTCAGATGTTCTTAAGTAGAAGCGGCTACCACTGCCAATTAGGGCTGTTGTTTATTTTCCTGGCTTCAAGTAGCCTATATATATGTATATGTGTATATATATATATATGTATATACATATACATACATACAAACATACTTACATATACCATACATGTAGTAGTATATATAATTTGTTCCCTTATTCATGTATGTTTTTCCTCTCTCTTTTGCTAATGGCTTCCTCTCTACTTCCTCTAACAGAAAGATTCTGTTTTCTTCCTTTCTCTATCCCAGTTCTCTTCTACCAGCTAGTAAATGATCTTCCTCTTAGTTCAGGAAGCTGGCAGCCTCCAATCTGCAGCCCTTCGATAGCCAGCTAATTAAGGGGAAAGCAGGTGTGGATGGGTCTATTCAGCCTGTAAATAGTGCCAAAAATTAAAGTTATTGGTGTATGAGTGCTAGCAGGTGGAAGCTCTGTTTTATACCTTTAATAGAGGAGGGGAGAGAGGGGGCGTTGGGAGGCCTTAAGGGTAGGAAAGAAAAAAAAATGACTTTTTTATGACTAAAAGCTCTTCAAACGAGAATGTGTCTATTTCTGAATCATTGTCTTGTTTGGGATTAATCCTAAAGACATATAATTGCCTGCCCTCAGGGTCTAATGTTCCCTGAGCAGGGCTCCATGACCTGTATGGCCTGGGCAGAAATAATTCATGGTCTCAAGCTGATACTTAGCAGTGTAACTCATGACTGACTGCAGACATAAGTGCTTGTGCTCTTTTGTGATTTCTCCTCTCTCTTTCTTACGTCTGCTCAAATGCCCAGAGTTCCCTCTCTGCAAAACCCCTCTCTCAAATGCTGAGGGAAAAAAAAGATGATCTATTGTTGCACAACTTAATGCATCACTTAATGAAGCGATTTGGAAATAAAATTTGTGTGAGGAAATGAGTGCCCGGGAGCGTATTTCTCCCTTTGTTGTTTTCTGTTTTCTTTCTGATTTTCCCCCTTTTCTTCTTCCTTCTTTTGTGTTGAATAATTTATGTTAGCATTTCTTAACTGGAGAACATTTTTTTCTAGTAGGGCATTATGGCAGAAGACCACGAAAGCATCAGATACTACGTATTCAAAATACATTAGCACAAGGCTGAAATGCTAACCCTGCAAGAGAATAATTACAGTGTGTCTTCATTGAAATTGTACACATGGCTTTGTGATCACGCTCATTAATTTAGATCCAAATGAAGCAAAATTATTCTGCATGGCTGCTGAGTTAATTTATGCGATATAAGTAAAGAAAAGTTAAATAAAATGTGATGGAAAAATGAGATTGCGGCCAGGCTTTAGGTCCATAAGAAGAGGTTCTCTCCTCTCCCCAGACTTGCTGGCCCCTCTGGTCTACAAAGCAAACCATGTGATAGCAAAACTTTGTTCATCCAAAGACTGTATCTTGGAGTGTCTTGATGGAAGTTCTGAAGCATCTTCTTCTTTACAATTAATTTTTTAGGTGTGGGGGGGAGAATAATAGATAATGATTTGGTATGATAGATGATTTGCTTGGAAATACTCAAATATCCAGGTAAAAGAACATGAGTTTTTTCTATTGATGTGAGTCTGAGCGCCTGGCAGGATGGAAAAAAAAAACAAACGCTGTGCTTTAATGGGTGGTATTTTTTTTTTTATAGATTTGAGCATCTTACCGTGGATCACATATTGTATATTGTTTCAAGTGGACAAAGAAATAAGTTTTCTATTTTAATATCAAGGAGGAAAATAACCTGTCATTGTGATTTTCTAGTAGAGCAGCAATGGAAGATATATGTCCTGGAAAAAACTACCTGTTGCTTTCTACCTTATTTCTGCTCATTCTAAGTTATTTGGAAGTGGTAACTAGCTTCGATTTCATGACTGGGGTATCCTAGTTTGTCTTACAAGATGGAGGGATGATTATGTTTCTCTATATGGAAAGGAGACTGATTTTGAATCTATATGTCATTTGAAAGCATCCACAAAAACTTATTTACTTAAGCTTTCATTTCTGTGGGAGAAAAGTAGATTTAATTCAATTAGAAAAATTTTCATTAGTCTAAATCCTTGCGATATGATAAATGTAACAGGGTCTCTTGTTTTTCTGACTGCTTGAATCTAATAGATTGAAAGGGGGAAAAAAAAGCATGTGCAAATAGCTAGCAAACTCGACCACAAGCCAGGAGATGCTTTAATCTACAATGGAGGTTCAAAGAGAAGTACTCCAAATAGGATGAGGTCAGCCTTCTTGAGGAAAATGACCTTTAATATTGATCTCTGACCTCGGAGGCTCTGATAAAACCTAGAGATTTGGGGCAGAGAAGGGAAAGGTAAAGTGATGAAGCAGTCAGGAACTGGACAATGGCCTGGAGTGTAGTGTCCTATAGGAGAATCATGAGAGATAATTCTAGAAAGGTAGATGGGGATAGCATGGAGATTGAGGTGGGATCGAGGCATTTTTATTTCACTTGTAGGCAAGAAAGGGGCATTGAAATTTAGTGAGTGGTTGGGTGCTGTCAGTGATAGAAGGGATAGGTGTGAATAGGGACCCTTTGGAGGCTGGTAGGTCATTAGGAGATTGTGGCAACTAGGCAGACTGGCGACAGTTAGTCATCAAACTAGAAAGAGAGCAGTGGAATGATAAGAATGAGACTGTCCCAGGAGAATTTGCAGGCCCAACTGGTTGGATGTTGGGGCGAGGAAAGGAGAAGGAAGCAATAGATGTTGGCACCTTTAACAGAAATCCAAAGTTTGTAGTTTATGGTGGAAAGATAAATTCAGTTTTACACCTATGTGTTTTGAAATGCTTCTGGAATATGTACCAAAAGAGGTCATAGCAGTCAGTTGGAAATTCGGGTTAGAGCTACTTGGAAGGCTCGAGCCTGAAGAGACACATTAGAAGGTCAAACATGTAATCAGTCATAGCTAAAGCCATGCAGGTGGGTGACATTGCTCAGGGAGAACAGTAGATGAGAGAAGTGAAATGGATGACATTGGGGTGGATTTCTTTGATCAGGGAAAAGTGAAGAAATAATAGAGGCTAGAGAGGAGTAATGGGCAACAAGGGGACCATGCAGTTGGTAGGATCTAGTGAAGTGTAAGGAGGACGGAGTTTTAGGAAGGACAAGAGCAACAGAGTTGAACACAGCAGGGTGGCTGAACAGGGAAGTATTAAGATGATTGACTTTGTGTCTGGAACGTTGGTGGCTACTTCTGCAGTGATGGAGACAGGAAAGAGACTCGAAGTGCTTAGACTCACGTGGGGTCGGGGTGCTACCCTTTCAAGGTGAAACAAGAACGTTGAGATCAATTTAGAAAAAGAAACCTTTTGGAAAGATCAGGTATAGATCTTTGAGTCTTCCCCAGATTTTCCCAGCCTGTTTTCTCTGAAGCCCCTGCTCCTCTGAGCATGAACCTCATTGCCCTCGTTGATTCTCCATCATTTGCTAGGATTCTCTAGAGCAGGGAGGTCATTCTTAATGGGAACCTCTCCTCTCATATATTGACTATGAGTGTCTCCCTTCTGTGAAAGGACTTCATTTTCATATCCATACCTTGTCTTCTTGTCATGTTTCTGTGGAATAAAAAGTGCTTACTGTCATTGGTAAAGTCAGAGGTCATGATTCTGGAATTTAGCAACTCTTACATCTATCGGTGGCAGAGAGGTAGGAATACATTTAGTTGTGGTGCAAAGATCACGAGCCAGTTGGCTGAGGAGCAGATTTCAAACCTCCCGCCCCGCCTTTAGCATCTTTCTGATGAGTGCCCATCCATCCATGCCTCAAGCTACCTTGGACCCCAGCAGATCCGTTGTCTTATTAGACCAGTTGTGAAGACTGAAAGAATGGTGTTGGTCAAAGGAGTGGGAAGGAAAGAGGAAGAAAGATAATTTAATGGAATAGAACAGTTGCACGTTCCAAAATCCATTTCATAAACCTTTTGTTTTCATCACGGAGAGAGAAAATGTCCATTTCCTCCATTTGCCTTTCATTTTATCCTGCTATTGATGTTTTCCTTTATTTTTTTTTTAAAGTAATACTCTTTTTTTTTTTTAAGGATTTTATTTATTTGACAGAGAGAGAGAGAGAGCAGGAACACAAGAAGGAGGAGTGGGAGAGGGAGAAGCAGGCTTCCCAGTGAGCAGGGGAGCCCGATGTGGGACTTGATCCCAGGAACCTGGGATCACGACCTGAGCTGAAGGCAGATGCTTAACAACTGAGCCAGACAGGCGCCCTGATGTTTTCCTTTAATACTGCTTTACTTACGCTAGGAAGTGAAGTATCAAGGATTTAAGGAAGTGCATGGTTAAATCTTTGTTCCCAAGATTCCAATGATAAGTGGCACTTCTTTCTGGCACTTTGTTTTGTTTTTTTTTTTTTTACTTTAACCCATCAGAGTATTTTATTCCATATCTCTATGCTGTGCCACATGATTTCCGTAAGCATTGTCTTGGCATGAGGCACTTGGAAATAAGGTTCTCTTTTCCATATCAAGGAGTGCACAAAGTTCCAAACATTCTTGCAGACGTTATGAGATCACTGAGCAGGGGGAACCACTGGCTCAGCAGAAATGTTATAGCCGTCACTGATTTATGGAGACATCAAAAAGAAATGAAAGGAGACCAAGGACTGAATACAGCAGTCATTCCAAGTACGATAAGTAATCCTGAGAACAAAGTTTTGCTCATTTATAGTTTCCACAATTTTAGAGAATTAATGCCTGGGGTTTTTCCTTGGCCCTTTCTGTTTGTGTACAATTATCTTGAGACTGATTTGCTAGCAAATAGTATGCTCAAAAATGAGTAATTCATGAGAATATATTTATTCAGTGACTCATTAAAACTATATTCACATTTTTACTAAACTACAGTTTTGATTTTCTATGTGAATGTTTGGCATAGCATTATAGATTGTTATATTTGCTTCAGAACATTTATATTTAAATCTTTTGAAGCATTGGCCTCTATATTCTTTAAATTGTCAGTTTACTTTTAACTTTTGTTACCTTAATATAACTACCTTCCTCTGTCTCTCTCCCCTTCTATTAGCTCTTACTCCTGATGCTCTTCTTAGGAGAGTAAGAAACCTGATTTTACCTAATATTCAAGATTCTTGCCTTGGAAAGTGTGCTCTGCAACTACTCATGATTCCTTGCATTGACTTATCACTCTCTCCCAATACCTCTGCACCTCCTTCTTTCTCTCTTGTCCTCTTACCCTCATCTATCACCCCTAACTTAGAGCCACTTCACTCTGGTTTTAGGTTCCAAGACTATATGGTCATTAGTTTTCTGGGTTGTGGCCCTCTCAAAAGATACATTCATATCCAAATCCCAAATAACTGTGAATGTGACCTTATTTGAAAATAGGATCTTTGTGGATGTCTGCAAGTTGAGATGAAGTCATAGGGGATTAGGACAGACCCTAGTCCAGTGGCTGATGTCCCTCCAAGGAAAGAAAATTGGACACACAAGAAGGATATCATGAGAAGACAGAGATTGGAATGATGCATCAATAAGGCGAGGAACAGCACCGATAGCTGCCACCAATCATTAGAAGCTGGGGCAGTGGCACAGATTCTACCACAGAATGTCCAGGAGGAATCAATCTGGCCAACACCTTGGTTTTGAATTTCTAGCCTCCAGAATTGTGAGAGAATAAAGTTGTGTTGTTTTAGGTCACCCAGTTCATGGCAATTTATAATGACAGCCCTAGGAAACTAAATGACCTTTGTTTTATAATATTTGAAAAATACAGTTTTTCACAAAAATAAAATTGAAACTAGGTAAAGGTGCAGCCTATTAGTCAGTCTTCTGGGTTGCAAACAGTAGAAACTGATGTTGGCTATTTTAACTGGCCAGTAAGGTAAAATTTATTCTATAGAATGATAGAAGCAGTTAACGGAATCAACAAGAAAGTGGGAGAATTGGGTTGGAGATTAGAGCAACAGCCATGGGCATGCCATTGGACATGTTTTGGGATGTCATGGCTTCTGGATACATCCTCCTACTGTGACTGACTCCTTTATCTTCATAGTACATTCCCTCTACGATTGTGTGGCCTGCCCCTGAGTTAATCTTTCAGGGATTCAACAAACGGTAGGGGTTTTCCAAACTAAGCCTCTGCTGAGCGCTTATGCTTTGACTGCAAAAGAGCAGGGATAGACCATATCTCCTGAGGCTCTGGGAGGGAGAAGCAGTGCTTTCTCATGCCTCCTGTCTGAACTGTCTTAGCATCTGTGTCAGAGAAAAATTTTGTACCAGCTACTTGTTAAAAACGGCAAGGCAGATTTTTCACACTACTGCAGTAGGAGGAGAGAGACTTCAGTGTAGGACTGAGCTCAACTCTGAATGCAGAAAAGACAGCCGGAGATTTGTAGCCAGCAGAGTGAGGGGGGCAGTGATGGACAATGACTAAGAAGAACTTGCTCAGTTCATTCACTTGCTCAGCGGATTCTCACTGGAAGTACTGAGGATTCTTTGCTAAAACTGGTTGAGAACTAGTTGAGAAGAGGGCTTAGAAGAGCCTGGCTAAAGTCAGGTCTTTATCATCCTTTCACACCCAGGGCAAAGAATGTGAATAACACCACCAACACCATAACATACTGAACCTGATACTGATACTGGATAGTGATACTGATCCATTAAGAATTTGAAAGAGGTAAGCTTGAAAAGGAAATCTGCCTTGATTGGAACAGAAGTGTGAAATGCTACTAGCAGGAGTCCTGAGTAACTCTGCTTTGCTGTTACTTACCCTACAGGATTCAGCCCTTGCTTAGACTCTCCTGTGATTGACTGCTTGGGGGAAGGTGTCTTCCTTTCAATGTTTACTTTTTCTTGTGTCCTCCTAACTTTCTTTAGCATCTAGAGAAGAGGGGATAAATGCATCTCCTGTGCGGTTTTTCTCCATTTGTGCCCTTCAGAACCGTCCTCCACCATCCCACCATTCCCCAGGAGGCTGTTCCAGCTGGACCAGCTTCCCATTGGTGTTGGCCTCACTGGGGGCATTGGGAAGAGAATGAAAGGCAGAAAGAGAGAGCACTCGCATTCTCTCATTTGAGGGCATGGTTCCACCAGCAAATACATTCTCCGTGCCTAAGACTCCTATCAGGGCTCCAACCCTCCCTGGGGTCCTGGGGCACCACTTCTTCAGTAGGTATGGAAAGGACTACTTCCTGGTTCCCTTATTCCTATCCATAACACTGCAAGGGATTCATTTATTAAAATAGCTTTTGATGAGCCATTGGACCTGTATCATTTTCCTAAAGACCTACTGGGACCTTGGGCCGACTCTTTCAACAGTTAGATGCTCTCTCTGCTCAGCTACTTTCTTTACACTTTTCAAACTTCTAGGTAAAATCCACCTTTCTTTGATTCCTTCCTAGATTATATGCTTAGTATTCCCAAAAAATTGTGAATCGAGATGCTTTCTTTTGGGATATTTGTGTACTTACCTATTTTCACTCAGAATATGCCCAATTTGGGAATTAAATTGTAAATGCCTCAAGGTTAATGGCCATATATACAGTCTAATTTAGATGTTCTTTCTCTATAACCCACTGGTAGGCCTCTGCAAGATCTTGCATATGCTGTATGTAGTAGGAGAAAGTGACTGAAAAATAGGCAAGTCCAAATGCATACAGTGCCATATTTTCTTATATTGTAGTTGGGGAATACATGACATTTAATATCTATTGTATGGGCTTCTTTGAATTCTTAGAGAAAAAAGTATAGACATTTCTATTCTCAAGAATTATTTTGTAGTTTAAAAAAGAGGGGTGCCTGGTGGCTCAGTTGGTTAGGCAACTGCCTTCAGCTCAGCTTATGATCCTGGAGTCCCGGGATCGCGTCCCGTATCAGGCTCCCTGCTCAGCGAGGACTCTGCTTCTCCTTCTGTCTTCTCCCCTCTCATGCTCTCTCTCTCTCTCTCTCTCAAATAAATAAAATCTTAAAAAAAAAAAAAAAGGAAAAGAGTTTCTTTATTCTTCAACTACTATGATACTTCTATTGTATTTTTTCCAGTTTTATTGAAGTAAAATTGACATATAACACTGTAATTTTAAGGTGTACACTGGGATGATTTGATACATGAGTATAGTATGAAATATTTACTGTGATATTTACTTTAATAAGCTCATTCTTTACCTCACATAATTACAATTTTGTTGTTATGGTGAGAATGTTAAAGCTCTACACTTGTCGCAATTTTCAAGTATACAGTACAGTTTTATTAACTATAATCACCATACTGTACATTAGATCCCCAGAACGTACTCATAACTGAAAGTTGTATCCTTGACCAACATTCCCCAATACCCCCATTCCTAAATCTTTGGCAACCATCATTCTTTTCTGTTTCTATGAGTTCAGGTAGGTAGGCAGGCAGGCAGGCTGGCTGTACGTCCAGTGTGGAACCCAATGTGGGGCTTGAACTCATGACACTGAGAGCAAGATCTGAGCTGATGCTTAACTGACGGAGCCACCCAGGTGCCCCCCAAGTTTAATGTTTTAGATTCCACATGTAACTGAGATCATGTAGTATTTGGCTTTCTTGTAGTTACATATCACATATGATATGTAACTCAGAGTCCATTCATGTTATTGTAAATGTTTTTTTAATGATTGAATAATACTCATATATATAAACACTTAGATTGTTTCTATGTTTTAGGTATTGTGAATAATGCTGCAATGAATATGGAAGTGCAGATATCTCTTTCAGATTTTGATTTTATCTTCTTTGATTGCTGGATCATATGATAGTTCTATTTTTAATTTTTTGAGGAGCCTCCATACTGTTTCCTCTAGTGCCTGTACCAATTTACATTCCCACCAACAGTGCACAAAGGTTCCCCAACAGTGCACAAAGGCTCTACATCTTTGCCAGCATTTGTGATCAGTTGTCTCTTTGATAATAGCCGTTCCAAAAGGTAGAAAGCGTATCTCCTTGTGATTTTAATTTGTACTTCCCCAATAATCAGTGATATAATACACCTTTTCGTGTACTTCGTGGCCTTTTGTATGTCATATTCAAGACAATGTCTATTCAGGTTCTCTGCCTATTTTTAAATCAGACTGTTAATTTTCTGCTATTGAGTTGTAAGAATTTCTTATATTTTGGATATTAATCCCATATCAGATATATGGCTTGCAAATATTTTCTGCCATTTCATAGATTGCTTTTTCATTTTGTTGTTTCTTTTGTGAAAAGATTTTGAGTGTGATGTAGTGCTAGTTGTTGATTTTTGTTATTGCTTGTGTTTTTGATGTCCTATACAAAAAAAATCATTGTTAAAAATGTTAAAGGGCGCCCGGGTGGCTCAGTTGGTTGAGCGACTGCCTTCCGCTCAGGTCATGATCCTTGAGTTCGGGGATCGAGTCCCGCATCTGGCTCTCGGCTCCACGGGGAGTCTGCTTCTCCTTCTAACCTTCTCTCCTCTCATGCTCTCTCTCACTTTCTCTGTCTCTCAAATGAATAAATAAAATCTTTAAAAAAAAAAATGTTAAAGAGTATTTATCTTATGGAAAACTTTTCTTCTAGGAGTTTTATGGCTTCAGGTATTACTTTCAAGTCCTTAATCCATTTCAAGTTAATTTTTGTAAGTGGTATAAGATAGGGGTCAAATTTAAATGTTTTGCATGTGGCTATCCAGTTTCTCAGCATCATTTATTAAAGAAACAATCCTTTTGCCATTAAGTATTCTTGGCTAGCTTGTCAAACATATATTGTCAACTTATTAGTTGACCGTATATGCAGGGGTTTATTTCTGGACACTCAATTTTTAAAAAATTTTTTATTAACATATAATGTATTATTTACCCCAGGGTACATGTCTGTGAATCATCAGACTTACACATTTCACAGCATTTGCCATAGCACATACCCTCCCCAATGTCCATATCCCTATCCCCCCCCCCCCCCCCACCTCCCAGCAACCCTTAGTTTGTTTCATGAGTTTAGGAATCTCTTGTGGTTTGTCTCCTTCCTCATCCCATCTTGTTTCATTTCTCTTCCCCACCCCCCCCATAACCCCCTGACCTGCTTCTCAAATTCTTCATATCAGAGCGATCATGT
>CM052802.1:122143775-122177125 GCA_028533885.1 Nasua narica
CATTTCTTGATTGGATTATTTGTTCTTTGAGTGTTGAGTTTGAGAAGTTCTTTATAGATTTTGGATACTAACCCTTTATCTGATATGGACACTTAATTCTGTTCCATTGGCCTATGAGTCTGTTTTTAGGACAGTACCATATTCTTTTACTATTGCTTTGGAGTATAGTTGAAATCAGGATGTGCTATGCCTGCAGTTTTGTTCTAAGATTGCTTGGCTCTTTGGGGACTTTCGTGGTTCTGTATAAATGTTAGCTTTGTTTTCTCTATTTTGGTGAAATGTGTCATTGGAATTTTGATAGAGATTGCATTGAATCTATAGATAACTTTGGGCAGTATAGGCATTTAAATGATATTCTTATCCATAAATACTGATGTCTTTCCATGTGTTTTTGTTATCTTCAATTTCTTTTCTTGATATCTTAATTTTTGGTGTTTAGATCTTAAACTTTATTGGTTAAATTTATTGCTAAGTATTTTATTGTTTTTGATACCATTATAAATGGAGTTATTTTTTTTCAGATAGTGCACTGTTAGTGTATAGAATTCACTGATTTTTGTATGTCTTTTTTATATCCTGAAAATTTATCGGATTTATTTATTAGGTCTAGTAGTTATTTGGTGGAATCTTTAATATTTTCTCTATATAAGATGTCATCAGCAAACACGGATCATTTTATTTATTTATTAATTTTTTGTTTTTTAAAAGATTTTATTTATTTATTGGAGAGACCGAGAAAATGAGAGAGAGCATGAGAGGAGAGAAGGTTAGAGGAAGAAGCAGACTCCCCGTGGAGCTGGGAGCCTGATGTGGGACTTGATCCTGTAACTCACGGATCATGACTTGAGCTGAAGGCAGTTGCTCAACCATCTGAGCCACACAGGTGCCCAAACACGGATCATTTTAATTCTTCCTTTCTGACTTGAATGCCTTTTATCTCTTGCCTGATTTCTCTGGCTAGGACTTCCAGTACTATATTGAATAGGTGTGGTGAAAGAGGCCATCCTTGTTTTATTCCTGATGTTAGAGGGAAAGCTTTCAACTTTTCACCATTGACTATGATGTTAGCAGTGGGTTGGGTATATACAGCCTCTATTATGTTTAGGTACATTCCTTCTATGCCCAGTTTGTTGAGAGTATTTATGAAGAAAGGATATTGAACTTTTATGAAATGCCTTTCTGCATCTTTTGAAGTGATCATATGATTTTGGTCTCTGTTCTATTGTTGTGGTATTATCACATTGACTGTGCATATTTTGAAACATCCTTGTATTGCATAGATAAATCCTGAGGGATCTTGATGTATGCTCTTGAACTTGGTTTGCTAATACTTTGTTGAGAATTCTGCATCTATTTTCATCAGAGATGAATATAGTTTTGTTTCCTTGTAATATTCTTAGCTTTGGTATCAGGGTAATGCTGGCCTTGTAAAACCAGTTCGGGAGTGTTCCCTTCTCTTCAATTTTCTTTTTTTGGAAGAATTTAAGAATTGGAATTAATTCTTCTTTAAATTTTTGGTAGAATTCACCTGTGAAGACTCTGGTCTTGGGCTTTTTTTTTGGAGCTTTTTGATTACTGATTTAATTTCCGTACTTATTATTGGTTTGTTCAGATTTTCTATTTCTTCATGATTTAGACTTGGTAGGTTATGTTTCTAGGAATTTATTTCTTTAGAGTTGTCCAATTTGTTGGCATGTGATCATAGTCTTTAATGATCCTTTGTATTTCTATAGTATCATTAGCAATGTCTTCTTTTTCATTTATAATTTTGAGTCTTCTCTCTTTTTCTTGATAGTGTAGTTAAAGTTTTGTTAATTTTGTAAATCTTTTTAAAAAGCCAGTATTAGTTTTGTTGAGCTTTTCTGTTATTTTTCTCTTCTCTATTTCATTTCTTTCTACTCTGGTCTTTGTTATCTCCTTCCGTCTTTTCAGTTTCAGTTTAGGTTTTTTTTTTTTTTTTTTTTTTTAAGATTTTACTTATTTATCAGAGAGAGAGGGAAAGCACAAGCAGGAAGAGTAGCAGGCAGAGGAGAAGCAGGCTTCCCACTGAGCAGAGAGCCCAATGTGAGGCTCAATCCCAGCACCCTGGGATCATGACCTTAGCCAAAGGCAGCCGCCTAACAGACTGAGCCACCCAAGGGCCCCAGTTTCAGCTTAGTTCTTATTTTTATATGTCCTTGACGTGTTAAGTGAGGCTGTTTACTTGTGATCTTTCTTTTTTCTTAATGTAGGCATTAGTTACTATAATGTTCCTCTAAGCACTGCTTTTGCTATATCCCGTAAGTTTTGGTATGTTACATTTCTACTTTTGTTTCAAAGTATTTTTTGATTTCCCTTTTGGTTTCATCTTTGGTCCATTGGTTGGTCAGACATATGTTGTTTAATATCCATGTATTTGTGAATTTTCCAGTTCTCCATAACTTTCCAGTCCCAGTTATTCATATATTTGTGAACGTTTTCTTCGTGCTATTGATTTTCTGTTTCACACCATTATAGTTAGAAAAGATATGTGATATAATTTACATTTTTAAAAATTTGATCATACTTGTTTTGTGACTTAACATTTTGGAGAATGTTCCTTGTGTGCTTGAGAAGAATGTACATTCTTCTGCTATTGGATGGTAGGTTCTGTATAAGTTAATTAAGTCCATTTAGTTTACTTTTTCTTTCAAATTTTTATTTAAATTCTAGTTAGTTGACATATAGTGTAATACTCGTTTCAGGAGTAGAATTTAGTGATTCATCACTTGTATATAACACCTGGGGTTCAACACAAGTGCCCTCCTTAATATCCATCATCCATTAAGCATGACTAAGCATGATTAAGCATGATTGCCCACCAGCAATCCTGGTGGTGGAGCAACACTCCAGCAACCCTCAGTTTGTTCTCTATAGTTAAGAGTCACTTATGGTTTGCTTCCCTCTTCTATTTTCCCCCAGGTTCATTTAATTTAAAGTGTAGTCCATGTCTAATATTTCCATATTGATTTTTCTGTCTGGATGATCTATCCATTATTGTAAGTGGTATACTGAAGTCCACTATTATTATTGTTTGTATTACTCCCTTCAAATCCATTAGTGTTGGTTTGAAATACTTCAGTGCTCCAATGTTGGGTACATATGTATTTACAATTATATTCTCTTGATGAATTTATATATCATTATATAATGATTATCTTTGTCTCTTGTTACAGTTTTTGTCTTAATCTGTTTTGTCTGATACAAGTATAGCTACCCTTGATCTCTTTCTGATTTCCATTTGCATGAAGTATCTTTCTATTTCTTCACTTTGAACCTATGTGTGTCCTTGAACCTTTAGTGAGTCTCTTATAGGCAGCATATAGTCACATCTTGGTTTTCATATCCTTTCAAGCACTCTTTTTTTTTTTATTTGGTATCTTTAATCCATTTATATTTAATGTACTTATTGGTAGGTAAGGTCTTATTGTTGCCATCCTGCCAACTATTTTTAGGCTATTTTGTAGTTCCTTTTCTTTCTCTCTTGCTGTCTTCCTTTGTGAATTGATGATTCTATAGTGGTACGCTTTGGTTCCCCACAGTATTACAGTATTCTGATTCTGACTATATACTTTCCTTTACTAGTCTATTGTTTATTCTTATAGGATTTCATATTACTACTTACTGTCCTTTATGTTTCAGCTTGAAGAATTTGTTTCAACATTTCTTGTAAGGCAGGTCTAGTGGTGATAAACTCCCTCATCTTTTGTTTACTAGGGAAAGTCTTGATTTCATCTTCATTACTGAATGACAACTTTTCTGGATAAAATATTCTTGGTTGGCAATATCTTTCTTCTAGCACATTGAATATATCATTCCAGTCTCTCATGACTTGAAAGGTCTCTGCTAAGAAATCTGCTCATTGACTTAAGGGGGTTTTCTTTTATGAGAAATTTTTTTTCTCTTGTGCTTTTAAAATTCTCTTTGTCTTTTATTTCTAAAGATTTTATTTATTTATTTGTCAGAGAGAGCACAAATAGGGAGAGTAGCAGGCAGAGGGAGAAGCAGGCTCCCCACTGAGCAGGGAACCTGATGTAGGACTTGATCCCAGGACCCTGGGATTGTGACTTTAGCCGAGGGCAGATGCTTGACTGAGCCACCCGGTCATTCTGTCTTTGATATTAGACAGTTTAATTATAACATGTCTTGGAGAAGATCGTTTTGGATGGAAATTTTGGGATGATCTATTAGTTTCATGAACTTGGATGTCCAAATCTCTCCCCAGGTTTGGGAAGTTCTAGCCATTGTTTCTTTAAATAAACTTTCTACACATTTTTCCCTCTCTTTCCCTTCTGGGACTCCAGTGATGTATAATGGTATCTCACAAGTCACATTGACTGTTTTTCTTTTCATTCCTCCGACTGGACAATTTCCAAAGACATGTCTTTGAGCTCACTGATACTTTTTCTTCTGCTTAATCTGTTCTGTTGCTGAAGTTCTCTTCTGAATTCTCCAGTTTAGCCCTTGTTTTATTCAGCTCCAATATTTATATTTGGTTCTTTTTTATGCTTCCTAACTCCTTGCCGAACTTTTCATTTTGTTCTTGTATTGTTTCCCTGATATTGTTAAACTGTTTCTGTGTCCTCTTGATCTCTGGGCATCTTTAGAATAATTATTTTGAATTCTTTGTCAGGCAATTCCATATCTCCCTTTTTTGGGTGCCAGTTACTGGAGGTTTACTGTATTCCATTGGTGGAATTCTGTTTCTGTGATTCCTTATGATCTCTGTAGCTTTGCATAGGAGTCTGTGCATCTGAAGAAGCAGTCACCTCTTCCAGACTTCATGGATTGACTTCAGTAAGGGCAGGAGCACATTAGAGTGTGCTGTGACCGGGGGTCTAATAAGGTAGGACACCAAATGCAGGGCTTGTGGTAGCAATACATCCAGGGGGTATAGGGGCTCTTTGACTCAGGTCGTTGGGGTCCACAGCACTGATACTGCATGGTCCTTGGTGAATGCTGCATGGGGTTCCATAGAGCCTGCAAGGGCTCTTGGGATTCGCAACATTGCCTCCAGGTCCAGTAGCTAAAGACCAGAACAAGCCGTGGTAGTGGCTGGAGCTGGTGGTATACATGCGTTTGGCTGTGACAGCTAGCAGTAGCCTTCTGGGTAGTGGTAGGGGCCAATTGCAAACAAATGTAGTGGTGGGGGCTAAGGGAGGCAGGAAGGACCAGGGCCCATTGTAGGTGCACTGGCAGCTGCATGGGCCCTGGTTGTCTGTCATGCTGTGGCCACTGGGCCTTATTTCAGGTGCACAGAAGTGGAGGCCAGTGATGGGGGTTGGACCAGAGGCATGAAGGTGCACAGACGGGTTTACTGGCTGTAGGTGAATGCAGTGGTGAAGGCCAGTGGCAGAAGACAAAGCATGATCTGGGTCCACAAGTGGCCGAGGGGGCCCTGGATGTAAGTGTGCTCTCCTATGGCTGCACAATCTCCCCCTGGGCTTTTATGTTGCAGTGGAGACTGGTGAGGGGTGTCAGGCTCAAAGAGTGCAAATGCACAGCTGGAGGGGCTAACCTGGAATGTGTGCATGGCAGTAGGGGCCAGCCACAGTTCCCTAGGCTGATGTCTTGCACTGGAGCAACTGCAGAGGCCCAGGCTGGCTGCTGTTGAAGTGGGGGCATGCAACGGGGAGGAGGGAAATAGACTCAGGGAGCTGGCTTCAGGGACTGCAAATGCCTGTGGGGTGAAATCCAGTGAAATCTGCCGTAGGTATGCCTAGCTGTGCTGGTTGTGTTTTCGTGGCTCAAGCTGCTAGGTTTTCTGCAGAGCAAGTCACTAAGAAATGAGATTGCCTCCACTATGTGGCTGCTATTGGTACCCCCTGCTTATCTTCTTTGTTCCTAGCTATCTCTATGCATCTCAGCTTTGACAGTCTCTGGATGGGGTGAAATGGAAGCAGATCTTGAGTTGTCCCCCAAAGATGTGAAAACTGGTGACTCATCCCCCTCTTTCTAGCTGGGGAGTTCACTCTTGAAACTGAGCAATGCCAGCTTGGGGAATAGAATGATGCAGGGAAAATTAAACTGCCTTCCTTCCCTTTTTGTGCTGTTATTCTCACTGTTTGTTTGTTTGTTTGTTTGTTTGTTTCAACATGTTGCTGAAATTTCTTAAGTGGACTGCAGAGCTCTCCCAGAGATGTTTGTGTTTGCGGATAGCTATCAAATATTGACTTTTGTGATGGGATCAAGACTGGGGTTTCCTACTCTGCCATCTTGGTGACATCACCCACTATAACCCTTTTAACTAGTAGTTGTGAGTCAGAATCATGAAAGCCCAGAATTCAAGGAAAGGGAGCTCAGGGATCATCTAACTAGAGTTTCATGGCAGGCAAGGGATTTGCCAGTAGTCACACTGTTAATAGTAAAGTAGAGAGGAGACAATCTGGCATGGAAGAAGAATGGCCTTGGTGTCGCCTAGTGGATTGGAATTCATCTCTGAGCTCATTACTTAGAAAAATTTCTTTCATCCTCTAGCCTTCATTTTCCTTGCTCATAAAGGAAGGAAAACCACCTACTTAGGAATGTTTTGTGGGAAAAGGAATTATCTTTGTTAGCTCAGCTGCTATCACATAATACTATAGATTGAGAGGCTTAAATACCAAACATTCCTCCATTCCTCACAGTTCTGGAGGCTGGGAAGTCCAAGATTGGGGACAGCTTATACAGGTTCTGGTAAGGGTTCTCTTCCTGACTTACAGATGATTGCCTTCTTGCTGTGTCTTCACAAGAGGGAAACACACACACATGCACATGCACATGTGCACACACACACATTGAGAAAGAGAACTCTCTGATTTCTTATGAGGGTGCTAATCCCATCATGAGGGCTCCACCCTCATGAACTCATATAAACCTAATAACTCCCCGAAGACCCTAATACTTAATGCCATCCCATTGGAGGTTAGGTTTTTAACATATGACTTTGGGGGCACACACATTCAATCTATGACAGGAATGATAATGTCCCTAAAAGAATTGGCTGATGAAATAGTTGAAAAATATGTTCTTCCTTCTCATTTCTTCTTTCTGCCTATGCATTGGCCAGTGAAATTTCCCAACTGTCTGTATTGAGGCAGTGCAGTAGATGAGGTTCTATCTGAGGTGGTTGCTGGTATCTGATAATTGACTACATGTTTGTGATACCTGATCCATGGGCTGGTATATGCCAAATGTCCCCTTTCTCTATGGGCAGTAGGAGTCTCAAAAATGACAGTAATAATATGGCAAAGCTTTTATGAATATTTAGAGAGGCATTTTTCTTGTAGCCTGTTGTACCTTTTACCTGCTGAGTCACCATTGAGGCCTTACCAGAAATGGGAAGTTTGTTTGGTGTAATGGAGAGAGCACTAGTTTATATCAGTGCTTAAATCTGGCAAATCTGAATCCATATTTAGGCTTTAGCATATGTAGTTTGTAGTGTTTGCAAAATTACTTTGCCTTCATGAAGTTCAGTTTCTCCATCTCTCAGATGGTGCTGAAAGTTTACTTTTCAGATGAAATGAAATATACACACAGCTATGTAAGGAATTGAGGGGAGTAACAGCCGACTATGACAGAAAGGCAGTGTTCCTGGCATGTGACACCTGGAGATAAAACTCTAAGCTACTAACAGTGTAACTGTGGACAATTCATCCCCTATAGGATGCTAAGGAAGTACCTTGATTCATTTGAAGTCAGTGTGTTCACAGAATATCTGGCTTGTTTAAGGCAACATAGCTGAAGTCAGAGCTCTACCTTATGTCAAGGCTTTATCCTACCAGGTGGTCTTTTCAGTTAATTAGCTATCTTCAATGCTGTGCAAATGCTTTTACTGAATTCTTAAAAAAAAGAAAGAAAGAAAGAAAACCCCAAATATCCTGTTTAGATTGGGACTGGGCAAGAGTAGTTTATTTAAACATATCCCGATATTTCCTAACTTATGTCTTTATATTTCTAAGAAAAGTATAAACAGAACTCTAACTTTGTTCTCTAGTTGGACCTCCTTAGTTCCCACAAAAGTCTTAGAACTAAATTTTCCCACTCTCATGGCCCAAGAAGCTCTGATCATAATCGTTGTCTCAGATAGTTGGAATGGGTTAGCTTAATCTCCACTTCTTACTACCACAGGTCATGCTGTGGTCAAAGAAAGGTGGCAGACAGACTCTAGGGTGACCCCGTAATGATCTTTGCCTGCTCATGTTCACATCCTTGTGTAATCAACTCCCCTTAAAGGTGGATGCAAGCCGTGACTTGCTGATAACCAATAGAATATGACAAAGGTAATAGATGTCACTCTTGGTCTTGCTAGTAGTTTTACTCTAGACATTCTTTCTCTCAAGCTGGATGTGAAGAAGTAATCAGCCATACTGGGAGGTCCATGTAACAAGAAGCTGGAGGAAGCTACTAGGAACTTCTGGGAGGGCAGCTTCCAGTAGACAACTTGTATGAAGCCAAGACATTAGGTCCTTTTGCAAGAAAATAAATGCCACCAACATGTGTTGCCACGCTAACATTTGGGGTTGGGAGGGAAGGAGATGTTATTAAATGTTCACTGATGAGTATTACACGGATCGCATAGGACAACTTCTCTTCAGCAAGACATTGTACATCCATTTTGATTTTTATTTAATGTTTCTCCCCAGATGTCATTATTGATGCTTTTAGTTTGGCAGCTGACAGATTGGCAAAAAATAAAGATGATTTGGCAAAAGTCTGGGCTCTGGAGGCCTCATGAATAAGGCATTGCCCTTGTACAGTCTCAGTGAGCTTCACCAGGCAGGGACTTGCTTTTCTTTTCTATGAATCTCTTACTCTCCCAGGCTAAGCCTTAGGGGTAGGAAGCTGGGGCCCAAGCACTAAAGTTTAATGAGCCAGTCATGCAACAACAAGGAGAATTAGCTCCTCAGAGCCTGAGATGATTTCTACTTCATAGCACAAAGCCACTTAAGAAAAACACAGAAAACTTGGCTTTCTTTTTCTTCAAGAGAACGTAAAGAATTTGTCAGAAAAGGGAGTGTGAGCTCACACTCATGGAGTTTGTCTTTTTTTCAAATAGTGTTCAACAGTGTCGCCATTTGTCAGTAGTCAGGTATACCTGATCAAGAAGCAATACTGGCGTATTGTTCAAAAACCATTAATCTTAAAATAGAGGATATTTCTCTTGAGATGGCTATCGGAAATCTTTTCCCCCCATAGGAAATCTTTGAGAAATAGGGCTAACCAGTTATTCTCAGCCTGGTACCTTGGGATTTTCTGGGAGCTGAAAAAACTCCCAATGTCCAGGTCACGCTGTGGAATCATATTAGAATCTCCAAAGCTGGGTTGGAGTCTTCAGTATTTTTTAATCATCCTGAGATGATTTCCAAGGTGAAGCCAGTGTCGAGTACAAAGACCTTAATTCCTGTTTTATGCTAACTTTTCCCTGTAGTCACATTTTTGATAACTTGAACTAAAATGTAAATCAGGCAAAAATCAGGAAATAAGCAAAAACACACAAACCAACCAATAAAATCAAAGAACAAAAACAAGAACAATTTTTTTTTCTTCCTGAAGGTGTATTTACTTTTTCATCATACACCTCCTCTGCACATATTTTAATTTTTACACCCTACTAAGGGCTAATGTTCAGAAACAATGACCTGGGCCCTGACCATCCAAGATATTTTATCTTCTGTCTGATATAAATAAATCTGTGGGATGCCTGGGTGGCTCAGTCGGTTAAGCGGCTGCCTTCAGCTCAGGTCATGATCCCAGAGTCCTGGGATCGAGTTCCGCATTGGGCTCCTTGCTCAGCAGGGAGCCTGCTTCTCTCTCTGCCTCTGCCTGCCACTCTGCCTGCTTGTGCTCTCGCTCGCTCTCTCTCTCTCACAAGAAAATAAATAAAATATTAAAAAAAATAAATCCATAATTACAGGCTTGTTTTCTGGGAGCATGTAAAAATTTCCCCGCAGGACAATAAAAAGAGATCACGATCAGGGAAGATCATAGTTTTACTCAAACACCTACGTAAGTGTGAAGGATGACCAAGTGTATAGTGGATGGATCTGATCCTTTATTGTCATCAGAATTCCTAATATTCAAATTGTTTAGCAAACTCAACAATGCTGAGACTACACTCAGTGTTAACTTCTGTCTCTTCTCTGCCCACTGGGGACCGTGTTAAATATATTTAACTTGCCTAAATGTGTATTAAAGCACATTTTTCTTATAGGTATGACTGGTTTTGGTTATATGCTGCTGCCAAGATCTTAGCCCTAATCAATTATAGCCCCAGTCTATTTATTAATGATATCCAAGGAAAATCCAGATTCTTAGGTTGTACTATTAACTCATAATGTATGTTGCCTGAAATAAGAGTGACTTTAATTAGGCTAACATATTTACTTTTATACTTCAAAGATAGTATCATTAAATTATATTTGTTTCAGTGGGATTTTATGTGTGCTATTACTATGATATTTGGGTTGAGTGTGACTTAGCTCACAAGGCTGTAATGGCGTGTTTCCATGGATTCATGCCAAGAGTTAAAGAGCATCTGAAAGGAAAGAAAAGAGCACAAAGGACTTCTTCACTGTGGTCTCAAAAATGAACATGCACCAATGTTAAGATGGGATGAGAGACATGAGACCCCCAGAAAGATAGAAGGAGAGGGAAATCGATGAGCAGACTCAGAAAATGCACAGCAAAACAAAACAGTGCAGACTGAAGAGCAGAGGAGCCATCAATAGGTCAGGGGTGCAGAGATGCTGCGTTAAGGCAATATGACAGACCACAGGGATGGAGGAATTCTGCTCGTTGATTATATGGATCTGTAAGAGGGAGGCTGCTCAAATATCTCTTCCTGTGTGGTGGTAAAATATATCTGCCCAAAATGGGGCTCCCTTCAGTTCCCAAACTGTTCATCTTTCAGACAGAAGTTTTGCAGTCAGGCTTAGCTTCTGTCAAATCCTCACTGTCCACGCTTTCAATCGTTGGGTGTGCATTAAGAGTTCATTAAGTACTGAGATTAATTGAATACTGTTGTTGCTGACATTTAGGGCATTTGGATACATTTGTGCCAGTTTCTGGAGGTCTTTTAGTACAGGGGTCTCATATTCTGACTGAGATACCGGCTGTGTTGGCATCATTTTGAAAGAATATATAAAACATAGCTTTGTAGTTCCCTCCCCTGGAGATTCTGATGCAGTGTGTCCGAGAGTGCCCAGGCATCTGTATTTTTATAAATGTCTTAAGGGTATATGATAAAAGGGCTGGCAAAGTTTTCTGTGAAGGACAAGATAGTATTTTAGATTTTGTAGGCCATGTGGTTTCCATAAAATTCACTCAACTTTGCCTTTGTAGCCTGAAATCAACCATAGGCAACATGTAGACAAGTGAGCATGACTGTATTCCAATAAAACTTTATTTACAAAAACAGGAATCAGGTTCCTCAAAAAATGAAACATAGTATTACTATATGATCTAGAAATTCCATTCTGGATATAAACGCCCAAAGAATCCAAAACGGGGACTGGGACAGATACTTATGCATACACCCATGTTCATAGTAGCATTATTCACAATAGCCAATATGGGGAAGCAACAGAAGTGTCCATCAACAGATAGAAAAGCAGAATGTGATATATATAAATGGAACATTATTCATCTTTAAAAAGAAATGAAATTCTGACACATGCTATATTTTGGATGAACTTTGAGGACACGATGGCCGTAAAATGAGCCAGACACAAAAGGACGGACATTACAGGAGTCCACGTACAGGTGCCACCTACAGTAGTCAAATTCAGAGGGACAGACAGTAGAACCAAGGTCTCTAGGGGCTGCAGGGAGGGGCAATGGGAGGTTACTGTTGAACGGGTACAGAGTTTCGGTTTGGGAAGATGAAAAGGTTCTGGAGATGGATGGTAGTGGAGGTGGTTGGACAACAGTGTGAATGCTTACTGTGCCCTAGAATTGTGCACTGAGTAAGGTTAAATGCTGAATTTTTACGTGTATTTTACTGTAATAAAAAATTTAAACACAGTTAAGGAGCAGAAAAGCAAACAAAAAAGAATAGATGGCAGGAGGCACACATTTGACTCACGGTCATAGTTTAGCAACCCCTGGTCTAGTGCACCGCTAGGGGGTGGAATCAGCAGCCATGGTTCATTTCCTCCCTGTGTTAGCATGGCGACTAAACCCACCTTCACTTTGCTTGGATCTGAGATCATTTTCAGGAACAGGAAATCTCTGGCATGCAACAACACACAATTTTTGCCAACTGCTATGGAAAACCAGGGTCTCACAGGGTCCTCCTATTCAGATCAAATTACGTGTTGTATTATTATGTACTACTACAGTCTTCCAAAAGCCATCCCTTGGTTCTTGTGTCAGTTAAATGGCTTCTCTTTGCATGTGGGAGAGGAAATGAGGACAGAGAGGCCAGAGGAGCTCTTTCCCAATTATTTCTTGTTGGGCAGTGGAGTGGACATGCTCTACCATTCATGGAGTTTGAACTCTTCACTCACGAACTCTTCATTCATGGAGTGAAGAGTTTGGTGATAAGTAAATCAACAGTATTTGGAAGGAGAATACCTATCCTTTCCCAATGGTAGTTTAAAGGTCAAGCTTTAGCAAAGTATTCAGTTACAAATTTGGCTAGTGGATCTGTCCAATTTAATGAGTCTTTATAAAGAAATCACCCAACATTTATATATATGTAACTGGAATATTTAACATGGCACAATCATGGGTGTTTTATCTATAAAAGTTTCTTGAGTCACACAAAATTTTGTGCTTTAAAGACTGAAATAAGAATGAAAGCTTACAAAATGTGCTCCCATATTTGGCACAATCCTTTGTGCCCTTAGTTTGCTGACCAAACATCACAGAGAAATCACAAAATAGCATGTTTTAATGCCTATTTTATATAGGGCATAGATTAATGCTTGAAGATGAATACTGACTGAATTGATCAGTTCTTGATTTTTACTTCTTTGCTCTGAGAGAATGTAGTCTCTTTTCCTGTTGTCACTGTTGCTTAACACCTTGGATTCCCTTTGAAAAATGTAAAAGAACAATTGGTAATGAAGTAAGAAATTGATGGGGGAGGGTGTGTGTGTGTGTGTGGCTCAAATCAGCATAGCTTGAGGGCAGTCGAAATTTATGTATCTTCCCATGTGTTGCACAAAATTACTCTATGCGCCTAGACTTACCAGTGTCCTAAGTTTTACTTCAGTTCTACTGAGAGATTCTGAGATGGACGCTATTATACAACTCACAGTTTTCCCAGAGCTGGCTCTAGTGTTAGAACTCATTTTACCTATGGGAATGTCTGTGGTGGTATTGAGGCCATCAGAGTGAGTCTCCGTCTACATAGATGCACGTGCTTAAGTACAGGTGATGAGGTGCCTCGTTCATTCACACTTGTACACAATAGCAAGAATCAGCGCTTCCCTTGTCCATGTGGATAGTGTGCTAGAGATGTCAGGGGCAAGGAGATGAGAACCCCATGACTGCAGGAGTAAGGGATTGATTTGGATTAGCAGTGGTGGGAATAAAAAGGGACTGGAATAAGGGGTGGGTGGAGAAGATAGCAGAGGTTACAAAAGTAGTGATGGTAAGGTTTTCAGCTGTAAGCAGCTCCACCCATGCCCCACTTGTGTTAATTGCTTAACACTATGCAGATTCTCTTATTACACCCATTTAACAGGGAGGTTGAAGAACCATGATTACAGAGCCACCAAATGTCAGCACTGGAATTCAAACCCAGTTTAACATCAGGGTCTAAGCTCTTAACCATATGCTACTAACTGACTTGAGCATACTTAGAATCCGAAGAAGGATGCCACCACTGGTTTTTGAGCGTTAATGGCTTAGGAAAGTGACAACACCTAGGGGGTATACCATAGAAATAGAGTGTAGATTCATTCTGAGTCCTCACTCAAGGGAAGCTTGTACTGATCGATGTGTCTCTGAGAGTATTACATACCCTCTCTGAGCCTCCTTTTCTTCAAGTGTGAATGGATGATAATTATATAGTTTATAATACTATCATGAGAATTAAATAATAATGCATGAAATGTGCTTTGCTCAGTAATTGGTAGAGAATAGGATCTCAATAAAAACTACTCTGTTTTGATAATGCTTAAGAGGAAATGTGCCTGGGTAGCTCTCTATTCCAAAACTACCTTATTTGATTCTGAATTAGAAAATTAGGGGCAATTATTGCCCATATTTTTCTACAGAATACTTACTGGTTTGAATAAGGGCCATGAAAGTTGTGAACTAAAATCACAATAAATGTGAAAGAAAAATATTTATTGAGTAATCAAGTTATCATTGATTTTTTTTTTGGTGACAATGATAGAATATAAACAGCATGATTTAAACTGCGTTTCAAACTATAACAATTTTCAATTCTTTAGAGAACAGATTTCCTTCCCAAAGATGTTTGAGCGCTTTGCTGAAATAACTCCCAGAGCTGAGTTCAAATTATGACCCTCCCATTTCCCACCTATTGGCTGTGGACCCCTGGCAAATCCTTAGCCTCCCCATGCCCTTTTTGCTTTGTCAAACAAAACAATATTAGGCTCAAATGAGTGAAGAACATAAAGCATGTAGCAAAGTGCCAGGCTCTAAATTCACCTTCACAAACAACCTCCTCTTCCCCAATTTCTTACTTCCATCAGTAATCCACTAACAAAAAGTTTTCTTTATTCTTTCCACAAAGCAAAGCATGTCATAGAAGCTTCAATATCTGGCTGTCTTATTGATCATATTGGTCTTGAAAATAAAACCGTCCAAATACAGCCCAATTGCTTTTTAAAAGACTGATATTTCCAAAACACTGGTTAGGAATTTTGCTTGCAGTTATTGTGATTTTTTTTCTTTTTTAAAGGAACATATTTCCCAGATGAGAGATGTGTCTTGTAGCTGGTTGCTCTGCTGTGCTAGGTGACATAGAAAGACATTGCTCTCTTGCCCAAAGCAAGTTTCTAGGGCCATCTTGGTGAGTCAGGGAGCCAGTAGGCTTCCAGGAAAGCTGAGGCTGGAGAAGCTACATTCAGCTTCTTCCAGCCCTGGAAAACTGGTCGACCCAGCCCAAGCATATTGTTGGTGTTTTATTAAAAGGGTTGATTTGGGGAATGTTGTGTTTGCCATGCAGTGTCATGCCTTGAAGCCTTGGTTTCCAGCCTTTATTTATAAGCCTAATTGTTGCTATGGAAATTCAATATTTAAAGAGGTAATTATTGCTGATCTTGTTGCATGTGTCCATTTCTGATGTCCAGCTGTGAGCTCTTTAGCTCCAGTCTAGCAGATTAATTACTGCTATTGATTACTTTGAGCTTCTCTCTTCACACCTGCAGTCTGTGTAATTAGCTGGTGGCCTCCTCTGAAAATTAGGAGCAGTTTCATTCTGGCACTTTGCCATTTCCCAGCCATGTGCACTACACTGATGAACAAAAGCAAATCTATTTTAAATAGAGATATCTGGGTAATGAACTCTTTGTGTTTTTGAACTATCCGTGGATAATTCAAATTATCCTCTGTTAGCAAATATTGTACCTCATTTGATGACTATCTGCAAAGAAAAAATTCCAAAACACTGGTTTTTATTCCCATTTCCACCTTGCAGAAATTTGCTCCTGTGTGTGTGTGTGTGTGTGTGTGTGTGTGTGTGTAAATCAAAACAACTTTCTAATTCTGCTGAGGGTTTTGGGGTACTGGAATGGGTTTCCTAATGGAGCCCAGTGGAAGCAGTTGCATTTGCACAGAGTATTCCGGGCATCCATGTACTAATGTTCATCCTTTTTTTAGATTCACGGTCCTAGTCTGAGAGGCACATCACCATTCGTGGGAGTCATTGATATACATGGGGAATAAAAAAAAGTTTCCCATTTAAAAAATAATTTAGGAGGAGCCATGAGAGAGGAATTACGGGGTCTTCACAATTTTCTTCTCTACTTTATTTCCATTAGTAAGTCCCCCCCCCCATCTCTGCTTATTGGAAACCAAATCTGGCATTGCCAGACATCAAAATCTAGAGTTCTGCCTCCAATGTCCTGTTATGATGCTTTCTCATCTGTCGTGTGTTACTGCCTGAACACTCAGGAAAAACAAGTTGGTAGTGGCATTGGGAGTGGACCTCCCAAGTAATGACAGGCGATGATTCCTAACAGGGCCAGCTGTTCCCTTCCATGCCGACAGGGTCCCACTAATGCTCACTTTTGCTATTTAACTTGTGTTGAGTTATTATGCTAAGGGTTATTGCTTATTGTAGGAAAAAATGAAGCGCTTTCCTCCTGCCCATGGCATACATCTGCCAGCTTTCATTTCAAAGCTTAAAGTGGATAAGTAGGTCCCAAAACCCACCGCACACATGGAAGGAAAAAAGTTCAGAAAGTTATCGCTTGTCAGAACAATGGAAGCACCATTCCATTTCTGTCAAGCACAGATGTGTTCGGTTGGATCGCAGTGACACGGGAAGGCTTCATCAGCTCGAAGATTGCCTCTACGGAAGCAAAGCCCCACAACCTCCTGCCATCCAGGGAATCAGGTGGGAGACGGGTGTGGAGTGAGAATGAGGGAAAAGAGTAGGGGCATTCACTCATCAACTCAGTGAAGCTTTGGGGCATCTAGTGGGGAAGCTGAACACCGGCCCTCAGACCAGAAGGTCCCCAGCTGGAATCTCATCATTTCCACTGTTTCCAGATTAAAATTTAAATTGTGCGCTGCCATTTGGAGGCCTTCTGGGCAGGGTCTTGCAGTGTCACCAGTTATTAGGAATGCCTCCCATTATCACAACCCTAAAAGCTATTTGAACAGCAGCCTAATGCGATTGTGATTTCCAAGGATCATTTACTGTTATTGCAGCTCTGCTCAGATGTGAGTGGGAGCAACTAACCAAAGTTTCTTTCTCATAGTACCAGAGAGGAGTGTCAGAGGCACCAGAGACATATTTTGATGGCCATAAAGATAAATTCACCCCAAGTAAACAATCTTTGGTTCCCCCCACTTGGGCAAGGTCATCTCTAATTCTGGCAAATAGCAACACTTTCTCCATTATAGGAGTATAAACTTTAGAAACTCGCACTGATTATAATTTCAACTCAACTGGAAACACAAAAGCACAGTTGTAAGAGGGTGCAATCACAGTAAGACACAAAGTGTAGTTGTGAATAACATTCTGTACCTGGGGTTATATCATGCCATTCAAGTGAAAGGAATTTATGCATATATACACGAATATACACAAATATTTTAATTTTTGGCATTGCAAAATTCAACATGCTCAACCTTATAATTATCCGAGGCTGTGCACAGCATGTATATCATGAAATTAGACATGTCACAGATCTTTCTGGTGGATGAAGGTGCTTTAACTATTGGTTTTTCAGCACTGGCTGAGAAATGAAAGTCTAAGTTTTTAAGCCTGATTTATAAAACTGTTAAATTTTTTAAACTACGATAAAGGCTAGATTTGTTGTTGTTGTTGTTGTTGTTGTTGTTGTTAAATACTCCCGGTAACTTTGAAGACAGCACCTACTCTATTCCACTTTAGGGTATACTGAGAAGCTAAGTGAAATGAGAGATGAGAATTTGTCTAGTGAATAATAAAAATAACGTAGCTGACATGTATCAAGTGCTTATTATGTGCTAAGTATCATCCTAAGGGCTTCGAATATGTCCTCTGTTTTAATTCTCACAGCAAACCTGTGTAATGGATCTAGATTTTACAGATGAGTCATTGAAGCTGAGAGGTAGCATAACTTGACGTGGTCAAATCTAGTAAGTGACTTTATTGGTCTACCAAACCAGACTTTCTTTTTTTTTTTTTTCCAAACCAGACTTTTAACTATTCCTGGTTATTTTATCCCAGCTATGCAGTCTTGATGATATTTTGCTTCATTTATATGGATTCTTCAATGTTTGAATTAACTAAATGAAATATCTACCTATAAGCCTTGTGTTTTGGGGCCCAGCTAATATTATACCTTAGTCTAACATTTTGTTTTTTTTAATTTGTTGTCACTATTACAAAAAGTTGCACTAGGAGTTTCAAGATCTCGTTATCTTGTCCCTAAGGAAAGAAACTCACCTTATGAAGTGTAGGACTAGAACAGAACTGGGCATCAGTATGCCTGTTGACTGACCTGGGTCAGGCAGGACCCCCAGTGACTGGCGGAAGTTCCCCTGTGGGAAGCCTTTTTACTGGAAGAATCACAGATTATCATTGATCCGGTTACTGGAAATGCTGGGAAAAGCTCCCTCCCCCACGACTTTGCTGTTTCTTTCTTGCTGTGTACAATTAGCCTTGTTTCATTTAGATGCCTGAAAAATTTATTTTCCAAGGAAACAATCAGAATAATGTCTCTCTATATTTATGTATAACACACAAATGTAGAATATATTTTGCTTTTCCATAAATATATTTTGTTATATGTGTGTGTGCTTATTTCTGTTACTTACACACACGCACACACACACACACACACACACACACGAATTGCTGTTCCATGCTGTGTTTCTAAGATGTTTTCTGGCAAGAGAATGAAGGGCAGAGACTTCTGTGTCAGTGTGTGTGTGTAAATATCTTCAGATTCTATGAAATCATATTTATTTTTCAATCATATATTACTGTTTGAAGGGGAGTTATTTATACTCTGTCGCATACAGCAGATAACCTTCAAGAAGTTCTCTTGCAAAAGCAGAGTCAGGTTTTCCTGATCTTATATTTTCCCTTTTTATATCTAATAATGTCCCATCCCTAGCATCAGTTCTTGCCCTAATGAGCTGGAACTACATTAGTGAAATCCTAGATAAATTGACTCAAACCTTGGTTTGATGATCCTACTTAAGACATTCAATTAATTCTGTTTTGCTACAAGCTAATTTATGACTTTGTATTTATTTAAAAAAATGTTGAAGATACAAAGCAGTGGGAGACAAAATAATGAATTATTCTGCCTTCCTTCATGTGCTCATCATGTGCTGACTATAGTTAGGGAGGAAGAGAAAGAAGAAAGAAATGCTTTTGATGGTAGATATGTGGGTATTTTCTTGTCATATCAGATAGTCTTTAATTGCTGTAAACACATTTATCCCTCTAGGGATACTACACTAATTAGTGTACTAAATGTTGGTTTATCAATTGTTGTTAAAATTTTATTTACCCAGTAAATAGTTTTTATCTTCTCTTTTTCTCCTTTTTGTTTCCCTCCTTACCACCACTCTCTCCTTCCCTCTTTCTCTTTGTCCCTTCCTCCCTCCCTTCCTTCTAAGATAACACTTGGTTTAGTGTGGTCATAAAACTTGCTTTCTTTGTGGTGGTGAATGACTGGCAGCTTGCTAAGGCTGCGGTACTAACAGATATTGGGATCCACTTTTCTGTGGCAAAGCTTAATAATCTTAACAATTTGAGAGAAAAGAGAAAAACCTGAGACTTTTAAAGTAGTTTATAGCCCCATGCCACACTCAGTGTGTTTTTAGTGAGTTTCTCTATATCTACAGGTAGTGAAAGTTTCCTCTGCTGATGTTCAGGGCAACTTGTCACGACATCCTGCAGGGAAGTGTGTTCAGGGAAGGTCAGCTGGAGAATAGAGTTGTCTTAGGTGATGCTGGGTACATAATTGACTTCCTCTGTCTCTGGAAAGTGATAGAAGGCAAGGTTGAGAAGAAGATGCCCCTTCTCAATTCGCTCTCCCTCTTTCTCACTGGATTAAAATTGCTTTTCTTATGCCTCCTTCTATCATTTCTCTTTCCTTTTTGCATTCTTGCAGGCTGAAACTCTAATTGCCACCCATATTGCTTTTGTTGCTGAATTAAAAATCTGCAATATTTCTTATAATAATCAGACTCAAATTTCCAGACTGCTCTGTTTTATTAGCCTTATATTTCTTCATGTATTTTTCTAGAGGCAAGCAGCAATGGCGTTCCTCTCCCCAGCACGCCAGCCAGTGTTATTGTGTGAGGCAGGTTAATCGTGTCATTGCTACAAAAGAAAAGTCACATGCCTTAGGGTTCTTGGTTGTGATTTTTTTGCTGTCTGAACTCCTGTGCTTTGGGGGACTACATAAGCCACCAATCCCAATAGACATTCCACCCTCCTGGTCATCAGTAACTGCAATGAAAATATGCATTTGCCAAGGTCACAGATTTTCTAATATTTCTTCTTATGCCAGTTTAAGAAGATAGGTAGTTAAAATGGGCATCTATCAATCAATTTAAGATAAACTCTGTCTTCATGATCTGAAAGAAAGTACTTGTCCAGAATGTATTTCTTCACTTTTTTTTTTTATATAGTTCTAGGTACCTACTGTATTAGGCAGTATTTCATGAAACACCTGCTTCATTCCATGCAGAGAAGTTCAGAAAGTAAACTTGTATAGAATCAATAAAAAAATCAGCTGCCAGTAGGTAATATAGGTACTTCGACAGTGTTGGTAAGAAGTAGAGGCTGGTGAAGATAGTAACTACATAAGGATACTCAAGGAATTGACTGTGTGTGTGTGTGTGTGTGTGTGCGCGCGCGCGCACAGTTGAGAATGTTTCCAAGGCTGTTGTGGATCTGTATTTATAGACCGTCTGTGCAGTGTTCTTGCTGGGCTAGATTTATCTTGCATTTTCTTAGTAGGACTTCTGGAAAGAGTGCTGCTCTCAATTGTTCAGAGAAGGACAGAACCTGAGCCCAGAGCTGCCCGTTCTGTCTGCAGCGGAAGAGGATGTGGGAGAATAGGAGCCCCCGGGCTCCGTGCGGATTTGCCCTGTGTCATGTCGGAGCTCGCCATGCAGACGTCTCCTCTTCTATCCTGGTTGTAGAGTCTGACGAAACAGGGGATGAAGGAGAGGGGCCTCTGATGAGCACTTGGAAGTCAAATGGTTTGATCCGTGTAATACTCATGGTTTGCTTTTTGAAGGACCACTTCATGAAGAAAATGGTGACAGAGGAAAACAAGATACTGTGTTTTTTCCAGAGGTCTCCCAAGCAATGCGCACGTTCCTCTATTTCTGCAGGCTGAATTGTTCTCTGGCTTGGTAGGGATGGCAGGAGACAGATCGGCAGACACGGGGCGGGGGGTGGGGGCGGCGTCCAGGCACCACATCCCTGTGGACCTGGGACATCTTGATCGTTTCTCTCCGCAGTGACTCTTCCAAATTTTACTCCTCTATAATCATGCTGAATTAGGTACTAACATTTAAGTGTCTTCTTGGGGCTTGGCAAAATTAAAAAATAAATTAGCCACCAAGGAACCAAGAAATTAAATATCTATTACTAGACATGGCACACTTTCATGAACTTCTGTATGGGATAAGTCCTACTATCTTTGGCTAGCACGATGCAGCACAGTTACACTGAATGCCCCCCAGGCTGTGATAACCTTATGCTGCTGGCCCAGGGCATTAAAACTGCTCTATTCAGGGTGGCTTCCTCCTCTCTGCCACCTCCTACCCCGTGCCTTCCAGACTATGTTTTGCCTGTTGAGTTAATGACCCAGACTGACTGTTTCGACTTTCTAGATTCACCCTACGTGTTCTTTAATCCTCCTTATCACTTGCAGGAGGAAACTGTTACTCATTTTGGCATTTAAAATATAGACCTAGAAACAAACTGAGGGATTTGGAGGGGAGGAGGATGGGGGGCTGGGTGAGCCTGGTGGTGGGCATTAAGGAGGGCACATATTGCATGCAGCACTGGGTATGGTGCATGAACAACGAATCTTGGAACACTGAACAAATAAAATAAAATATAGACCTAGAAATATTTAAATCCTGATGTTCATTTAAATTTCTCTTAAAAGTAGCATCTTTTGGTCTTGGCAACTCCTGAAAATTTTCATGGGTACATTTTTATGCACAATTAAAAGAAAAAGGCAAGATTTTGAGCTAATGGTCATTGCAGTGATTTTTCATAAGGAAATAATGAATGTCATTATCCAAATTACAAGTTTAAGAAAAAGGTTAGTTTAAAGTAAAACCTTTTGTCAGTTACCTGAGTTCTGAAGTGACATATTTAAAGACTGAGTCTTCAAAATAACCTGTCTCCAAATTTAGTAATCCATTAACCTACTATTCTAAGAAATGGTCAGAGTATGGATTTTTTAGGAACAAACTTGGCTCTGGAAAGAATCATGTAGCATGGGTAGTATCATTTTGTGTAGGAGGAAATGATACATATTTCCAAATCAATTAGAAGAGAACTTAATCTTTTATTTAGAAAGCTTTTTGGAATTTCACAATGCTTTACAGTTATTATTAGGCATAATACTTATTCTATTGACTTTTATGGAATGCCTACTCGATGTATATGGGGTATATATTGAAAAACTCAGGCATTACTCTTTTTGATGGTTGGGTATTTGCAAATGACAGTGATTTTCTTGAGGATGAGGATGTAGTCGGGGGAGTTCTCCTACCCGCCGCCACTCCCCTTCCCTCGTCTCTCTTCCCTTCCTAAGTATTAGCTGGGTGCCTTTTCTTAGCCAGGCAGGGTACTATGGAGATACAGGACTGAGTAAGACCTATACATCCACCACTATCTGCTTAGTCTCTTAAACCTAGAACCTAAAAGTCATTCTTGATCTCTTTTCTTCCTTACCCTTCCAGCTGTCAGAAAGCTTATTGATTCTACCTCCAGGATATGCAAACTGGACGTGTTATATCAAATCAAGTGCCATACCCATCTGCTCTAACCTAAGTCACTCTCATCATTCCCCTCAGCTATTACAGCTGCCACCCTGTTGGTCTTTCAGTATCACCTGTTGCCTGCCTTGTCATTGATCTTCTACTAGCTAAGGTGATCTTAAAGAATATAAATCAGATCATATAATTTTCCCCATTTCATTCACCCCCCCCAGAAACTTCCATTGCTTTGTACTGTGTTGTGAATTCCTAGTTCCTTCCTTTGGCCTCACATAGTGGTGACCCTGCACACACTCTTGCACACTATTCCTCAGGACACCTCCATTTCCCAGGGACACTCATGCTCTTTTCAGTCCTTGGTCTTTGCCCTTGATTTTCCTTCTACCCAGAATGATCTTTCCCCTCATCTTTATGGCTGGCTTCATCACTTCTTTGGTTTTCTTAGCTCAGATGCCACCTTTCTGGAAATGTTCCCTCCCCCATCCTTCTCTCGGTCCCTTTGAACTCCCTCTCACTGGTATTGGTTTATTTTTCTCATGGCAACACGAATCAAAATTATTTTATTAATTTTTGTTTATGCATTTAGTATCTGTCTCTCTCACCAGAATGCATCTTTTTGAGAGTTGGTAGTTTCTCTCTTCTGTTCATTATTATATCATTAATGCTGGGAACAGTGTATGATCTATTTAAAGCACTTGGTAAATTTTTATTTTTGTATTAATAAGGTCTGTGCGCATGTAAATCTTTTACTTTAGCAACCAGTGTCCCTGTTCCTTTTGTAAAGCTGATAAAGGTGGGTGGCTTCAATTTAGGGACCTTGTTTTGATAATTTTACAAATTTCAAGTCTAGTAGAACAAAAATACATCAGTCTGCTTGGGCTAACATGACAAAATACCACAGATTGGGTGGTTTACATAGCAGAAAATTTTTCGTGACACATCTGGAGCGTGGAAGGCCAAGCTCAGGATGCCGTCAGGATTGGCCTTGGCAATGATTTCGTCGGTTTGACACCAAAAGCATAGGTAACCAAAGGAAAAATAGACAAGTGGGACTATATCAAACTAAAAAGCTTCTACACAGAAAAGGAAAACAATCAACAAAATGAAAAGGCAATTTATGGGATCGGAGAAAATATCTCCAAAGCATATATCTGATAATGGGTTAATACCCAAAATATATAAGGAACTCTGTAACACAATAGCAAAACAAGACAAAAAACAATAACAAAAGCCAAATAACCCAGTTAAAAAGTGAGCAGAGGAACTGAATACATTTTTCAGAGAAGACACACAAAAAACTAACAGATATTTCATACCTATGTGAAAAAGTGCTCGACATCACTAATTATCAGGGAAATGCAAATCAGACCCACAATGAAATATCACCTCACACCTGTTAGGACGGCTTTTATCAAAAAAGTGTCAAAAGATGATAAATGTTGGTGAGGACGTGGAGAAGAGGGGATCTTTATACAGTGTTGGTGGGGGTGTTAATTGTTGCAGCCACAATGAAAAACAATATGGAGGTTCCTCAAAAAATTAAAACTAGAACTACCATATGGTCTAGTCGTTTCACTTCCAGGTATATATTAAAAGAAATTCAAATCAAGATCTCAGAGATCCGCATTCCCATGTTCTTTGCAACATTATTCACATTGTTATAGCCAAGATACGGACACAACCTAAGTGTCCAACAGTGGACGACCGGATGAAGAAGATGTAGTGTGTATATACAATGGAATGTTACCCAGCCATGAGAGAGAAAGAGATCCTGCTGTCTATGACGATTTGTGTGAATCTTAAGGGAATTATACGAAGTGAAATATGCCAGATGCAGAAGGACAGATACTACATGAAGCCACTTATATGACGAATTTAAAATAATCAAGTTCATAACAGCAGTAGAATGGTGGTTACCAGGGGCTGGTTTGGCAGGGGGTGGGGGGGAGAGGAAATGGGAGGGTATTAGTTAAAGGGTACAAAGTTTCAGTGATAGAAGGTAAATGAGTCCTAGAGATCTGTGTGGCATAATACTTACAGTTAACGTTATATTGTGTTGCATACTTAAGTAGTTGCTAAGAAGGTAGGTCTTATGTTAAATGCTCTCACACTAAATAAGAGGGTAGGAGGAAACTTTTGGAATCGATGGAGGGATTTACGGCATAGATTGTGGTGATGGTTTCATGGGTGTATACTTATCTCCCAACTCAGCAAGTTCTATACGTTAATTATGTACAGCTTTTTGTATGTAAAAAAAAAAATGCCATCAGGATTGGTTTCTGATGACGCCTCTCTTCCTGGCTTACGATGGCTTGTGATAGCTACCTTCTCACACTGTCCTCACCTGGCCCCTTTTCTGTGCACACAGAGATCTCTGATCTCTTCCTCTGATCAGGACACCAGTCCTATTGGATTAATTACCTCCTTAAAGGCCAGTCACATTGGGGATTAGGGCTTCAACATAATTTTAGGGGAGACACAATTCTGTCCATAGCAGAGTGTGAAGCGTCACTCTGGGACGGCTCTGCCGTCGTGCACACTAACAGAGGTAATGGGACCCTCCCCTCCAAGCGTCCCGGCTCATCCAGGATGTCAGTAAGGCCCCAGCCTCCACTCTGAGAGCTTCACAGCCATGGCTGAGTCTATTTCCTGTGTCATGACCTCAGGCAATAAATTTCCTTGACTTTATAAAAGCCAAAAAGGAAAAAAAATTTTTTTTTTTTTTTGTGTTGCATACTTAACTAGTTGCAAATCTAAGCAAACTTTTATTTGCTTAGACTATTATGGACTTGTGTAATACTACATGGGAACAATACTTTGGGAACAATCTGACATTTTGGTAAGTGTTATCTGGCCAAGGTGTTGCTTGACTCGCAATGTATTTTCAATACATGTCATGACACAAATTATGTATTTTAATGGAATATTTTGTGAAATTTCTCCTGCTGATTTGCACAATGGGGCACAAACATGGTGGGTAATTTAAATTGGGATTAGGCTTTTTGTTTTTAGAGTAGTGACTTGGCTGGGTAACTTGCAATGCTAATTACATGGAGCTTTTTTCCTCCTGGGTCTGCTTTTTAGCGTTCCCAGAAGCTTTGTGCTTTCCATGAACATGATACTATGATGCTCACAAACTTGCCTGACATGAGACAAGGTTAATTCCAAGATGCCCAAGTAGAAAACTTAAAGAAAAGAAAAATGGGAAAAATTTCCTTTTTTCTGTCTGTTCTTCTTTTTCTCTACTCTTTTCGCCCTTTCTTAGAAGAGAATCTTTGGTGAGAGATGGTCCCCTTAATTCATGTTGTGGCCTATTTCCGTAGCATGAACATTTAGGAGACACTTAAGGATGGTTTCTAGGGAGTGACAGGAATGGAAATTATTTACCCCAGGAACCCGGCATGTATTCTTGTTAACTAATTTGCATGCTGTTAAATAAATAACATATTGGTGGGACCAGAAGACTTGGATCCTCTCCACCACCCACACTCCACTTTTATACTCTATTTTTAGGGTGAAGATTGTGTTTGTTTACCTAAGTTACGAGGCTTCCTTTATGTTATACAAATAGGAAAATTAGTTGGGCAGAATCATGTATAAATGAAGTTATTGCCTTGGTTTGTGTCTTTTAAGGAATCTGGAGAAATAAATGGGCCTATGTGGGTAATGAGTTTTCAGTGACTGAACAATTGGATGAAAAAAATTACATAAATATGGCTATGATTGTAAGTGTGCTGGGTGAAACCCAATAAATATTTAGGAGAAGCCACACCGGTCTGAAGTTAGAGGAAGTGCTTAAACATTAAGAAGCTACTAGAGCAATTGATGATAGATTGGAATTTTTGAAAACCTTCACATGGGCTCTGGTAAACTGGCTGCTTGACTGTTAATAGGACAGTGTGGGAAAAACAGAAACACGGTGACATGTTGATTTTGAAATCTAACTTAAGGACTGCGCTGGGGTGGTAGCGTTGTTCACTAAGTTTGAGATTTTTTAGAAACTCGGAGAAAGTAAAACTGCATGCCTTAAGAGATTAAATCCTTTTATCCATCTGAATAAATGACCGTGTCTTTTTTTTTTTTTTCTTGAAACTGGGAAATACGATGTATTCCAGCAGCAGACTTAATGATTGCTTCATTTCAAGCTCCATCTGGCATGTGCTTCTGTGTAGGAGTAGGGGAGACCCCAGCGAACGCTAACGTCTTCGGCTAGTCGAGGTTGTTTCTCATTTCCCACCTCTTCTAACACCTGGGCACCGAGGCCGACTTAAAACTAAAGTCCAAGTCTCTTCCATCTGTCTTTAAACTTACTCTGTTGTGTTTTTTGCCTTACGTAAAGGTGTCCACTTTTAGAGAAATTGTTAGAATGGGGGAAAAAAAGGCAGAGCCGAGAAAATATAAATCCTAAAGTTGGAAAGGTTTTACTTCATTTACGCTTAGAGATTTCCTTACCCCCCCAATTATTGCTTTGAGTGAAGGGGAAAAAGGTTTGTCTATGTTTTTCCCACCTGTGCTACTTGGAGCAATGTTCATATGTTATGTGCAAAGCTTATGCTAAATGTCTGTGAGAGCTTGAGTCTGGATGTGGGTATATAGTGAGTCTATGGGACCCAAAAGAGAACAACAGGAGGAGTATAGGAAAGCCAAGGGGTTTTTAAAAAATGAAGAGCTAGTATGAGATGTGCAAGTAGGGGATTAAATGAGAAATTGGGTGGTTTGAACAGATTGTGTGTATATTTTCCTCTCTGAGACCCCTAAGATTTCTTCTGATACATTGCATGGGGAAAATAATCTTTTTACCTTCTTAACTAGGTACTTTCATCTTTGCTGTACATTCTTTTAAGTTTAGCTCAAAAGGGAAGGGGTCATATAATACAGAAACTCAATATGGTGACCAAAAAAACTGGTTTTGGATGTGGTACTGGCCAAGAGAGACATAAATTAGATCATTATTAATGCATGCTGTAAGTCCTAAATGACACATATTAGTACAGCTAAAAAGATTAGTATAATGCTTAGCATGTCATCTTTCCTCTTTTTTATAAATGATGCTACAAATAGAAACAGCATCTTTTAGAACTGAAGGCTGTCTGGGCACGTACCTGTGGTGCAAAATACAGACTAGCATGATCTAGAGGCTTCCTAGGTCTGGTGGGTCTTCACTGGAGTGCTGGAGTGTCTGATTCAATTAGTAATCAGAGATGGAGACATTGCTATTTTGTGACTTTGAGAGTCTTGATTGTGAATTATATTTACAGATGGCAATTTCTTTCTAAATAGGGTCCTTTGTATTCAAGGACCTGAAGAGTCTTGCAGTCTGTGTTAAAATTGAGTTTTCTCCACATAATAATACATCAGACATCATTGTATTTATCAAGATTTTGGTCAATAGAGCTGGGCAAATCCATGTGTATAAGTAATGAATTTAGCCACATTTTGTTTGTGAGAATAATTTTGTTAGGAACCCTCCCCCTGCCCTGCCCCAACTGAGATATCTAACAGCTAACATAAATAATTTCAAAATGGACAAAACCTGGATTTTAAAGTCTGTAGCTGTTAGTCCCTAAACATTGAGCCTTTCATACTGATTTTTACTGGGTTCTATCTGATGGGGCATGATCTCAGCCCTAAAGAATCTACAGTCTTTGGGAAGTCAAGCTCTGTATGAATTTGAGAGATAACTAATTTCTAAGATATTTCGGGGTAAAATGCCAAGCGTATGCTATCTGATAAGCAGCTTTGCTGTGAAGGCATATGTCTTGACCACAGAGTTGAGAATGAACTTGATCTAAGGAGGCATGAAGTGGGGTTTTTTTTCCAGGTTTGAGAGCCATTCTGCCTACAAATGCGTATGCAGTATTCTGTTTATGAACTAGACAAGAATGAAAAGTCATTAAAAGCAAAGGGGTGGAAAATGTACTCAAAGTTAAAGAAATTAGTAAAGGTACCATGAGAAGGGTAGATGTGAGAGGCTTCCTCTTAAGGACCAAGTAACAAATACTTCAGTAACTCCACACTCCTGGAGTCATTGGTATGTGGTCTCATTGGGTGATTCATCAACAGGTCAGAAGTTGAAGAAAAGCTGAGAAGTTAATTCTTTGTGATGTTCACTGATTCTGCTCTACCCTGTGAGAGAACTCTGCCCATCAGGAAACCAGTGAAGGCAGATTTTGCCTACTGCTCTGCCCCCAGAAAATACAGTATATAATTCCCATGCAAAAAAGATGCATCAAAAAGAGAAACACCAGCTTGCTGACACCCTCATAATGGAGTTTGGCCAAGGCAATTGTTGATCTCTTACAGCTTTTTGAAGAGTTAGCTCAGCAGTTAAGCTCTGAATAGGTCCATCCTTCTGTTATTTAGCCAGCAATCTGCTCCTTTCCAATGAATGGAATAAAAGCTGAGAGGCAGAATTTCATCTCTGTTCAAATTAGAAACCTGTCTCCTATAAGCTGGGTCCCTTCTCCATTTTAATCTTCTACTACCAAGGAGAGAAAAAAGATCTTGGATATATAGCATAGCAATCATTCCATCAGCAATAAACTGCACTTGGTGATTTTATTTTTTTCCCTTTGAGTACTAAGAGAGCCTAAATGTGACTGCTAGATGTAAATCCATTATTCTTAGTACAGCTACCTATAATTAACACTGCCCAATGGGATTTTAAAAATATTTATAAAAGAGGCAACCGAGTTAACAATTACCATTATCCCCAGCTAAACTCCTCCTCCTCCATGTTTTCATGAAGAGAGCGGTGTTGTTACTTCAACAGGCACAGTGTTGTGGTGACTTTTGTGATACAAATGAAGCAAGACTAAAATTCTAATTGTGAAATTTAAAAGGAAAGTAATTGCTTGGTGTTGGTTAATTCCATCTTTGTGTGATGACAGCAGCTGCGTTTCCCTGCCTTGTGTGTTTTAACAGATGGCATTATTTCTTATGGAGTGTTACAGTAGCGACCGAGGTGACACTCAAGGAAAATTCTGTGACAGTATGTTAAGTAAGATATTACTGACAGCCCTGCTGAGCGGCAGTGCAGAGCTGCACGCCGTAGATCTCTTCTCACCCCTAGAGCCCCCACCAAATGGTTTCCATTTGTGGCATGTGGAACTAGAGCAGAAAGATGAATGGAAAATTATATTCTTTTTCCAATTTGCTTGTTTGCGTACCATTAATGGGCCTGGGATGAAGACTCAACTCTGGCAAAAAGGTGCACTTATCAATCCAGTATCACACTGTTCTACCTTTCCATCAAAGGAAAGAAAATGAAGGGGCCACTGGTAGACCTGGATTCTAGACCAGGATTTGCCCCGAGTCATTTGTCGTTGGATTGGTTTCCTTTGTGGAAAAGGCTGGAGTTGGATTATGACAAAACAGTCCCTTGGGCCCTTTCTACTCCAACTCTCTTTCTGAAAGTCCTGAGTTTTCTGCTTTCATGGCACAGAAGACAAAGTGAATGAAAAGGAGATGGCTCTGTAGGCTACTGATATTGATGCACAGTCTAGAGAGAAGACCAATGGGTCATAAGTCAGGATGAGCAAGTCACATAGTTCATCTGTGTCTGCTTCTTCACCTCCTTCATAGGGCTGTAGTCAAGGTCTAATGGAGTTATGCTATGGAGAGTTGATTGATTAATCTGGCCAACATTGCATAACTGCCCTGTGCTGGACACTGTGCCAAGGGCTGGGGATTTAATGGTCGGCACACCACTGTCTCTTTTAGAGGAAGACATCTGCTGGGGGAGACAGATATGTGAACAGGCATTGTAGTAAAACATATCAGGGGCTCTGAAAGACGAAAGTGCAGAGTGAGGCACTCACCAGCTGAATGCAGACAACGATCTTGGATCTAGGAAGAAAAGCCACCTAGCTGAGCCTAGTTTAAAATATCAACAATTGAATTGTGAGCCAAAAAAAAAGGAGTTGCTGTTTAAGCCACTAAATTTTAGGGTAGTTTTTATGCAACAACAGATAGCTGAAATGATGACACATGGGGGCAACAGGGCCAAGGCCATGAGGTTCTAGAAGAACGGTAATAGTTCTGCTAAGATTTGACCATCGAAGGTATGTGACAGCGGAAATAATAATAAAAGTTAATGTCATTTTTATGGTTTATTTAGCACATTCTCAATTCTTATGACAGTTCTCTAAGGTGGACTTTCAGTTTCACAGATGGGGAAACTGAGTCTGAGGGGCCACATTAAAGTAAGTTGTATTCAAATCCAGGTATTTTGCTCTTCTATATAGTTCCTTTCTTGGGACCAAAGCCAGATTTCAAATAGCTTCCCATTAGTAATTTTCTTGAAAAGATTTTATTTATTTGAGAGAGACTATGAGTCGGGGGAAGGGGAGAGGGAGAAGCAGACTACCCCATTGAGCAGGGAGCCTGACGTGGGGCTTGATCCCAGGATCCGGGATCATAACCCAAGCTGAAGGCAGATGCTTAACTGACTGAACCGGCCAGGAGGCCCTTCCAATTGGTAATTTAACAGTTGTTGAACATGCAGTAACCGAGGAACTAGGATGGTTTCTCCCAGTACTTCACTAAAGCATATCCCTTGGTCTGTGCTACTCTTATAATTGGACCACTCGCTTGAACATGAAGTGGCAAGGGTAAAATTGAATCCTTGAACCAGGCTAAGTTAGATGCAAAACTACTTCCACAATCCAGATTGCCTGGAAATTTATGTTCCAAGTAATTGGCTCAACAGTTTTTAGCAGAGGTTCGTGATGGAATTAATTCTTTAAAAAGAAGTCAGTCATAATCAACAGGATGATCCTCTGACTTTGTAAAGTAATTATAAATTCCTAACGAAGGCTTCTTAGTTACTTTTCATGGTGGAGAAAAATATATCTTTTTTGGATCCTGACCAATAATGTGACATGTGCAATTCTTTTTTTTTTTTTTTCAGTATTATGATCAATTTAAGATCAAAATATCTTCTGTATCCAAAACCTTGGAGTGAACAATTTCTAAGTACATGGCTTGTCGTGTGACCTAGATAATGTGATGACAGCCCTTTGGAACAGCATCAAGACCACTCCACACATGTACCCTTCATGAGCAGGCATCTCAGTGTGACAGCCTGAGTTACAGCTTGAATTTTCTGTATTAATACATATATCCAAACATTTCCCAACCCACTTTAAAACATGGACCATCTAAGATCCTTTACGGTTAGTTAGACAATTTGATCAATCTGGAAAGGTGGGCCAGGGAAGGAACCTTAGATTAAAACTACACATGAAGAAGGTACGGGGCAATAGGACGTGTGAGCTAGAGACAACTTGAGGTCTCACGTACCTCCTGTGAAGAGAAGTAGGTTGAGGGTCACACTGATGATAGTTATAAATGTCAGCCATACAAGTGAGCCTTCCCGGTGTGCAACAGGGAACATTGTCAGCTCGTGATGATCAGACATTTGAAAGGCATAGCCGTAAAGGGAGCTGTGTAAATTCTTTACCTTAGTAATGGCATCTATTGCTATATAGGTTGGTTTTGAAAATGGACACTTTAAAGAAGGATAACTCAAATGGATTTTAATGACTGCTTGGAATGTCTGTACCCAAATTTCTTTATCTGTTTTCTTGTTGTTTGGACATGTAGCACGTTTTCATATCTTTTATTTTTCCTGTCAAAGCAATCTTGTACTGGAATTTGTAAATAAGTCTTTATACACCTACATAATGATTTCTTTAGTGGAAATGTCTAGAATTAGGGTACAGGTGTTAAGCACGTAGAAATTATTTTTGAAGTGTGTAATAATCCAGGAGAGTTACTATCTGCTTCACTGGTTAAATTGACCTTAAAGAGAAAACATTCTAGATTAACCTCAGTATTTGAAAGTTTGAGATAGCCAGGCACTGATACAAGAGAGAGCCAGCATTCTAAAGCAGACGTTAGAAATGAAAATCTCTTGGATGGCATTTTTTTTATTTTAGGGAGATCAGAATTAAGCATCAAACTGCACTTCCTAATGGAATCAAACCTGGGTCGTAGTTGGAATAAGACTCTGATAATATTAAGGTGCCAATAAATATTTAGTTCTAATGTTCATTTCAGTGCCAAATATTGCACCAGCAGTAGTATCTGATTGGATCTGAACCAAAAGGATGAAAGAATAAACAATGGCTATGAACACTGATTTATAAATGTTTTAGTTTATTTAAACTATTCTTTTGGACTTCTCCAAATCTATCCTATACTGTAGTTCTTGATTTTGAATGTTCAGTGTTTTTCTGTTTTCTGTTTTTTTGGTTTTTTGGTTATTGTTTGTTTTTTTAACATCTACTCTTAGAGTCTCTCGTGGTCTTCCATTCCATCTACTCATGATAAATGTTGGTTGTCAGCTTTTTGCCTCTTTCTTTTCTTAGCCTGCCATAACTAATGCTGTGCTTGCCTGGTGTATACTTGAAACATGTTGATGACATACTAATGTTGTCTTCTGTTTGACTCTTTCTAAATATCAGAAATGAACCTACAATGAAATTCAGTTGCTAAAACCGCTCAATAGAAAATTTGATAAAGGTTTCCTAATGAGGAGTATTATCAAATGCTTCCTGAGTATGTTTCTTCTCTGTCTTCTCTGAAGTGAAGAAGGGTAGGATTGACGAAACTTAATATAATAGGAGACTTGTTCAAAGAAGACGTGTTTTTAAATACCTCTATATATGTGATCTTAAGTCGAATTGATTACCATGTTACTGGTAAGCAATTTTCTCATCTTATTG
>CM052802.1:122177625-122196505 GCA_028533885.1 Nasua narica
TTGAGAACTCTTTCTGACAGTAGGTTGGACAATGATTGGTCAAACTGTGTGTGTTTCTTTCTGTTAGGAATCATTGTCCTTCCGTTCCTGTTCTCCAATGTCTGAAGACTGTTTCATGTTTGTTGCCTGGCGTTTAGTTGTTTAAGATAAAAGGGTAAATATGGTTCCTTGTTAACTCGATCAAGGCTGGAAGAAGTCTGTGGGCCTTTTCAATTTTAATCTGAATTCTTTCCAGAAAATTTATCTTTCTTATTATTGCTATAAGGCTTTCTCTCCATTTCATCTCCATCTCTTTCTGGCACTCTGGTGATCTCAGTATTATCATTTCTGCCTTGATCCTCCATAGCTCTTACTAGTTCTTTTATATTTTTCTATCTTTGTTTTCTTCTTTTAGGAATTTGTCTGAATTCACTAATTTCTGCCTCAGTTACTTCCATTTTGCTATTTTTCTTATTAATTGTGTTTATTTTAGCCATCATATTTTATATGACTAGGATTTATGTGTAGTTCTTTTTTATATTGTTCTTGTTTCCTATTGCTAATGTTTTCCGTTATCTAATTTAATTAACTGGCTAGTTTTAGGTTCTTGGTCTCTGTTGTAAGATTTTTTGCTTCTGATGAAATTTATTATCCAGCAAACCTTGTTTTTTTTGGCATAATTAAGATCCTCAAATGCCCGGTTACTTTTGCCTGTGCACTCATGTTTCTCTTAGGGTATTTATTTTGTCAAAGGAAGCATATGAAGGAAGACTAGTATGTAATCTGTGTCATTCCTAGTGAAAACAAAGTGGAATATAGATGAGCCAAACAATGGAGAACCCCAGGTACCTGGAAACTATGGGTAACAAATCTTCACACCATGAAATAAGACCTCAGAATTTTATTTTTTGTACTCCCCCTTGCTCCACTCCTTACCTCCACCCCCTCAAGAAGTAGTAGGAGGAGAACAATGGTTCTCAGACTTTAGTATTCATGAGAAATATGGGAGTACATTTTGAAAACCTAGATTACTGGACCTCACTCCCAGAATTTTTTTTTCTTTTGGGGGGGATGGATATAATAAAAAGTAATATTTTTCTTTTCCCACTCTCCATTCAGAATATGTACTAGAGGACAGATTTTTCTCCAGCTGCTGCGGGATGAAAAATCTGGGGATCTCATGACTTTGCAGTTATTTTTAGGTAATGATAAGTTCTATACTCTTTTTAACTCACTGAACAGTCTCAATTTGGGATTAGAACACCTTATTCCAAACTTGATTGAGAATTAAATCTTTTCTATTCTTTCAGTTGAGGATTTCAGATGGACTGTTAACACCTGGCAAGTGGGTACTGTCAGTATCTTCTCTCATTTTCTACTTCTCCTTCAGCTTGCGAAGTGGTTTCTGACTCTTCCAAAGACGGTGTGCAGAGAGGGAGAAAATGAAAGAATGTACAGAAAGTATACTCGTATTATGTAAGATTGCATCACATTCTGAGTTTTGATACTGCTATTTATTTACCTATTTATTTATGTTTGAGTATTTTCTGTATTGTTTTAAATTTAAATTTTAAGTAGTTAACATACAGTGCAATATTGGTTTCTGGAGTAGAATTCGTTGATTCATCACTTACATACAACACCCAGTGCTCATCATAACAAGTGCCCTTCTTCATACCCATCACCCATCTATCCCATCCCCGCCCCCACCTCCGGGTATCAACCCTCAGTTTGTTCTCTATCATTAAGAGTCTTTATGGCTTGTTTCCCTCTCTCCTTTTTTTCTTTTCTTCCTTCCCATATGTTCATCTCTTTTCTTAAGTTCCATGTAGGTCACTCCCAGAGTTAACAACTCCAGGACTTGGGCACAAGTATTTATTTTTTTAAAGATTTTATTTATTTGTCAGAGAGACAGAGAGCACATACTTAGTGTCCAAGTAAGAGGGAGAAGCAGGCTCCCCACTGGAGCAAGGACCCTGATGTGGGACTCTATCCCAGGACCTTGGGATCATGGCCTGAGCTGAAGGTAGATGCTTACCCAACTGAACTACCCAGGCGTCCCCACAAGTATTTCTTTTCAGCGAGTACCAAGTGATGCTGATGGTCCTGGGACAGCACTTTCAGAACCACTGGTGTAGGAGAATGAAGAGCAGAATACCCAGTTCTCCTTCTATTCTACTTCCTGCAGCCAAGATGAGTAGCTTCCCATCACAAGTCCCATCTATTTGCTTCTTCCCCATCCCACCCTAGCCAATGCAACAGCATTTCAAAACTACACTCCTTCTGCCTGGATATTCATTTCTCTCCTTCCTCCCTCCTTCTCTTCATAATTCAGGGTTGATTGGGTGGGGGGCGGGGAGGGAGCCTGTAGCCAATGTAGTGAAGTTTCTTGGAAGAACTAGGACAACATATTAGATTTCTATCTGACTATTTTACTCAATTCCTAATTTTCTATTTTCTTTCAGTTTGATCTTTTGATTCTTTTAGATAAACAAATATGTCACTTCATTTTATTTTATTTATTTTTTAGATTTTAGTTATTAGAGAGAGCAAGTGAGCATGAGTGAGGGGAGGGGCAGAGTGGGAGGGAGAGGGAGAGAAAGAGAACCCGAAGCTAACTTTATACTCAGTGTGGAGCCAGAAGCAGGGCTCAATCTCAACACCCTGAAATCATGACCTGAGCCAAAACCAAGAGATGGGATTTGGACGCTTAACCCAGTGAGACACCCAGGTGCCCCTACAAATATATCATTTTAAAACGGGCAATTTTGCCCTCCTTCTTTCCCTTAATTATGTTTTCAAAAATGTTTAGTTATATATTTGTATATGAGAAAGCTAAATAATGGAGTTAATAGCAGAAATTACTGTTACTGTTCGTGACTTTTATATGAATGATTCCAGAGATTTATCATTAATCCTGAAGTTGGTATTTACTTCAGTTTAAGTTTTATTATTATGGGAGTATCTTTCTATCAAATACCTTCTTGGCATCTGCTGAGATAATTATAATGCAGTTTTCTGTTGACTTTTAATATGGCAAATTTCCTTGATACATTTTCTAACAATGAACCATTGTTGTATTCCTGATATGAACACCACTTAGAAATGATTTATTATTTTTTTAGTGTATTGCTAGAGTCAACTTGCTAATATTTTATTTAGATTTCTTTCGCTTTATGAATGAGGTTGAGCTTTGCCATTGGTTGATCTATACCTACATATAATTTGAATACACAATACTTCATTGCTGGCTAACATTAACGCTCTTTCTTCCAATTTTTTGCCTCCCCGCCACCGCCACTTTGTGTCAGGCGCTATGTTGAGCAAGAGAAATTCAAAGACAAATATGTTCTGGTTTCTCTCTTGGAGGAACACACTGTCCAGTCGGGGAGAGACACAAGGACACAGATATTTACAGAATGGTGTGAAAGTGTGGTAGCAGAAGCATATTCCAGATAGTCTGGGAGTACAAAGGAGAATGTTTTTGGCTTTCGTATGGCCAACACATTTGGTTGGTCAAAAAATACTTGTTGAATTGAACTCACCTTGTTTAGAAGAAGCCTCACAGGGCCATAGACTTTTTATATTATTAATAAATAAAGGAGTAGAAGCCAAGTTCTTTTTTTCTGAGAAGAGTGAATTACTTAGAAAACCAGAGGATAGAACTGATTTTACTGTATCATTCTTTTTCATAATCAATATCTGCAGTTTCAGATGGGATCTTTTTGCCTTCATGAATTTGTTGAGTCATAGTTACTGAATTGTTTCCAAACCTTTTACCCAAATCAACTACACATGGTAATGCTATGAGTTCAGCAAGATATTTCAGAAAACCATTTGATCTGTAGGTAGTTTGAATCCCAGAAAAAGTTAGCATTGATTCTTACCCTTTAATTACTGGAAATTATTTAGATTTAAAGGAAATAATTAAAACATGCTCTTAACATCCTATGTTTATTTTTTCTCATTTGTCAGCCATATTTTATATTTTGTTTCTATTGTTCTTTTTTCACTGGTCACCTCACAAAGAAGAGGAGAGAGGGGAGAAAGGAACAGACATGTATTGGTCACCTATGCCACGCTCTGTGTTGTGGGATAGTTCATAGCAACTCTTGAGAGTCATATTCTTATCTTCATTTTCTTAGCTGCACAAAGGCTTTAGGTTACTAGGTTACTTATGGGTGCATATCTTAGTTAAGATGAAGCTAGACTTCTAATGGAAATGTGCTGGAATCCATGACTACTGCTTTTCTCCCATACCACAGAGAGGATTTGGATTCAGTATGATGTGTTTTATGTATTTATGACATACTCATGAATTTATGCAGGTCTAACAATTAATAACAAGCTAAACATGTAAGAATCCCTTGGGTAGTTTGATAATGTATAACAGGGCTTTACCTCTGGAGGCTCTGGATTGAGTTAATCACTTGTGGTGCCTTGCAATCTGCTTTTCTAAGAAGTTTCTTAGGTGATTCTGATGCCCAGCCAGCTTTGGAAGTAAGAAATTTATGCTGTTGTCTTCCAGTGGTCGAAATTACATTGAGAATCTGAACTCATTAGTGCTTCCCAGCATTATTGTGGTCTTGGGCATTACCTGTGGAGTTCATCTATGTCCTAAGCACTGAAATAAAGGAGGTGAATGTCCTTTATGAAAGAAGGTGCTGACTTCCCACAGCATCTGAAGTTTTTTATGAATGAACTTAATGCAAAGATGTTCTTTCTTAATTGACACTCCCATCTTTTTTCTAGAACAGCTCTTCTTAACCCTGGCTGGACATAAGAATGGTAATGCCTCAGCCCCAAACCAGACCAATTAAATTGGAATCTCTGGGATGGGGTTGGAGCAGAAATATTTTTAAAGGACTGCAAATGTAGAGTCAGGGCTGCGAACACTCTTTTCAAGTAGGAGAAAGTGAGTTCAAATACTACTTTTTTTTCTTCAAAAATTGGGAAAAATCCTAATTTAAAATGTTGAATATTTGCCTTTTTTTAAAGATTGCTACAATCGTGTTAACGTATCTTCTCACAGTTACCATCTTCTTATTTTTTTATGAGAATACCTGAAATGTACTATCTTAGAAAATTTCCAGTATTCAATATATTATTAATTACTGTCATCACACTGTATATTAATTCTCTAGGCTTACTCATCCTACATAACTGCCATTCTGTATTCTTTGACCAACATCTGCCCATTTCTCCTACTTCCCCATTCCTTGTAATCACTGTTTTAGTCTCAGCTTCTGTCAATGTTCTAGTCTGCATCTGTGTATTTGACTTTTTTTTTTTTAGGTTCCACAGAGAAAGGAGAATGTAATTTTTTTTCCCTGCGTCTGGTTTATTTCATTAAGTTGAATATTCTCCAGGTTTAGCCATATTGTTGCAAATTCTCTCTCTCTCTGTCAAATATCCATTCATCTGTCAGTGGATACTTAGCTTGTTTCCATATCTTGGCTATTATGAATAATGCTGCAGTGAACATGGAACCACATATATTTTATTTGTTTGCATTACTGATATTTTATTTATTTATTTATTTATTTATTTATTTATTTATTTATTTATAAAGATTTATTTATTTGAGAGAGACAGAGAGATCACAAGTAGGCAGAGAGGAAGGCAGAGAGACAGGGGGAAGCAGGCTCCCCGCTGAGCAGAGATCCCGATGTGGGGCTCGATCCGAGGACCCTGAGATCATGACCTGAGCGGAAGGCAGAGGCTTTAACCCACTGAGCCACCCAGGCGCCCCTCATTACTGACATTTTAACTATTAAAAGGAGACAAGGGTAAAAAGTAGCCAGTAATGTCTCTGACATGGGCATGTATTCTTCCCGTCAGCTTTATTTATCTGAACTTAATATGAAAACAGTCTCGTACTTTATACGTTCTATGGTGTGTCTTAGGTTTTTAGGTAACGTGGAGGTAATTGTGAATGGCTCTATAAGGAAAAGTTTATAACTGCTGATTGAAGCTTAACTTAATCAACTCAGTTTTCTCCCACTTGTGTTATTCTACAAGTTGTTCATGCCAACTATGGGTCAGACACTGTCCTAGGTTCTTAGGGTATAAATGAAAACACAACGTGGTTCTTGTCCTCATGGCTTTGTAATGGGCCATAGAGAGAGGAAGTCAAATAAGATGAATGGTATATAAGATAACTAGAGGATGCTATAAGAACACTTAGGAGGACAACCTACCACAAAGACATTTCAGAAATTCCCAAAAGTATATTATCTTGTATCACCTGGATAAAGGCAAGAGAAAGAATATATGGGATAAATGAGTGTTTATCTGTGGCAAAGGATAGATAAACACAACTAGAACTCTCAATGTGTTTGTGTGTCTGTCTTTGTGTATGTGTGTAAATTTTTGAATGAGGTCTTGGAAATTTTTCTTTGTGGTAGGAATCTTTGTAGTGATTTTTATGTACTATTTTTAATTTACCTATAATATGGTTTCATGTTATTATTTTTTGTATAGAGATAAAACAAGTTGGTAAAATTTGTACTTCGCACCTCTACTCCTTGGTTACCCATGATGATTTTGAGGGGTTGGCAGGTTGGAAGGCTGGGACTAGAATTTTTTTTCCTGAGTTCCGGATTTGGGACAAAGATCATTGCATTACATTGACTCTTTAAATGAAATGTTTGAAGCCACTTTGTTATGTGAATAAAATTTATTATTTTTAGGATATATTTTATTTCACACCTGTTGACTACACGTCAAAGAGAAATTGATTGGCTTATGTTTTCAGTGCTATTTGAAGATAGCTATGCTAATTGTGGTATTTTCCAAGCAATGCAAATATTCTTCCTTTCATTTCTAAGTATTGCAAATAACCTTTTGTAACACAAAACTCCCATTAATAACCATTGAAATGTCATTTTTTTCCTAGCCTTTTTTTCTTGAAAGTCTGAGTTCTTCTATTGACTTAATTTTTTTTTAATGCCCTGAGGATTTCCCTTCATTAAAAATAAAAAGACCACTGAACAAGAATGATATTGTTTCTATGAATAGATGTGGCAAAAGAATAAAGTCAATGTTAAGATTATCATTCTTGTCAATATCCTTTCAGTTATATTTTGTAGACCAAATTGAGGGTGAAGGACAAGGAAAGGCTGGAAGGCATAATAAACATAGGCATTCTTTTTTGGCTCAAGATAATTCAGGCCCAGCTAGGGCAGGATTTTCACCTAAAAAAGAAATTTTCAGAGAATAATCTCCTTAGGCAAAGATAAACCAACGAATGATACCTAAAAGCTTTTTATGTTACATGGAGGTGGAGGCATAGCTGAAGAAAAATGAAAGAAAGTCTTTTCTCTGAAATGGTCTTGGTATTTTTACTCCGCAGAAGCCATTTGAGCACCCAGATCTGTGTTAGTTTTCTTTATCTTTTTCTTGATAGCAATATCATTAAAAATTAAACTCAACTTATGGAGGATGTTTTTGTTGAGTTATGAAAGGTAGAACCTCTCCTCTTCTTCTGACAGCTCCTGGATAGTTGCTTCTAAAAGTATTTTGAATACACACAAAACGTTTAATTGGTTTTGTGTTAGTGTTGACTTATGTGATAAAAGACTACTATTTCTCGGCTCTCGTGTGAGGAGAAAACAACTAGTTGAAGTTTTTGCCCTCCATCTATTGAAAATGAATTTCAAAAATTATTCAACCTCTCATCACATTTGTTGATCAAACCAACTTGTCTGCTGGCGCAATTTTTCCATATATCTTTTACTTCCACAATATGGCTTTTAAAAACACTGAAGTGTGTTTTTACTGTGAACTGCTTTACAGGAAGGAATTATCAATTTTAGCAAGTCATACAGGGAGCGCTAGGGTATGACTCTCCCAGTATTCCCAGAGACTTCTTTAATCTGTCCTCATTTAATACCATGACACTTCCTCAGCATGGACCTTGCAGACAGGGGTGGCTACATTTTCAACCTCTTTTCCCAATTCACACCCTGAAGGGAAAAGAAATTCTGTACAAAAAGGTTGAACTTCGGGGTTTGCTCTGAGAAAGTTTACATTTGTCAGAGCAAAATGAAGAAGCATGGTAGAAGGCGAGCTCTGGGTGCTTGGAGTTAAGTGCCACTGCCCCCAGTCTAATGGGTAATAGAGTCATTAATTCTGCTGATTAACTTGGCCTTGGGGTTCATGGAAATGACATCCACCACCTTTTTTTTTTTTTTTAAGCTCAGACTGTGGAATGAGGGAACATAAAAAAACAAGCTAATTAGAGAGAAATCAGGGGAAAAGAAGCGGAGAAAAAGGAAAGACAGTTTGAGCATTAATGAGACTTGTTTGGGGAGAGAATGTGACAGGCTCTTCAAAAGCATTATTGTCAAATGTGTCACCATTTCATAGATGGCGAGAGCTACCTTTGAGCTTCATGCTGATTGTTAATGATTTGAAACTATAAAAAGATTGAAAAGGTAAAAGGGAAAATGTCAGACTCAACTGGATTTTAATGAGCTTTCTTTGTTTTTTCTTTTCCCAAGGAAAACAGCCTGAAAAGTAGAGAAAGTTTTTGTATTCTTTCTATCCCTCACTCCCTGGATTCCCATTTCTTTCTTGGATACAGTTGGAGAAAGAACAGTGGGAGAGGGATTATCAAAGGTCTATGCTCAAAGATCTGGGATGTTTTACTTTTCTGAGAAGATGGCTGGCGGGGAGGGCAGTTCAGGGGTTTGAATGACAGCGATAAGGAGAGATTGATGGAGGATATGGCAATAGTGCTTGTTTGTTTTTTGGGGACGTGCTGAGCAGAAGCTATCTTCACACTGTGAAATGTAACGAAGAAATCCAAAGTGATTACGCAGGTTCATTTGTCAGTAACGGGGCTCCAGCTATTGCTGTGCAACAAGGAGATGACAAGGCATTTATTGCTGCTGGTGGGTTATTAGTCGCATTACAGGAAACATTAGAGCAGAGTAGTATACATAGACCAGGGAGACAATAGCTTTCTGGGCTCTGAACTCAGCAGGGTAGCCTTGTCATTAAATTTGGTAGTGCCAATTTAATTTTTTTAAAAAAATAAACTGGAAAGAAACTTTGGAAATGAATTCTGTAACCCCATTTTTACCTTAATAGTAACTGTCAGGATTTCACTCTGTTGGCTCTCAGTTATGTGTTAGTAGGCTGAGCACATAGAGAAGGCTCACATATTTTCAAAAGACTTGAATGCTAGTGGGAAAATCAAAACCAAATTTCAGTTCCTTTTAGGTGATTTTCTTGTGGTCCTTGAAACATTAAATTCTGATTATGGTGTAGTACCCAGGAACAAATTATAAGCAGGTATTGGGGTCAACCAATTGCCTTACTAATGAGTTTCTGATGAATTCCTTTCTGAAACGAGACACCTCCAAGTTGATGATTTGAAAGTGGTAGGCCAGCTCATTGTGGAGCAAAGAGGCTGCATGTAGAAGAGAGACCTGAAATCTTTTTCGTTCATCACCCAGCACCTACTGATACAAATAGCTGTAAACTCACTGTGTGCATGTATCTGCACTTGCTATGTCCACATATGTATTTTTTTGGCTCACTTACCTATAGAAATATTGTAAACAGAATAGAGATTAAAAAAAAGATGAAAACAACTAATTGAAATTCTTAAGGGCACAGGGGATTAAAAAAATAAAAAGCTCTGCAGAGCAAAGGAAACCGTCAATAGAAGTAAGAGACAACCTACTGAATGGGCAAAGATAATTTGCAACTGATGTATCTAACAAAGGGTTAGTATCCAAAAAATATAAAAAGCTTATACAACTCAACACCCAAATAATCCAATTAAAAAATGGGCAGAAGACATGAACAGGCATTACTCCAAAGAAGACAGCCAGATGGCCAACAGACATGAAAAGATGCTCAACATCACTCATCATCAGGGAAATGCACATCAAAATCACAATGAGCTATCACCTCACACCTGTCAGAATGGCCAAAATAAGCAAAAAAACCAGTGTTGGTAAGGATTTGGAGAAAAAGGAAGCCTCTTATACTGTTGGTGGGAATTCAGACTGGTACAGCTACTCTGCAAAACAATGGAGATTACTCAAAAAATTTAGAAATAGAAGTACACTATAATCCAGTAGTCACACTACTGGATATTTACCCAGAGAACGCAAAAACACTAATTCAAAATATATAGGCACCCCTGTGTTTATCACAGCATTATTTACAATAGCCAAATTATGGAAGCAGCCCAAGTAGCCATTGATAGATGAATGGATAAAGACAATGTGGTACATATACACAATGGAACATTACACAGTCCTAAAAAAGAATGAAATCTTGTCATTTGCAATAACATGGATCTAGAGGGTTATAATGCTAAGTGAAATAAGAGAAAGACAAACACTATGATTTTGCTTTAATGTGGAATTTAAGAAGCAAAACAGATGAACAAAGTAGAAGAGAGAAACTAAGAAAGAGACTCTTAACTACGGAGAGCAAACTTGTGGTTATCGAAGGGGAGATGCAGGCGATGGGGATTAAGAATGCACTTATAAGCATTGAATGTATAGAATTGTTGATTTACTATATTGTACACCTGAATCTAATATAACAATGGATGTTAACTATACTGGAATTAAAACAGAAAATAATTCTGAGACCAATCCCAGTAGTAAAAACTACTAAAAGAATTCTGCCCTCAGATAATTGGAGGCCAGAAGTTTGAATAAACCTGACCACGGTTGTAGTCATTATCTGACTTAAGACTAGGTGCCTAGGGGCGCCTGGGTGGCTCAGTGGGTTAAAGCCTCTGCCTTAGGCTCGGGTCATGATCTCAAGGTCCTGGGACGAGCCCCTCATCTGGCTCTCTTCTCGGCAGGGAGCCTGCTTCCCCCTCTCCCTCTCTGCCTACTTGTGATCGTTCTCTCTCTGTCAAATAAATAAAAGCTTAAAAAAAAAAAAAAAAAGACCAGAAGCCTAGATATATATTTCAGAACCTCTCTGATTTCTGCTGAAGGCAACTAGGTATGCATACTCATTAGCTTTAAGGGGCTTTCCTCCATGCTATTGTGGATCATTTATATAAATTTTCTGCCATGGCCAGCAAGATGGAAGCCCCTCAGGCCTCTCTTTTGGTGCTGGGCATGAAGAAAGTTCTCCATGAAGCACGGATGATATCATTACAAAGTTTATTGGAGAAAATATGGGCTGATTCCAGCTGGAAAAGGGTGTTGTTTCTTTGGGATTGCCATTTCCCTTAGGGCTCAGTTAGGAATTTCCTTTTTAAGAAGCCTTTTGTGATTCCTAAGAGCCATGTTAAGTATCTCTCCTTTGTGCTTTTCTGTCATTGGACTGAGCACATTTTATTAAAATTAGTCATTCACATAGCTACTCTTTTCTATTTGAGGATAAAATATTAAAATATGTAAGTACAAAACTTAAATGGTTGATTTTTGTCAGGGAAATTTGATTTAGAGAAATCCAAATAAAATGGAAAATAGAAATCAATCTATCATATATATACGTATCATATCTATCTGTATATATATATATCTTATATATAATTTTGCTTATGTTTTTTAAAAAAGGTTTGTTTAGAGAGAGAAAACATGACCTGGGCGAGGGGTAGAGGAAAAGCGAGAGAGAGAGAATCCTCAAGCACACTCCCTGCTGAGAACAGTCCAGTGTGGGGCTTGATCCCAGAAGCCTGAAATCATGACCTGAGCCGAAATCAAGAGATGCTTATCTGACTGAGCCACACAGGTGCTCCTGTTCTTTGTTCTTAAGCTCCCTCCTCTCTTCTCTGGTCTTACTCGGAGAGTCTTACTAACTGTATACATATTCCCCACACCCACTCCCCTGCCAGTCATTCACAAGTTTTTTTTATTTAAATTCAGTTGATTAACACATAATGTATGACTAGTTTCAGAGGTAGAGGTCAGTGATTCATTAGTTGCATATAACACCCAGTGCTCATTTCATCACAGACCCCCCTTAATGTTCATCACCCAGTTAACCCCCTCCTGTCCCCCTCTCCACCAATAACCCTCAGTTTGTTTCCTATACTTAGGAGTCTCTTATGGTTTGTCTCCCTCTCTGATTTCTTCCTGTTCTATTTTTTCTTCTTTTCCCCTATGATCCTCTGTTTTCTTAAATTCCACATATGAGTGAGGTCATATGATAATTGTCTTTCTCTGATTGATGGCTGAGTAATATTCCCTTGTATATATAGATCACATCTTTTTTATCCATTTGTCTGTCAATTAGTCCTTGTTTTTGAAATAATCCCTGTCCTCAGCTAGTTCTTTAGATGCTTGACTTTGCCCTATCACTGCATCTTTACTTAGTTCTCCAGAACACTTAGTAGAAGCCCAAACAACCCATCACTGACAGGTTATTTTACATAACAGGTCTTAGTCCCAGTTCTGTCACTTTAAACATAAAGTGACACTATTTTCCCACTGAGCGTAGCTCGATGGTCCTATGTGGAGGTCATCAGGCTTGCCTTTTGGTTGTAAGCCATTTGAGATGTCCAACTTTGGTTAAATCCCGCTTCTCTCCTGTTTGCATAAAGTTTTATAATAGTAAAGTACTCATCGAAAAAACAAATTTTTCCTTAATGTAGAAGCAAAGCAATGAAGTAGGAATTAAGATTTAGTGATTTTAGTCCCACATTTTCCAATGATTAGCTATGTAACTAGCTGGGTGACCTTGAAGAGATCAAAACGATATGTTTCCTTAATAAAAGGAGAGAGTAGAATTAGTACCTTAATTTTCTTTTAATCTAGTCTCCAGATGACAAAGGACACCCTCTTCCCTGCACCTGCATCACCACAACTTTCCACCAAAGATCCTGAATGAAACTAGATCAGAAAATGTAAACTTTGATCTCCTTTTGTAAGTGAAGAATGAAAGTCTTTTTTTTTTTTTTAAAGATTTTATTTATTTACTTGATAGATCATAAGTAGGCAGAGAGAGAGGGGGAAGCAGGGTCCCTGCTGAGCAGAGAGCCTGATGCAGGGCTCCATCGTAGGACCCTGAGATCATGACCTGAGCTGAAGGCAGAGGCTTTAACCCACTGAGCCACCCAGGCGCCCCTGAAGAATGAAAGTCTCATAGCTGAATATTCTGATGGTGAAACTTTCAGAAAGGAGTTTCACATATGCAAATTTGCCATTTGGATTTTGGATTTTAGAGCACTGGAAATTGACTTAAGAATTAGAAGTTATTAGAGGGTTTCTTCCTGGGGCACCTGGATGGCTTAGTTGGTTAAGTGTTTGACTCTTGGTTTCAGCTCAGGTTGTGATCTCAGGGTCATGAGATCAAGCCCATGTTGGACTCCACATTCAGCACGGAGTTTGCTCAGGATTCTCTCTTCCTCTGCCCCTCTTGCTTGTGCCCTTTCTCTGTCTCTAAAATCTTTAAAAGGTTTCTTCCTCCACTGGTGACTTGTTGAATGATCTCAAGAATTTATGCTTATGGTTGCTAAGGATCCTTCTAATTCCGTTTCTTTGAAGCTGCATTAATAGTGCTCTCACTCCATCTTGGAAATTGACACCATTTACCTTCATGTTGTTTTTCACTTGCTACTCAAAGTGTGACTCTAGCTCAGCACCATCAGCATCACCTGGGCACATATTAGAAACTGACATCTACCAAATCGGGAATGAAGTTTAGCAAGACTGCCACATGATTCGGGTGCATATTGGTGTTCAGATATACAGCTCAAAATCACTGAGATTGTGCATTCCTTTCAAAATATCAGGGTTCTGTTTAATATGGTGCTACCTGAAGCAAAATATATTTGTGTACAGTTGACCCTTGAACAATAGTGGGGGTAAGGTGTACTACCCACCCCCTACACACAGTCAAAAATCTGTATGTAACTTCTGAGTCCCCCAAACGACTGACAGCCTATTTTGACCAGAAGCCACAGAGTACCATAAACAGTTGATTATCACATATTTTGCATATTATACGTATTAAATACTATGCTATTACAGTAAATAAGCTAGAGGAAAATGCTATTAAGATCATAAGGAAAATACATCTACAGTATTGTACTGTATTGAAAATAAATCTGCATGTAAGTGGAGCAACAGAGTTCAAACCTGCATTACTCAAGGGCCAAGTGTACTAGAAACTCAGATCCTTGGGTTAATTCCACCGCTAAAACAGAGTATGCATGATAGGGGAGAGAGGGTGTAGCATTATTTTCAAGACATATTAGGATGCCGATTTCTCAAGTTAGCACGGGCTCTGATGCATTAGGAATTAATTGACTCAAGTTGCACATAGAGGCCCCCAAGAAGGCGGAACTGCAGAAGCCAGCTGTGTCCATGAGGCCAATAACAGGATCCAGTGCTTTGCAGGGAAGGTTAGAGCTGAAGAACCATTTAAAATTTATGTGGCAATTAAGAGTCATTATCACCCCTCCCCCATGTCATAAAACATTTGATTGTTTATCAACTAACCTTGTAGGACATGATTACATTCCCTCTCTTGTGATCCATAGGGTGTGTTTGGACTCCTCTGCTAAATGAGGGAAGAACAATGGAAAAGCTGCTCTTTAGCAGATGAGGTCTTTTCTTTGGTGTCTTCCTGCTTCCAGTTCTAGATTTATCTTTCTTTTGCTTTCCTGTCTTCACTGTATCACATGTTCAATCACTCTCTGTGCTCCAGAGCCCCGAAGCTAGCTGTCCAGTGCGTGTCCAGCTGCCCAGTGCTAGCTGTCCAATGTATTTTTTTCCTCTCCTGCCCCTTATCTTCCTCCCCTCCTAAAACATGTCCTCTGTCTTTTCTCAAATTGTGTCATGATAAATGATTCACAAGGCTTGAGGATCCCTTTTCTCTGGAATGACTAAATTTTAGCAATAGTAGCAACAAAATCCCGTCTTTCTCCAAATAATCTTCTCTGCTGGAGTCCTTCAGACATCAGATAGAGTGAGTGGAAGAGACAACACCATGTTGTTTTAGATGCCTCTGACTCCCTTTGCCTGAGTGTTACCCCTTTGTACTCAGTCTATGGATCCAAGTTAGCCACACAGAGGATGGGAAGCTAGCTTCATGACAGCTACACTATAAGGCTTTGGAAGTAAAAGAAGCATTATGTTTATATTGAAGATGGTCACTAGAGGACAATGGACTTGTGTCCTTGAATCACACTTAGAACACTCAGGACATTAAGCAGAGTCAGCAGATGGACCTCGGTGGGGAAGTTGGCCTACCAGAAAGCTGGTGAATGAGGCTGAGAAGCAGTTCAGAGCCCATGAAAACAGACTCTGATGCTCTTCTGACCACTGCTGAGCTTGGCTTGGAAGCAGGAATGAAGTGAATGTTTATTACTTCCCTTAATGATCTAGAGATGGTTGGGGTATGCTTGTTTCTGTTTCCTTCTTTCATCCACAGCAGGAAAAGGGCTCTTGGATCTGGCCACACCCTTTTTTGTGTGGGCAGCACATTGACATGTCTCACACCCTTGTAGGGACTTGGAGGTTCCTGGAGACAGGCGATACTTGCCTCCGCTCCTTATGGCCACGTTGCTTCCAGTAAGTTTGCAACCTTGGGTAGATGGATTAGGATTTTAATCGAATCATACAGTGGAGCTCTGTTTGTCGCTTCTGCCTGCCATCCTGTGGTCCATCTGATGGGCTGAAACCCTCAGTCTTGGAAGAAGACAACTCTTTAGCCATGTGTGTGACAGATTTCCCAAATGCCCACATAGTTAAAAGAACATTCTACTGTGTTGATTAATGTCTGCATTACTTGACAGAGGCACCACATGGTAAGTGCTGCCTTCGTCATTTGACAGCTCAAGAGACAGATTGACAATCTTGCCTGGAACCAACGGTCATGGTCAGGTTGTTTTCCTCAGCTAGGTAGTTTCTCACCTCATTCCAAGCCTTAAACCTCTATGCCTGAATAAGTGCATGATTTAATATACCCTCTCTCTGTTGGTGTAGAATGTTTCCTTCCAATTACGCTAGTTACATTAACATATTATATCAAAAATTCTCAACCACATATTTCAACTCTCTTCAGAAGCAGTCCTCCTTTGGGTCCTCACCTGCCCATCTCTGGACACTTCTACAGGTCTGAAAGAGATTGAGAAAGTGGCCTTCCATCAGGAACCCTCTCCTTGCTCATTTTTATAAGCAGTTACACCCTTCATTCAAGGCTAATAAAGTAAATATATTTATTTTAAATGGTTCATTGGGCTTGCGGACTACTCAAATATTTTTACTGGATAGACTTCTTAATTAACAAATTTGGGGAAAATAAAGACTGCATTCTCCAGTCAACAAATATTTGAGTTTCTACTTTTTTTTTTTTTTTTTTTGTAAGACCCTGTGTTGGAAGCTGTGAGGCATGTGATACCTGATCCAAAGTTCTGTGACCAGGTGCGATGGTTAATTTTATGTCAACTTGACTGGGCCACAGGTGTGTCTGAGGGTGTTTCTGCATGAGATTAACATTTGAATTGGTAGGCTGAATGAAGTCAATTGCACACTCCCTAATGTGGTTGGGCATCACCCATTGAGTTGAAGATCTGCCTGCTTTGAGCTGGGACATCAGTCTTTTCCTATCTTTGGGTTTGAATTGAAAACAAACACTGGCTCTTCATGGGTCTCAGGCCTGATGGCTTTTGGACTGGAACTCTGCTCTCAGCTTTTGGGGTCTCCACCTTGCCAACTGCAGATCTTGGGACTTCTCAGCCTCCATAATCATGAGCCAATAAATGGGCTATGCAATACATTTCTTTATATAGCTCTCTGGAGAACGCTTGCTAATACACTAGATGATTCCAAACACACCTTTTGGACTCCCAGTTTTATTGGAAAATAAACATCACTATATAAATTAAAGTATATAGCATGATGGTTGGATTTGCATACATTTTGCAGTGATTACTACCCTGGGTTTAGTTCACCTCAGTCATCTTTTATATATACAACAAAAAGAAAAGAAAAATTTTTCTTGTGATGAGAACTCTTAGGATTTCCTCTCTTAACAGCTTTGCTATTTACCATGTAACAGTGTTGAGATGGTATGATATCCCTAGTGCTTAGTTATAACTGGAAGTTTGTACCTCTTTTTTCTTTTTAAAGATTTATTTTAGAGAGAGAGTGAGCATGCACATGAACAGGAGGAGGAGCACAGAGAAAGGGACAAGTAAACTCTGCACTGAGCACAGAGCCCAACAGGGGGCTTGATCCCAGGACCCTGAGGTCATGACCTAAGCTGAAATCATGAGTCAGATGCTTAACCAGTTGAGCTACCCAGATGCCCCTGGAAGTTAATACCTTTTGACCGCCTTCCTCCAATCCCCCTCTTCCCACCCACCACTGCTGGTAACCACAAGTCTGATCTCTCTGGTGTTTTTTTGTTTTGTTTTTCAAACACATCCCTTTCTGTGGGAAATATCTATGCTTGGATGCCGTTCTCCAAGCTAGATTAGGTAAATTCCAAATAGGTTTTGTTTAAGGAATCCTACAGAGATGAGTCATTGAATAAGTCAGTCTGAGGAAAAGTACAATATCAATAATAATTGGACATACTTCAACCAGTACTTGGGCAAGAACCTCTTCATGGCAATCTTTTTGTGAGAGTTGTAACATGTCTGAAAAGGGAAGACAGTATTTCCATTGTTTCCTGAGCCTCAAAGCGAAGGAAGATGTTAAATGCCAAGTGCCAGACTCCAGAGGAACAATGGCTTTTGACTAACTCATCGAAGGTCTCTGGGTTGAGAAAGACGATTTCATGTGCTTCTGAGTGTGAGTGACCATAGTAGAGTTTCTCCAAAACAAATAGCTAAGGGCACCTGGGTGGCTCCGTTGGTTAGGCCGCTGCCTTCAGTTCAGGTCATGATGCTAGGGTCCTGGGATCAAGTCCTTTATTGGGCTCCTTGCTCAAGCTGGGAGACTGTTTCTCCCTCGGCCTGCTGCTTCCCCTACTTGTGCGTGCTCTCGCTCTCGCGCTCTCTCTCTCTCTCTCTCTGACAAATAAATAAAATCTTAAAAAAAAGAAATAGAGAAGGGAATGGCATGTTTTCTTATAGGCCGGGAGGTTGATTTTTCTAATTAACACAAGACCTTTGGCTCTCTGAATCTTCAATCCCATTCTAATAACTTTTTTAGTTGAGTGGCATTCACTAATACCATTTTAAAGTGGACAATTGAGTGGCATTTAGTGCGTTCACAGTGCTGTGCAAACACTTCTCTCTGGTTCCAAACATTGTTACCACTCCAAAAGGAAACCCTGAGCCCCTTAGGCAAATCCTTCTGGTTCCTCCCTCCCTCCCTCCCTCCCAATGTCTGGAAACTCTATGGATTTACCTATTCTAATATGGTTTTATTTTTTAATATTTATTTATTTTTCCCCAAATACTTTAATTTTTTCAGTGTTACAAGATTAACTGTTCATGCACCACACCCAGTGCTCCATGCAATACGTGCCCTTCTTGATACCCACCACCAGGCTTGCCCAACTCCCCACCTCCTCCCCTCCAAAACCCTCAGTCTGTTGCTCAGAGTCCAGAGTCTCTCATGGTTCATCTCCCCCTCCAATTTCCCCTCATTCACCCTTCCTTTCCTTCTCACAATGCCCTCCATGATTTTCCTTATGCTCCACACGTAAGTAAGACCATAAGATAATTGACTCTCTCCGCTTGACTTATTTCACTCCACATAATCTCTTCCAGTCCTATCCATGTTGATACAAAAGTTGGATATTCATCCTTTCTGATGGAGGCATAGTATTCCATTGTACATATGGACCATATCTTCTTTATCCATTCATCTGTTGAAGGGCATCTTGGTTCTTTCCACAGTTTGGCAATTGTGGCCATTGCTGCTATGAACATTGGGGTACATGTGGCCCTTCTTTGTACTGCATCTGCTTCTTTGGGGTAAATACCCAGTAGTGCAATGGCAGGGTCATAGGG
>CM052802.1:122197005-122253738 GCA_028533885.1 Nasua narica
CCCGTCGCTTTGGAATCACTTTTCCAAACGTCCTACCTTTCCGAAGGTGGTCGATTTTCTGCTCCTAGAATTGCTCTTCTTCCTCTCTTCTCCCTCCTGTTGAGTATGCTGGCTTTTAGAATGATTTATTAACTATCTAGATGAACTTCTGGGATCCGACTCTATCTCAACCTCCTACTTCTCTGCCATCTTGCTCCTCTATATCACCATCCTCTACCAGGAAATATTTTCATTTGACTTCTGATTTAGTTTTAAAGCAGCCTAAGTGATTTTCAGCTTGTGATGGGGCAGAGTCCAGTGGTGAGTGGATGCTTGCTGTGGAAAGGGGTTTATCATTTTAATTTGGGCCAACTGCAGTAGAAACTAATTGGCTCTCAAACTGGCTGATATCCCATACCCAAACTCAACGTAATCAAAGATTTAATGTTAAATTGATAACTGGAATGAAAAAATTTAGAAATGTAATGAGGTAACAAATTGTGTCATACTAAATAATCTGGGGCAAATAAATCTTTAAAAAAAAAAAAAAGAATCTGGGACATGGTAGATAGAGGATGTCCTTGTGGTCTCACGAATTCTAGAAATTGACTCATTTAAAACCCAAGGCCAGGATATTTCTTGTAGCATTTAAAACCTTAATGTGATGCTAGACAATGAGAAATAATTATATGCAGGAAATAATAAAGGCATGTCGATATCAGTCTAGATGTGAGATTACATTTTAATGAATTTCCAAAAGACATCTGTGCTTCTTAATAAGTTTGCTTTTCTATACAACAATCTAGGGGTCTGTGCCCACATGCACAAACATGCATGTGTGAATGGGTGTGTTTGCTTCAATATTCACTAGTAGAACCAATGAATAGATGTTGGGGGAAAAGTTTGGAAGTTTGGTGCTGAATCAAACTTGTATAAGAATTTCTTTCATTTTATTTGAAAAAAAAAAAGGTTTATCCTATGGGAAAAATAAACTCTACCTTAAGTAATCTATAAATTCTGCTCATAGTGGAAGGTTTTCTGATATGCATAGTTTCATATTTCCTTAAAAGTATGATCTGTGATAACAAGTGTTCTGCATTTGTGAGAAAAACTGGAAATAATTTGAATTGCAACGTTTATAGGATTACAAGCCAATTATACATAGAGATTAAAGAAAAATCTGTATTAAAAGTTTTTCATACAAATATAGATAATATCATCTGTATTAATAGTACCAAGGAAGAGAAAAGTGAACACACATTGAAATATTCATATGAGATTCTTAGGATTTTTCCTCCTTAATGACCAAAATCAGACCATTGAAATCACTCAAATTATCTATCAATCTAGGTATTTTTAAGTGCATCCTTCTAGAGATTTACCATTTAAAGGGAGAGATACGTACATATAATTCTTTACAAATAAAGAATTATAAAAAAAAGCAATCAGCTTTTTTCTTTGAATTCAAATTTTCTCTTCACTGTCCATTCCTTATATTCTGCCTTTCAAAGCAATGAATATTGTCAAGAACTATGAAAAGTCTAAGATGTTACTTTCCTTCCAAGCTAATATGTTAGCTTGCCATAATTTTATGGCTGTTGGCAAAAGACACAAGACTTCTGGGTCAGAGACAAATGACTGCTTATTACTCATAGCAGTCAGTCATCAAACTGTTTGGTCAGTTTCCTTTTGCCTCCATGTTCCAATGGGGATGAAGCAGATGGACCCAGATGGATGTCTCTTATACAGTGAGCTGTGTTCCAGGGGAGGAATCTTGACTTAGGAAATCTCAATCTTTTATAGTGGGCGGTAGGCATGTCTGTCCTTTGCTTTGGAAGGAGATTGTATCACACAAGCTGGTAAGCAAACATGTCCTTTGCTCTAGAGGGAGACACAGTCTCTAAATTCCAAGGTTGTTTGTGCTATAAATATCCTTTAAAAGAGTCTAGGACAAAGGGCAGGACGTGCCTCTGTTTGTAAGATGTGCAGAAAAGCAGGACACATGGAGGATCGTCTCATAACAAATATGTGAAGATTTCCCTGAGGAAAGGGTTTCGATATGAAAGAAACAAGTCATTTGTTCTAGGAATCCTATGCTAGTTGGCACTAGGGATTGAATGTTATATACCATAGACACCTCCTCCACTCTGTCTCCATGAATCACTGTAATTAGAGACCTTGCTGTGCTCCACATGTACAAATTGTGAAGGGAAGTGGTAGGCAGAATTCTAAGATGATTGCCAATGACCCTCACCTTTGTATAGTTTTCTGCCATTGAGCATGGGTGGAACCTCTGAGTACAATGTAATGTTACATTGCAAAGGGGAGATTATCTGGGGTGGACATGAGAGATAATCAGGTGATTCTTCTAAAAGAATACGTAGAGTTTTCTCTGATCACAGAGGAAGAAGTCAGAAGTGTTTCCACTGGCCTGGAAGAAAACAAATATCCGTGCTGTAAACTGCCTGTAGGGAGCTGAAAGCAGCTCCTGACCCACCGCCAGCAAGCAACAGGGATCTCCATTTGATAGCAAGAAGAAACTGAATTCTGTACTAACCACTTAAGATTGGAGGAAGACCCTGGGCTCTATGTGAGAGTGTAACTTGAGCAGCACTGTCGTTCAGTTTTGTGAGAAACTGATCAGAGGACCCAGCTGAACCCAGCCTGGACTTTTGACCTCAAAAACTATGAGCTAACACATGGGAACCGCTTGAAGCCACTAAGATAGTGGTAATTTATTATGTAGCAATAAAAAACTAATACAAGAGAGAAACAAGGGAGAGAATCCCTTGTTTATGGCATGCGAACTCTAATTTCCTGCTGTCTCACTGAATACTTTGTTATGTAAACTGAGGTAACCACTGTAATCAACTGTTATATTACCATCCTTTTTGTAAATCTGCTCTTCACTTCTAAGTTGCAGATTCTTGACTAATATAAAATAAATCTACCATTTATTGGGCTTCTAGGTCATAAACACTTACATTATACTTTTGATACATGATCTCATTTAAACCCTGGAACAATCTTGAAAGGGCATTGCCTTTATAATTAGGAAGAAGAAAATGTAATTTTGAAGGTTAAGTACCTTAATCAAAATAAAATAAACTGATGAGTTGTGATGTTGGGATTCCAACCTGGTTATCTCTGACCTCAAATCTGTTTTTACATGCTGCGTGCTTTCTCAATACTGAGAAAACCAAAACTATGGAAAGTATTACTCATAATTACCAATATCCACTACTGCTCGACTTCAAAGTACAAGGGGAATTGAACTTCCTGCTCTCTTGAAGTTAAGTATGGTCATGGAACTCGTGTTGGACAATGAAATGTGAATGAAAGTGACAGACATCACTTGTGGGCCAAAGCATTTAATTGCCTGGGCTTGACCTTCTCTTTTCCTACCGGAACAATCCTGGAAGTCAAGAGTTAAGATGGAGCCCACATTCGCCTTGTGAGGGACTGGACATGTCATGTGAGCAAGACACAAACATCTGTTTGATGCCAGTGAGATTTGGAGCTGTATTGTCGCCCCAGTACAATCTAGTTTCTTCTAACTAGTATAATCATCTGAATCAAGGTTATAACCCACAGTGTCTACAATTCTCATGGATAAATTTAGATTGATTTTAGGCACTAATACCCGTCTTTGCCATTGCGCTTGAACTATACCCATCTGCTTGCTGGTCTCCATTTATTTTTTGCTTTCCCAGACCTCAGGGTCTTTGAACCTGCTTTTCCCTCTGCTTGAAAACAGAAAGAGTTCATGGTGGTTGGTTAAGAATGGGCTGTGGATTCAGGCTAGTTTAGATTGGTACCTGGAAATCTCTCCTTGCTCTCTATACTGACTTGGGCAAGTAAGTGAACCTCTTTTCCCCCCATCTCCTTATCTGTAACCTGGGATCATGTTAATGCATCTGTCATAGTCTAGCTGTGAACAGTAAATGAGAAAGGTGAAACGTTTAGAATAGCATTGTTGCTATTACTGTTATTAAAAATTCCATTCATATATCATCTCTTCCAGGAAGCTTTCCTGATTCTTCCAGGTTTGATTAGGTAACCTTTATCATACTACGGTAACAGATTGCTAAGACATCTATAAAACTATGTCAGATACTTGTCTGTCTCCTTTTCTCTAGTGTCAGCATCTGAAAAATATCAATTCAAAATAAAACAATGTATTCCTAACACCTTGTAGTAAATAAATGTTTTCTGAATGGCAAACTTTAGAGTCAATAGCTGTGGGCCTAAGTTAGCAATTACTAGGAGAATAATTATAAGTCTCAAGTAAAATTAATCTGGTAAAGATAATCACATGAATTAATCTAGTTACAGAAATGTTCTTTTAACTCAATTGAAGCTTCATTTTCCTAGAGTTATGTTAAATGGGATATAATTTTCAAAAATTGAGCTCATTTTTGATTTTCTCAAATTGCTGAAAGCAATAAAAAGATAAACGAAGTTTATCTTATAAATAGTTAGAAATAGAGCTGGTCATTCTGGCCTTATCAACCTGCCTTATGTTCAGGGATGTCTCCTACCCATAATACTTAATAACAAATGTCAACATCTGGCATTACTATTTGTGAACACCCCAAATTGCTGTGAAGCAGAAATAAGGCTTAAAGTCATCATCTTTATTATCTAAAATAATTCATATTTTTGCTAATGGCCAATTTGTTATCATGGATCTGTAGACATTACAAAAACTGACCCCTTTAGCTTAATGAGCAAGAAAACCCCCTCATTTTCGGTTTTGATAAGTTTGTAGTTTCTTTTTTTTTTTTAAAGATTTTATTCATTTATTTGACAGAGAGAGAGAAATCACAAGTAGGCAGAGAGGCAGGTGGAGGGGGGGAAGCAGGCTCCCTGCTGAGCAGAGAGCCCCATGCGGGGCTCGATCCCATGTCCCTGAGACCTTGACCTGAGCAGAAGGCAGAGGCTTTAACCCACTGAGCCACCCAGGCGCCCCAAGTTTATAGTTTCTCAAAAGAAATCATCTGAAATTCGTTGTTTCTGTCCAGTTCTAAAGCCTGTGTCTTACCTTCTGGTATAAACATATTTGTAATCAACACTGCCTCCCCCCAGCAAAGCTTAACTTTTCCAACAGTGATCTTCCAAGCTAAAAGATTTTTAGAATGGGAAGTGGGTTACACCTGAGATAGTAAACCTTTATCATGCTCAGTTTGGGAGACTGTTTCATTGATGGCATTTAGAATTTCTGTTCTACCATTGTGAAACTATCTTGCCTATTGTCTGATCCCTGCGTGTGTAATGTATCCTGCTCTCCAAGAGGGAGAGATCTTTTTTTTTTTTTTGGATCAGGAACGGCTGCTATCAGAGTGTGAAGCTCATTTTTTTTCATGCTTGAGCAAAATGAAGGGTCTTAGTGAGGATAATTAGGTTTTACTTTTCAGTATGGAAAGACATGATAGAAGTGAATAAATTAAGGGAGAGAAGGAGAGGAGGAATAAAAAGAGATTCATATCATGTGAGGTTACTTGTGCAGGTCAAGAGATGATGACACCGCTCCCTAGAAATCTGAACACTTAGGAAGTAAAATGCATGTTCGTTATCAGCACCTTTAGGAGAGTGCCTAATAGGAATATGGTAAACTAGGCAGGGTGCTTTGTGTTTCAAAGTAACATAATGTCTGAGCATTAAAGCCAAAGGTAGACCAAAGGTCAATCTTGGAGACTGTCCACTTGAATCTGAATGCCATTTGGATTTCCCTTCAGTCCCATATACAGGACCTTGGCCAAGAAGGAGCCTGAGACGCAACCATGCCCGTATGCATTTGGGCATTTGGGAGGAGGCCCGTATGGTCACATCTCCATCTTACCTGTACTCGGGGAGGGATGCTCAGTGTAGCCTCTTTGGCTGCCCTTTCTGGGGTAGAAGGAAGAGATCTCTTGGTGAAAAATATCTCTGATGGTTGCTTTACTTTTCCTTCTGTTAACTCTTTGCCTGTGATTTCTGGCACAGAATCTGATACAACGGGCTGAGCTTTGGCTTGGTTGCATGCCTCAGGATGTCTTAAAGGCTAATGAACCTAATTAATTTTGCCCCTTTTCCAAAGATCCCTTTGGCTAACTAGCTAAGGGGTGGGGGGGGGGACGGTTCCAGTCTTGCAGCAGAAAGTCATCCTTTGCTAATTCAAGATGGAGGCCGCTGTGTGTGTTTCAGTAGCAAGGAGTGGGTGACAATCAGTGCCTGAATGGGATTGAGCTCTATACTGGTACGGCTGGTGGGAGTAAGTTAGGGGCTGGGCACTTGAGTTGCTCTCCTGGACCCCTGAATCCCTTGAACAGGTGTGGACAGTGAAGGTCTCTTGCCTACGCTGGGACAGATATACCATGGCTTTGGGTGGTGGTATTTTGGGGAAATGTAGGGTTGAAAGCATGAGGATGGTGGTTCTAGCTTTCTCTGAATTTCTCTTTTGTCATTCCTGACATTAATGATACACATGCCTAAATTTGACAATAGAATGCACAAGGGATGTTGGCAGTTTTCAGTAAGACTTCAGGTCCTAATATAGTCCTTATGTAATAAACACATTTTACATTGCCAGTTCATCTTAAACTTTATAATATTTTAACCTGCATTGTTTCCCTCCAAAGCATCTAAATAGATAGAAAATCTGTGAGCAAATCATTCAGTCTGTCAACAAAACAAAACCATACTCACTTTCCCCTCCTGTTTGTAGTAAATATGCAGTGGACCCAGCAATGTATATTTATATGTTCCTATCAGGATTTCTATTCCACTTATAAAAGTGTGAGGAAATGCAATTTTCCATTAGTAATTTTTTTTAAAGTGTTAAAGGTCCACAAAATGTTTCTTTAATTTTTATGTCTCAGTGCTGCTATGAAAACAGTTTAAATAAACAAAGCAGATATATTGAAAAAAATATTAATGTGCCATATCTATTTAGAATTTAGAATTTTTAATTTTTTTCTATAAATGAGTCTGAGATTAATCAAATGGTGAGGGAGACTAGTTACTGTTTGGTCTTTGTTTTTGCTCATAATCCTTTCTTCATATTCTTAACCCAAGTATCCTTTTTAATTCGCTGATTTCTGCTCCCCAATATTTTTAGTTTGCTTTTTTGACTTTCTTGTCTATATTCTTTCTTTTCCCTCCCTTTTTTCCTTCTTTTTCATGTTCTAATTTCTCCTTTCCCTGTTTTTTTTTTCTTGCTGCCTTTCTTTCTTTGTTAGACCTTCAAAGAAGAAAGAAATAAATTATGTCCACCAGAGGGCAGTCTGATCTCACACACACACACACACACACACACACACACACACACACACTCACTCTCTCTCTCTCTCTCTCTCTCTCTCTTTCTCCCTCTCTTCCTCCCTCCCCCTTCTTCCTTTTTCTCTTTTTTCTTCCTTTACAGTTCCCTTCCTGAAGGAATGTGATGCTTTATACAGTTGCTGGTTAAAAAAACCCAACACCCTTTCATTTATAAACTCCTTTCATTCTTGTGTGTGGGCGTGTGGTCTCAGTGATTTGATCCGTGAAGACTGGAACTGTCTCCCTTAGGTCTGTATAAGGAGCATATAGACCCTTAGACAGCCTGAAGGAAACAATAAACTTGGCTTTGTCTCAGAAGCTACCAAAATACTTGGTGAAAATGAAAACTTGGGCTGTGAGATCTTGGGTATATGAGTCATGAAAAGTCAGTAGACTCCTTTGTAGAATCAGATATGGATGACTCTGGCATGCAAGAATTTTTTTTTATTACTCTTAATTTTTTTTATTTTTACTCTTAAAACTTACGTCTTTATTTTTCTGTATGTAATCTGAAAATATATAGGACTTAATGTTGAACAACCAATCTGTGATCATCTTTATACAGAGAGCATAGGTAAAGTTGGATTTTGCTTTATACAGCTCCCTCTAAAGGACGGATCGATCCCCACGCAGCTGCAGAAGCCCAGTGGTGATTCACCACATTGTGCGGGACTGGTGCTCTGCTCTCACATTAGTTCCTGCAATCCTCAGGGCCTCAGTTTACTCCTCTACCAAGGAAAACACTTTTGATGATAGTCCTGGAAGCTCTTTGTATGTTCCCTACTTAGGTGGAAGGTCAGTATCAGAAAAGAAAGGGTTGGAGCTTTTTCTTCTTCCCTCTCCCCCCTTCTCGATCTGCACATCTGAAAGTGCCACTTTGGCCCCTTCAGGGGTTGGGGTGAAGAAAAGGAATTTTATGCATAGAAGCTTGGTGATTTTTGGTCTGAGGTGTGCCAAGGTGTAGGAGTTTTAACTTTATTATTTAACTGTTTTAACTTTATTATTTAAAGTGAAGAGAGAGAAAATGAGGGGCTCCATGAATCCTCCAAAAAAGAGGGGCAGTCTACTCACTCTGAAACACTGGTGTAGCAAGAAGAAAGATTCATGGTTAGACTTTCAGTTTCTGAAATCTTGAGCTGTTCCTTATGCATACAAGGACACAGACGAAAGTGTCTAGGTTAGCAGGTTTAAATATTTATTGGCTCTGTGGTGTTAGAAGAAGCCTGAAACTCTGATGAAAACTTTGAATGAGACTTCAATTTTTATTCACCTTTCTACTCCCCATTGTCTGGTTTTTTAAAGGCTAGTTGAATCCAAAGGGGAAGAAATGAGATTGGAGAAAACCGTAATGTCTGCAAATAAATTCTCAAAATTGTATTAGACCTAACCAAGTAGGTAGAACCGTATCCTTAGATGCACTGGTTTGCCTCTCCTGGTTCCAGATGTCCGCTGTATGTGCCATGCCCCCATGGACTCAGGCTTTGACTAGCAGTCTGCTACAGAATCCATATGAAGCTCCCAACAAATGTGGTGTTACAGGAGGGATTCAGAACTCAGTTTCAGAATACAAGGATACCGAATCATTAGCATTGAACCTTCTAATTTAGGTCATATAAAGTAGATGGAGAAAGTGTGAATTTCAAGTGACTTTTTAGTTGAATTCACATGTAATGATCTCTCTGTGCTCTTTCTGAGGATTTCAATTTCTGCCATAGAAAGAATTTCTCAAAAGACTTGATCTTTCTGTGGTTCAGAATGTGACCTTTTTAATGCATTGCTTATCCTGGGAGTATCGGGGTTGGTGTTTTAGAATGAGCAGTGTGTCTGAACTTCTGTCTGCATGAACATGGAGGAGAGGCAAATGGACAGGTTGTTTCATTTGGTGCCAAGCCAGAAGAAAAAGAATAACTTGCCTAAGAACCTGAACTCAGAATTTAAAAAGTTCATTTCTAATCTGAATGTCACACCAGGCAGTGAACATGCTGACTCAAGCAGAAAATAGAAAATTAGAATATAGAATAGAAAATTAGGATAGAAAGAATAGAAAAATTGGAAGTTTCATGTCTTGAAATCTTAAAGCAAGAAGGAACCAAGATTGTTTTAAAAGATAGATTTATTTATTTAAGAGAGAGGGAGCATGCATCAGAAGGGGCAGAGGGAGAGGGAGAGAGAATCTTAAGCTGACTCCACATTGAGTGTGGAGCTCCATGTGGGGCTTGATCTCAGGACTCTGAGATCATGACCTGAGTGGAAACCAAGAGTCAGATGTTTGACTGTGCCACCCAGATGCCCTAGAACCAAGATTTTTAAGTGAGTTTCTATATCTTACAGATAAGTAACTGAAGTCTGCATATATAAAAAGGAGTTGTTCCATAGTCATAACTATACTATGTATAATGTATAATATTTAGCTTTGTATGCTTTTTTAGATAAATCAATGGCTAGAATACTCAACAAAACTGTAACATAACCACACACACACACACACACACACACACACACACACACACACACATTTGGCTGCTTCAAATACTTACCGGGTCATTATTCCATTCAGTTCAATCTATAGTGAATTTTCCTTTATCACATATAAATAAAGACCGAGTTTCTCAGGTGAAGAGGAAGACATTACAGACACATGCTCTAAGCAAAGAGATGCCTTTTTTACTATACAATGAATTCTTCATAAAAATTCTTGCACTGGGGCGCCTGGGTGGCTCAGTCAGTTAAGCATTTGCCTTTGGCTTGGGTCATGATCCCGGGGTCCTGGGTTCGAGTTCCGCATTAGGCTCCTTGCTCAACGAGCCTGCTTCTCCCTGCCTCTCTTCCCCTCCCCCTGCTCATGCTCTCTGTCCCTCTCTCAAATGAATAAATAAAAAAATCTTTAAAAAAATTCTTGCACTAAAGAATTTCACTAAAAAGTATTTCAGTTTATGCAATTAAAATAATGATGCTAATGCATATAAAACTTGATGCTAACATTTTAAGAACTAACTTAGGTGATCACATGTAAAACTGTCTTTGTTTTTACAGGGTGGAGATTGACTATTTCTTTTAGGTGCTACTGCTGCTTTGCATAGTTGTTTCCTGGGAAGTTGTTCTGAGAATACGGTGCCCTTCCCTGACTAGCAGTAACAGCATCACCTGGGAACTTCTGAGAAATAGAAATTCTGTAGTCCACCCCAGACCTACTGAGTCAGAAACCTGAAGGAAGGGAGGCATGGGCCGCAGTGTGTGCTTTCCCAGTGCTCCAGGTCATTGCAGTGTTCACTCAAGTCTGCGAACCACTGCTCTGAGAACCGTGCTATTGGTTGATGAGAACAAGCCTCATCTGCCTTTAATGTTTTAAACTCTTCTCCTAAATATATCTGTGTAGGATGGTTTTTGCAAAGGTTCAGGCCATTTTTTCTTTATAAGAGAGAAGTATGAAGATGTTTTCCTCTTTTTTTTTTTAGATTTTATTTATTTATTTGACAGAGAGAGAGATCACAAGTAGGCAGAGGCAGAGAGAGAGGGGGAAGCAGGCTCCCTGCTGAGCAGAGAGCCCAATCCGGGGCTCAATCCCAAGACCTTGAGATCATGACCTGAGCTGAAGGCAGAGGTTTAACCCACTGAGCCACCCGGGTGCCCCAAGATGTTTTTCTCTTCAGATTTTTAAAATTCCTTCCTTTTATTCCTTTATTTGCTCAGATGGCTTATTTATGGCTTTTTTTCTTTGTAAGAGTACGAGCAGCCTCCTCCACGGACACACCGGTCTGAGTGGCAGCCATCACACGTTTATTCTTGTCTCTTTCCTAGCTGCATCCCCGCGGCTTCTCTACCAGAAAGCCGTTCGTCTCTCCCTGTGGTTCTCTGACTGGTCCTGCTCCGTGCAGCTCGGAGCAAGTCACGACTGTATTGTTCTGAGAAGCCCCGCAAAGCCTTTGCCCAGAGTCCAGTGTCCTCTAACTCCATTACTGGAGTGTTCCACGTTTCTTCCAGTTAATGATGTGAAATGTACAAAGCCTTACTTGAGTTTCTTGAGGATGGCAATAACGAAGCATTGAAGAAATAGTCAGGGGACCAGGGCTAATTAAAATGCAGCAGGTTACAGAAGTAAAGGTAACTGCGGCTCACTGTGCCGCGTCTCCGGTAATCAGCGGTCCCCAGTTTCCCCGCACTAATTGACAGGAGAGGCAGTGCTCCTGAGTGTGCACACAGTGCACGTTAATGGAGTCGGCGCACGCTGCTCTTCCTGCCTGACTTGTCTCATTATCGACCTTGAACCAGCAAAGGTCAGAGGACGGTGCTGCTTTCATCAACATGACAGGTGTCTGAGGAGCTTCTCTCTGTAGTCTAATAATTTGGCAGTTGTCTTATCCTGTACATGAATTAGTGTTCTGATGCTTGAGGTATGACGGATAAAAAGAATGTCAGCTCTGGGTAGGGGATGTAGCTCTGGGCATCTTTATTAGCCCTATCACTAACCAAGTTTGGGAGGTGTGTGTTGTAGGGGTGCTTTTCCTTCCTTGGAGAACGAGTGAGTCATTACATCAAAAGAGCATTTTCCTAGAAAATTGTTATCTATAGAAAAATATTTCACCAAGATATTAACATTCACGAGTCAATGTCTATCTACCAAGTAGACATTGACATCTGACACTTTTCCAGTGTGGGCATAATGATAATGATAATGAATGTTCTTTGAGAAAACTTAAAATCAATTAGTAATATCTCCCGAGCATCCCTCACGGGCTGAAGATGATTAGAGATGGTATGTGGGGGTGCGAAAGAGACAGGAGATGGTACACCACAGCCCAGAGATATGTACTGAGATATGCCAAGTGGAAACATACTACAAAAGAAAATATCTTCAATGGCACATAGCTTTCTATAAGCATCTGATAATGTGAAAGGAACAGTGAAAGCATTCTTACTTTGCAAAGGTCCGAGAACATTTGTAAGTACCACGAAAATGGAACACCTTCTTGTGGGTGAGGTGTAGACCAGAGTTAATTAGAAGGGTGCATGAATGAGAAAAGGTGTCTTTCTTAGAGAAAGAGTTGTGCACTGCTGTGGGTTTTTTTTTGGACTCCCAATTACTTTTATTTATTTTTGTTTTAATTAAAAAATTTTTGTTATTGAAGTATAGTTGACTTACAATGTTATACTAGTTTGATGTATATAGTATAGGGATTTGACAGTTATATGCATTATTCAGTGCTCAGTGTGGTAAGTGTAGTTTGTCACCACCCAAACTACTAAAGCTATTACAACATTATTGACTGTATTCCCTATGCTTTACTTCTCATCCCTGGGACTTATTTATTGCATCACTGGACGCTTGAGCTTCTTAATCCCCTTCACCTGTTCTGCCCATTTTCCGACCCCCTGGCCACTACCAGTTTATTCTCTGTATTTGAGTCCATTTCTGTTTTGTTTTGTTTTTTAGATTCTACATAAAGTTTTTGAAATCCTGTGGTATTTGTCTTTCTCTCTCTGACTTATTCACTTAGCATAATATGTTCTAGGTCCATCCATGTTGTTGCAAATGGTAATGTCTTGTTCTCTCTTATGTCTGTAACGTTCCATTGTATTTATACATCACACCTTCTTTATTAATTTATCGATGGACACTTGGGTTGTTCCCGGATCTTGGCTGTTGTAAATACTGCTGCTGTGAGCAGAGGGCTGCATATATCTTTTCAAATCAGTGTTTTCACTGCACTGCTGAGTTTTGATCCAGTTTTTCAAGGAGAGGAAAGAGATAGGAGGAGGAATAAGGAGGATTATTTCTACCAGAGGCAAAATCCTGATACTGAGGAAAAAAGAAAATATTTTCAGTTTCCCATTGCCATTGAATATTCTTTCTCCCCTTGTCACTTACAAAATTCGTGCTTAATCTGAAATTTCACTTCATGGTAGCGGTTTTTAGTCTAACCCAAGGAGCCAAGTATTTTAGTATCATCTGTGTTGTAGTGGGCCATAATTATTTATTCTTATGTCCCTGTTGTGTGATCCAGCTTGGCATAATGCAACATATCATACTAAAGCTGGAGAGAGAGTATGGATTTTGGAATCAGATGGATTGACACAGAAATTAGATCTCTATTTTTCACTGATAGTTATCCTGGAGTCATTTATTTAATCTCAGCCTCAATTTGCTCATCTGAAAAATGGGAATAATAATATTTAAGTCATTGAGAGGTTGCAAGGATTACGTAAGATAACATATTCAGAGTTTAAGTAATTACCAGTTCTGTTCTTACCTTCTGTCTTCTTCCACCTAGAATCATTAAAATCCAAGAGGATAGAAATCAGGTCATGCTCATCTCTATAGCCTCATTACTTAAGTAGCATTCAGTGAAAGTTTGTTGAATTAATCAGGTTGCCTAAAACCTTCGTGTGGATTGATTGCATTATTCAAATGGACTCCAGTATTTAATTTATGGACTTGGGAGAATTTATTCTCAGCACTATCTGTTGTTTTTCTTGACATTCCTTTTATTATGTACATGCTTGAGAGAATTTTATGACATTTCAGCTGTATTTAGCTGAAATTATCCTGAAAATACCTGTTTTTTTAAAAAAAATATGTGGATAAATTGAATTCTTATTAACTTATTCAAGACCTAAACAGAATACTTATTTCAAGATTTTCTATTCCGAAGTTTAAAGATAGCTAACTATCAGGAGTACTATAAATTGTGAGTGTTTCTGTGCGGTAATATGGAACCATGGGATTGCTCTGTCAGCATTGTCATGGTGTAGGAACTATATACTTGCTCCATTGCTGTTTGCATGCTTAGGATAGTTCAGAAACATCTTTTAAATAATATTCAAAGCTTATATAATTAAAAGTTTTTATTGTGGTAAGATATACATGATAAAGTCTGAATATTTGGGGCTCCGGTCATCCCTCAAATTCGTATGTTCAAACCTAATCCTCAGTATGATGGGAGGTGGGGCCTTTGGGAGGTGATTAGGTCATGCATGGGATCAGTGCCTTTAGAGATCCCAGAGAACTCCCTCACCACTCCCTCTGCGTGAGAACACAGAAGACCCTATCTGCCTTGGTTTTGGACTTCCCAGTTTCCAGAATTATGAAAGTAAATTTATATTGTTTATAAGCCACTTAGTCCATGGCCTTCTATAGCATCCACAACTGAGACCAAAAAATGACGTAAAATTTACCATCCTAACCATTTTAAGCATACAGTTCAGTGACATTAAGTACATTTACATTGTTTTTGCAACTGTTGTGACCATTGATCCCCAAAACTTATCCCATCTTGCAAAACTGAAACTCTATACCATTAGACAATAACTTCCCATCCTCTCTCCCCTCAACATCTGTTAACCTTTAATCTGTTTTTTGTCTTTATGTATTTTATTACTCTAGGTATTTCCTAGAAATAGAATCATATATAGTATTTGTCTTTTTGTGACTAGTTTATTTCACTTAGCATAATGTCCTTGAGTTTCACCCATGTTAAAATATATGTTAGAATTTCCTTCCTTTTTCAAGCAGAATAATACTTCATTGTACATATACATCCCATTTTCTTTATCCATTTATCCATCGGTGGACACTTGGGTTACATGTACCTTTTGTCTGTTTTGATTAATGCTGCTATGAACATGAGTTTACAAATAGCTGTGAGTCTCTGCTGTCACTCTTTTTGGGTATATGTCTAGAAGTGGTATTGTTGGATCATATGGTAGTTCTACCTTTAATTTATTGATGAACCTGCATACAGTTTTCCATAATAGCCATTTCACATTCCTGGCAGCAATGCACAAGTGTTGGGAGTTTTCCGTGTCCTTGCCAACTTTTGTTATTGTCTGTTTTTTTTTTTTTTTAATAGTAGTCATCCTAATAAGTACAACAGAGATGATATAATTATCCTTAGGCTATCTTTAGTGATCTTTATCCTTTGAAAGTAAATTTGATAATTGCAACAAGTGGTTGATAATTTGTAGCTGATTTTCTAAAGAATATCATGGCAGCATGTGATTATGAAGTAATGAGACCCTTAAAAAATACAACTCATATACTCTTTAGCAAGAGTCCAAAGTACTTCAAATAGTGCTTCCTTCCTACCTACCTCATCTCTATTCCTGCTCTTCTTCCTGAGTAATTCCTGATAAAAGCCATTAGGTAGGGCTGAACAAGGCAGACATCCGTGTCTGAGGGCATTGGGGTTTGGCACCCTGGTCTAAGCGTCAGAGCCCGGGTGTGGTGAGAAGTGTGCCATGTAAGGAGGGCGATGGGGGTGGCAGCCCAGGTCAGGACAATGTCATCTAAGCAGGGTGGCAGCTGAGAGTAAGGCAGGTGATTGTGTGAGCTGGCAGTGGTGGCAATGATGGGAGACTGACCACATTTAAAGGGGGTTGATCCAGTAAGTGAATATGTTGAAGATAATGGGAGTCCATTGCTTACTGTCAGAGAAAGGAGTTACAAATTTGGAAAGGGAGAACATGAAAACCTAGAAGGTTGGATATTCATGGGTGGTGTTAGTGTGGACTCACAGTTTTCAGTGTATACGACTAGTGATGGAAATAAATACAGATGTGTGTGCGCGTGTATGTGTGTGGCTTTGTCTATTGAGAGGGCCTAGGAATAGCAGTGAACACACCATGTTGTATGTTCATGACTTGTAAATTCTTTTCTTCACTTGGAGGAACCAGAACTTTCTGGAGAAATGGCTGATTTCAGGTTTAGGCAGGGAGTGTATAAGATTATTCTAGAATATTTTGTTGTGCCATATGGTAGTGTTTAAAGAATCATAGAAACATAGCAATAAGTAATGGAAACCTTCAACTTAAAAGGTCATGACCAATTATCAAAACTGGGAGAAACTGAGCAACAAAATAAAAAAAAATAATTGTGATGGATATTAAGGAGAGCACGTATTGCATAGAGCACTGGAGGTTACACGCAAACGATGAATCATGGAACACTACATCAAAAACTAACAATGTACTGTATCATGACTAACGGAACATAATAAATTATAAAAAATAAAACCCTCTGTTTTGTTAGAAAGAAATTTATTGTGTTAGATTATAACCAATTGAATAAAATAAAAATCTCAAAGTCTGTACCTGTTGATATAAATAAATTAGAGAATAATAAATGGGAAGAAGAAAAAGCCTTTAACAGTAGAATGCCAATTAATAAGTGGAGAAAAATATGATGGCATTAGAAAATCACCACTTGGCAACTATCATAGTGATAATTGAATCCACCAAGAATGTCGATGGATGCTAAAGCTAATGGCTAGAGGTCTGTTGAACAACTAGATATTTACAGACTCGAAGTACCTCCCCACCAGACTTTATACCTACAGGGGAAAAATAAAAACTTTACAGTGGAGAAACCTAGCAGATAAAATCTGAATCAAGTGATCAAAATTAACATCACCAGTATTAAAACCCAGTAGCATCATGTGCCACATGTTAAAATGCAACCAGAAGAACCCAGCATCACTTCCATGTTGATCTTACTCTGAATATAATCAAAAGGAAACTTTTTTTTTTAGATTTTTATTTATTTATTTGAGAGAAAGAGAGCAGGAGCAGAGGGGAATGGCAGGAAGAGAGAGAGAGAGAGAGAAGCAGACTCCCTGCTGAGCAGAGAGCCTTGGGGCTTGATCCCAGGACACTGAGATCATGACCTGAGCTGATGGCAGCTGCTTAATCAGTTGAGCCACCCAGGCACCCCAAATCATAAGGAAACTTCTGATAAACTTAAATACTTCCCACAAATGAACTGGCCTATAATTTTCAAATGTCAAGGATTGAAAAGTCAAAAGAAGACTGAGAGATTATTCTGAACTGGAGGTGCTTAAAGGGATATGGCAGCTCAATGTGTTTTGTATATCTGGGTGGGTCCTTTTTCTAACGGGCTTTATGGGGACGGTAGGCTACTGGATTGGAGTCTGTGGATTAGGTGGTAGTAACAAGCAAGGTTAACTTCTATTTGATGGTTGTATTGTAGTTTTGTAGGAGAATATCCCTATATTGAATCAAAGGTAGTGAAGCATTTTGTCATCAACTTACTTTTAAATAGTTCTGGGAAAAAAAGTTTTTTGTACTATTCTTGTAAAAGTTATTTTAAAAATTAATAAATATGCATAACTGGAAAAATAAATGGTGGTTAATTTCATTGGAAAATGAAGTCTCTCAGGGTGACAAGTTTGAAGGAAATATTTAGAATATAACTGTCCTTAAAAATCACTCATCTTGGGGTGCCTGGGTGGCTCAGTTGGTTGAGCAACTGCCTTCAGCTCGGGTCGTGAACATTGAGTTCTGGGATCGAGTCCCACATCGGGCTCCCAGCTCCGCGGGGAGTCTGCTTCTTCCTCTGGCCTTCTCTCTTCTCATGCTCTCTCTCACTTTCTCTGTCTCTCAAATAAATAAATAAAATCTTTAAAAAAAAATCACTCATCTTTTTTTAATGATTTTTGAGAAAATTGGGGAAAAACATGGGTAAAATAAACAAGGGACGCAATAATGAAAATATAACCAAGACCATCAGTAGTAGGTCATGTTGCAACAAGTCGTGTTGCAACCCTCTGATATGATGCATTCAGAATGGCATTCACTCTGTCATATTCTTCCCCCAAAACCCATAACTCCAGTGTAATTAGGAGAAAGCATTAGAAAACACGAATTGAAGGAAGTTCTGCAAAGTGCCTGACTAGAATGTTCTTTGGAAGTGTTGAGGTGATGAAAGGCAAGAAAGAACAGAAACCGTAATGGACTGCAGAAGACCCAGGAGACCTGATCATTGCGTGTGATGTGGAATCCTGCAACAGAGAACGGACATTAGGGGAAGAACAGGTGGAAATTCAAACTAAATCCTTAGTTTGCATAACTTTACCATGGTTATGTGAAATGTGAGCATGAGGGAAGCTCGGTCAAGTGTATATGGGAATTCCCTGTATTCCTTTTGCAATTCTTCTTTAAGTTTAAAATTATTTCCAAAGACAAAGGAAAAAAGAATGTGTATACACAAACCAGAAACAAAGTTATGGAAAATATTTAGCCTTTGGTCTCTTAGAAATGCAAATAAAACACCAATGGAATATATTTGTAATATTTAACTAGCTAAAAATACAAGTGGTCCCACTATTTTGACCCACAACGACAAGAAAGGTTTACAGACCCAGTCTATCACCAGAAATAACACAAACTTGGGCTTCTCTTATTTCTTAAAACCTAGACGATGCTATAAATATTTATTTTGCATTGGTCTCAGCTGGCCGTTCTTTTAGGGTTGAATCCACTTACTTTGAATGTATGGAATTGTTTCTCCTCTTGTATTTTCTCTCCTTCCTTTGGATGCCGGCTTCATAACTGCTGTTACTTTTGCATTCAGATGGACAGACCCAATTACCCTGGGTTCTCACGTTGTTTATGCTCCTAAAACAAATACTCCATTTAAATCTCTTGCTAAGTAATTTTTGGCATAACTTTGTGTCATATTTGCATTCCAGAAGATCTTCTCCCAGGAGTGGGAACAGGAGAAAGAATGGAGATGATCAAGAAATCCCACCCTGCTCTGAGTCTGCATTTCCTTGCTGGGTAGAGGTTGGCCCAAAAAGTAAGGAGAAATTCTATGAGTGGTAGTGTGGACTTAGAACTGGAATTATTTTCTACACTTGATCTTAGCCAAAAGGCCGAGAAGCGATCTGGAATTATTTTCTAACATAAAAACAACAACACTAAAACCAATGTATATCCTAAATCAAGGAAAGCGAGCAAAACCAAAGAAACCAGATTAACAAACACAAACAGAACAACAACAGCAGCAGCAGCAGCAACAGCAACAAAAAGACAGCTCTGGAAAATGAATGCTCAAGAAGCCTGGAAGGAAGTCAGGAAGGATGTGGAATCGCAAGACCAGGGTGGGCTGAATGGAACTGGCTTGTACACATTGCTAGAGGCAGGGCGAGATCACTCAGTGTTTGGAAAGCAACTCAAAAATATGCACCAAAAGCCATTACTATGGTTGAACCTTTTACCTCAATCATTCCATATTTGTATGAGTAGTGTAATTAAATACTAATTCAAAATATGGAAAAATAAATCCACGGCTGTCTAGTTTATAACTGCAAATAAAAATGGAGCTAACGTAAAGGTTCAAAAAAACCAACAATGATCACATAAACCCAATGGCTGTCATGAAGGCATGAAAGATGATAATTCTGAAAACTTAGAAACCTGGAAAAGTGACCTTTTGAGCCACAACTGCCCTGTCCAGCATGGTGGCTATGAGCCTTGTATGATCTTTTAACACTGGGGTTGATCCAAATTGAGATGTGTCACAAGAAGGAAAGAGACACCAGATTTTGAAGATTTTGTATGGGACAAAAAAGTAGAATATTTCATTAACAATTTTATATTCTTTTTTTGTTTGTTTAAGTAATCTCTATACCCCATGTAGGACTTGAGCTTTTGAGCCCGAGATCAGGAGTCGCCTGCTCTTCCACCTGAGCTAGCCGGGAACCCCAACAATTTTATACTGATTACATGTTGAAATGATAATATTTTAGATACATTGCGTTCAATAAAATATCTCAATAATGTTCATTTTACCCATTTCTTTGAAAATTTGGACTTACATATGGTTGTGTTTTATTGCTATTGGATGGTGCTGGTCTACCGCCCCCTGGAGGACAGGGTTTAATGCTTGGTTACATAAGTCACATGTCTAGAACACATGGTTCACATTTGGTGCTAATTAATTTTTGTTAACCACTTGATAATGATTATAATACTTGTTTTCAAAAAGATATGCAACTGCATGTACATTAAGCCTATAATTTGTTGGAGAAGGTCAAATGAAATCTTGTCTCCCCACCCCTGCCTTTGGAATGTATGTTCTGCCTACCCTTCCCACATAGAAGGCTTTCAGGGATACAGCATGGGGCTAGTAAGGTGCTGTGGAGATCGTCCGGATGGTGTATGTGTATGTGACTGAACCTAATTAAAGCCTCTGAAATAATTTTTGAGATTCTGGTGGGCAGGTGTGGGGATTTCTGGTCTGCAGCTGCCCAAGACAAGCCTCACAAATAAGTTCCTTTGCTTATTAAAACCATCATCTACTAATCTAGAGCAGTCTGCCTCTTTCTGTAGTCTCTTGGCCTTGTGTTCAGGGGCTGGTTTCGGAAACCACCCAACTGTAAAATATTCATAGAGAAAAAGATGATACACAAAATTGAAGAAGTTTGTTGTCTTGGGATATTGTGGTTATGGACAACTTGTTCTATTTTTGAAACTTTACATAGAATATTCCTCCCCTAATTTAAAGGACTTTTTAACCTTTAAAAAAAAAGGCAAGAATCATATTTTCATTTGCTTGTTGCTTATTTGTTTTTTATTCGTTGTAGGGACATAAACACACACACATGAATAAAGTCTTCAGAGATGCCTGGCTGTGGTGGATTCCATGATTTTCCTAATGGGAGGGAGGGTGTATCCCTTGTGGGCCTTAGGGGTGATTCTTGAGACTTAGTGCAGAGGTCCACAGCTAACAGAAGCCCGTTGTTAGTGTTGGGCAGAGATTTCCTTGGCCCAGAGCAAGTAAGGAAGATTTTATTATCTCCAGCTTCTGCAAGGAGCCACAGTAATTTCTCAAGGTCAGGTCAGGGAGCATCCTGAGGATGAGTAATAACAGTCCTCTGAGGGGTTTCCATCCTGGCAGTGGTGTATAACCATGTAAAGCTGATAATAAAATAATTCCAAAATAAATAAACAGTGAGTACATAAGTGCCCTTAGAGATCAGTAAATTTGAGTGCGTGAGCTGCCAGTGTGAAGAGGAGATAAAACTTGTTCCTTCTAATGTCCTGATGCATTAAGGTGGATGGCAGTACCATTTCAGAGTTTTAGGGGGAAAAATAGTAAAGTGACTCTCATAAGAAGGCTGAGTGAAGTCCCAACTGTTTAAAAAAAATCCTAGCCTGTGATAAATTTCATGGATCCAACAGATATTTTTCCAGCCCCTACTGTGCGCAAGATAAGGTGTCGGAGGCTGAAGGTACAGCAAACAACGCTTACAAAATTCCACGCCTTCACATCCTTGTGGGATAAATGAAGGCAATTGACAAATTGTAGAATTGAACATACAGCATGTTGGGTGGCTGTCAGGACTGAGGAGATGAAGGGGGGAGGAGAGAGGGGTTGTGGGAGAGGCGGCGGGAGAGCCCCCAGGGGGTGGTGACTGAGTAAAGAAAGGCCTGAAAGAGGTGAGGGAATAAAAAACAGGCAGATTTTGGTAGGAATATATTTCAAGAAAGGGATCGGCAATTGCAGGGGCCCCTGAAGCAGGGGTTGCCTGGCACATTTGAGGAGCAACATATAAGTCAGAGCAACCTCTCGGGCAGAGAGCGGAGCGGAAGGAAGTGGTAGAAGGAGGAGTCACATCTGTATTGTGGGTCAGTCTTCCAGGTCACTGTGAGGACATTAGCTTTTACTCTGAGTGAAATGAGAAGGCATGTAGGATTTTGAGCACATCCACAGGATTTTGGCTTCCCCTTTACTGGGACCTGACTTTAAAATAATTGAGCAGGGAAAGCTTTTGGGAGAGAGCAGGGAGGCTTTTGCAGAGAGAGGGAAACTATGGTGGCTTGAATCAGGTGGTTGTCCTGGCCAATAGAAGTGTTCACCTTCTGCATGGGTCTGGAAGGCAGATCTGATGGATTTTGTTGACTTCCTGGACGTGGAATACAAATGAAATAGAGGAATTGAGAATGATTGATGTTTGGCCCAAGCAACTAGAAGGGTGGATTTTCCCAGTTGTTGAGATGGGGAAAATGACTGGAGGAGCAGTGTTACGGGGGGAGATCAGGTGCTCAGTTTGGGATATGTTCTTTTTAAAATACCTGTGAGACATCCCAAGTAATGGAAATATTGAGTAGGAAGTTATACAGGTAAGTCTGGAGTTGAGAGGAGAAGTGTAGAATTATAAGCATGGAGATGTAAATCTGGGGTCATTAATTTGTGGATGATACATGAGGTCAAAGGAGTGAATGCAGGTTGAGGAAAGAAGCCCTAGGAGTTGTTCCATTAGAATCTTTGCAGATGGGAAGGTAAGGAAGCTCCTTCGAAAGGAAAACTGTGTGGGGTAGCCACTGACGGAGGAGATGAGCCCAGAGAGTGTGGCGTCTTGGAGGCAAATAAGAAACCATCTCAAGAGGGGGGAGAAGTGGGCTGTGTCTAGAATTCTTGGCATGTCAAGTACGATGACGGCTAATTGGGACAGCTCTGGGATTTGCCACATGTAGGTCATTGACCATCCTACAGTTTATACATGTTCATATGTGGTAGGGGCAAACATAAAAAGGAGAGAGAGAGCTTGTGAAGACAATGAGAATAGACAATTCCTTTGTGGGATTCTGCTGTAAAAAGGAGAGAAATTCAGTGATAACTAAAAGGGAAGTGGGAACTTCTGGCTTCTATTTAGGATGGAGGAAGCTAGAAAGGGGCCATTCTCACCCTTGCCACAACAAGATCAAAAAGTCAGGTAAATGGCAAATTCACAACTTTTCTGGAACCATCAGAAAGGTGAGGTCTCTGGACAAATAATGTAAAACAAAAGACTGATGCCTTCAAAGAGAGATGGGGTACAGGCACTTGATTTCATGGAGGGGGCTGGTGTTAGACTTCATACAGTTGTAGAAAAGGGCTTCAGTTAAAATGTTTACTACATCCTGAAGATGAGTGTTGGCTAGCGTGAGAGTAGAGAAACTCTGAGAGCCACAGACATCAAGGTTGTTCAGAAACACTTCCATCCTCTTCCCTCAGGGAAGCTACTGGGTACTCAGGAGGAAGACTGGGGAGCAAGCCTCCCTCAGTGCAGGCCCTTGGGGGGGGAATGGTAGCATCACGAGAAGGTATAATGTCCTTCCTTGATCTTTCTTTCCTATCTCCTCTATAGATCAAAAGCCTCAAGCTTCTAGGAGAAGGGTACCAAACTCTGTGGCCTGAAGGCAGCAGGTCAAACAAAATGAAACATTGTAATGGGGAAAAGGAAACAACAGTACAAAATATTTTGTCTCTTGGTGGGGGTAGGAAAATGCCCTGGTCTCAACCTTTAGAAATCTCCTACTGGGGGAGGGGCAGGAACACTAAGAAGTCCCCCCTCCAGGAGCCTGGGACACAGCATTTCCAAAGACCAAAGCTGAACCACAGCAGTGACGATGGTTCCCTCTGCCCCCACCACCTAGCTGGCAGTAGCTGAGTAACAAGTCATAGTGGTCTACTGTGGGAAAGGAACATGTGCGTGTGGGCTGACCTCACTCTGTGAAGGGCAAGTGCAAAGAAAGCCATAAAGCTGCAGATAGAACAATATACTGATATTAGATATCGGTATTATCGGTATATCTATAGATGCCTATATAGATATAGATCAAATACTGAGAAATAGTATTTGATTTAGAACAAATAGAACAAATACCGAGAAAACTCTGATAAACCAGCCCGGACCCTGAGCATAAGATAACACTAATCGAGTTGGAAGTCTGTCATGTTACTAAGGGCAGTCACCGCAGCAACAACAAATCCTCAAACCAGCTCAGTTCTTGACAAGATTGACTCACAAACCACGTGAAACTCCTAGCGAAGGAAAACATGTGCCTGTTTCTAGGCATAACTATTATTTACCTAAGTCTATATTTTCAGCTTAGTCTACACGCAACATTGGACTTCCAAACGAAACAACACAATGCACAAAAGCAAAGCACAAGAGCAATCAAGAGTTGAAGAAGTCAACAAAGCCAGACTCAATTTATGCCCAACTATTGAAACTATCCAACTGAGAATTTAAAGTATTTCTGATGAATATTATGAAGTCAATAGTAGGAAAGGTGAACAACATATATGAGCAGATGGAGAATTATAGCAGAGGGACAGAAGCCATAAGAAAAATCCAATGGAAGTATTAGGAAATTTTCCGACCACATCGTAACAGAGATGAACAATGTTTCTGATGGTAGATTTGATAAAACTAAGGATAGAATCAGCAAACCTGAAAATGGGTCAACAGAAATCACCCAACCAAAGCACAAAAGAAAAGCAGTAAAACAAAAAAGAGTCTTTCAGAGCTGTGGGACAATGTCAAAAACTCTCATATGCCCTGCATTAGAGTCCAGGAAGGAAATGAGAATGTACACAGGGCAGAAGAAACATTTAAAGATATAATGGCCAAGAGTTTTCCAAGATTAATGAAGGACATAAAAATTACAGATCCAGGGGGCTTAGAAAACATCAAGCTAAATAAATACTCTCTCCTCAGAGCATTCCTAAATAAATCTCATCCAAACTGCTAAAAAATCTAAGTTAATGAGAAAGCACTCTGAGAGGAAAATGTGTTCTATACAGAAGAGGGAAGGGAGGAATTACTGTAATTCTTTAAAAAACTATGGAATCTAGATGGCAATTGGGTCATATCTTTAACACGCTAAAAGAAAAACAAACAAGCAAGTAGTCAACCCAGAATTTGAAACCCTGGGAAAATATATTTCAAAAAATAAAGAAAAATAAACATTGTTTTTCCTCAGCTGAGCAAAAAAAAATGAGACCATTTCAGTGGTCTGCAAGAAGTGTTCAAGGAAGGGCTTCAGGGAGAGGAATAGATCAATACAGAAACTTGGCTTTATGGAGTGAAATGACTAGCACGAGAAATGGCATATATGAAGGCAAATGTAAGTGTATTTTTTCTTATTTTTAATTGCTGTCCAAACAAAAAGCAGAATATCAGTATGTTGTGTGTTTATATGTCAACAGCAGCACAAAAGATGAGTGGGGGAATTTGGGAGTTTCATGTTCTAAGTTCCTCCACTGCACGTGAAACAGTGCAATATTCAAAGATCAAGTTTTAAATTAAAGAAGTGTATAGTAAACCCCAGGGCAACCAACGCAAAAAGTATAAGTCATAAGCCAATGGTGGACATAAATAGAATAATAAAAATGCCTAATCTAAAAGAGAATTGAAAAACCCATTTTCCTATTATTCCTTCACACCTTTTTTGTGATCTGTTCCAAACAGCAGAGAGTATATTCTAACAAGCAAATTTTGCGTGTTCTCTGCTTGACAAGATTGGCTTACTTGTTAACTTGGCTTGCTGCATTCCCAGCTCACCCTTTGTGACTGTCCGGCCACATCTCAAGCTACTGTCTTCTCTCTGCCCATCAGCCGTGCTGATCTTCTTTTGTTTCCACTTAGTGCCCAGGCTCCTGCCTGAATCGAACCTTCCAGCTGACCTTCCCTCTACCAGGAATACGCTCTACTCACCTTTTAATCGGCCGGCCGTGTTCTCCTCACCCTTCAAGTTTAAATTTACATGTTAATTTCCTCAGGGAAGTTTGCCTTGACCCCGGAGACTTAAGTCAAACTGTGAAATAGTTTCTCAGGACTCTGTAATCGTCCTTCAAAATAGTCATTAAAATTATAATTGTTTATTAGTTTAGGGTCTCTTGACAATGGCAGCTGCCTTTATGTTTCTGTTCATTTTAATTATTCTTTTTTTGTTCTGTAATCTTAAAAAAAAGTAAGGACCTTGTCTCTTTCTCACTTACATCTCAGTGCCTTAGTCCCTGACATAGAAGAGATCAGCTAATTGAATAAATGAGTGAAATAGAAAGACATAAAGCGAAGAAGCATTCTAGTTAAGATGTGAGGGGAAACAGTATACCGGTTGAAAGAATTAATAGAATTATGAAATGAAAGAAGCATATAGTATGCTCTTAAATGTTTGCTGGATAAGAATTTAGAAAACAGTCCATCACTTTCAAAACAGGAAACCGAGTCAGGATTGCTTGTGACTTAATTCTGCTGTGAAACAGAGTCAGGGAAGGTTGTCCTGAAATGGACCCTGTGTCAGTTTAGCCAGGTTTTCTAGAAACTCTAGCAGTTTCTGAAGTCAGTTTCAAAGGTGAATGCTCTGTGAATCCTCTTCCACTAATGGCTCTCTTACTCAGAAATTTGTACATCAGTTTTGTATCATTTTGTATTTGCTGCCTGTCTGCTCTTTGCATCAATGGATTTTTAAGTAGGTGTTACCTACTTAGTGAATATGTACTTCCTTCAATTATTTCCAATTCACACAGCTCAGGGAACAAAGGTTTAGAGAAGTGGTCTGGGTTTAGATAGTGTGGAATGAGCACAGGTCTTGGATCTTGGGTTTGAATGGTGGCTCTACTCTCTCAACTTCATTCTCCTATCTCTGAGATGTGGGGGTATTAATACCTACCTCTTAACATAATTGCTGTCAGGTATATTGAATTAATGTCTGTAAAGGGCCTGATACATAGAGAAGTTATCAATTAATATTTGTTTCATTCCCAGCCTAGTCTTTGTAGATTTGGGGAACTACATGCCATTGATGTGGCATGAGTCTTTCAATGCAATATTTTCAAATGGCAAATGGAAGAGTCCCAATCTCTTCAGTCTCTGTCTCCATAATGGCATCTGCCTTCATATTTCTGACCATTCTAATTGTTCCTTTTCGGATCTTACGTACTTGGGATATACCCTTGTAGAATTTTACTCAGTATTGCAGGCATAGGCCACCAAAATTTAATAGAAGGTAGGTTAGAACTTCTCAGCATCTTTGTCGATAACTGTTATAAATTCTAAGAAGAAAAATTTCATAAAGTTGATACACAAGGGACTCACATGTTTTCTCGATATTTACTGATCACCTATTTTGTGTATAAATTAGGGTTGTCTTATTTAGCAAATAAAAATACAGGGTGTCTAGGTAACTGTGTGTCTTTTTATTTGGCAATCCTAACATAGATAAGGAAAGATTCCTGTATAAGAAAAAAAAAAAACCCCAAAACTAAGATGTGGTTTTTGTCCCAAGGGAAATTATTTATTTACATATACATACATACATACATACATACATACATACATACAATTTAAGGATATAATCATGGAGTTGCAGATAGGTAACCAGTGTATTGAAAGAAAGGGTAAGGAATGAATGGTGTATACGTTTCTACAGCTGCCATAACAAGATATCAGAAAGTGGGTGGCTTGACATGACAGGATTTTGTTCCCTCCTGGGCCTGGAGGCTGTAAATCTGAGATCAGGCTGTTACCAGTGTCACCAGTGAGGGACAGTCTGTTCCATGATTTTCTCTCCTAGCTTTTGGCAATGGCCAGGAATTCCTTGGCATTCTTTGGCTTATAAATGCACCACCCCAATTTCTGCCTTTGTCTTCTCATGACATATTCTTCTATGTCTTGTCTCCCCTTATACCAATACCAATCCTACTGGATTAAAACCCACTCTAATGACCTCACCTTAGCTTGAATACATCGGCAAAGACCCTATTTTGAAATAAGGTCACATTCAGGAGTACGGGGGTTAGGATCTCAAGGTACTTTTTGGAGGACATACTTCAATCTATAATAGATGGTATGGGTACTTCACGCCACAGAGTTCAGAGAAAGGGCATTTGGTTGTGGGATGGAATGATGAGAAGGTCCCTGTCAGTGTCAGGAATTAATGGAGCTTGACTTTGAAGGGTGGGTAGACCTTGTTGGAAGGGAAGAAAAGGGCTGAAAGAGGATGATGAACAAGCAAATAGGGAAGGAATCAGTCTTCCAGGGAAGGAAGGTACTTGCTGAAATTTACTAAGGATGGACCCCGATCAGGCTGTGAACTCTGAGGAAAGCAACAAGAGTTAAATTTTCTCAGCTCAGGGAAGCAACAGTATCATTAGGAGGCAGGTTTTATTGGTGTCCAAGTTTCCTTTCATCTCTAATGTTCAAATTGTTCAGTGTTAATTTGGATTTGGCACCAACTCCAGGGATACTAGAGGGAAAAGCAGGGGAAGCTACTACAGGCAAACTCTGTATCCCTCAAGAAGGCGCTCAGCTAGTTATATTGGAACCTGACTTGGACGTGATATTTAAAATCAAACGTTTATATAAAGCAAGGTGTCAATGCTTAGCAATGGGTACAGCTAGAATGTTTACTTACTCAATAGAGATGATTACTTTCCACCTTTTTAGGAAGCATCCCTACTACAAAGTTGGTCTGAATGAAACAAAGTCCAGAAAAAAAAAAAAGGGACCAGCTTTGTTTATTGTATGAGAAGCTCGTGTAGAAGGTGTGCTGAACCGGGTCTATAGTTTCGTGAGTGTGTAGGGTAACCATGGTATGCCATAGAATGTATTCTATTTGTATAGGGACTCAAAGGTTTAGACCTGGTTTCCAAATTCTTCAAGGAAACGAATGAGATTTAATGTAAAGAGCAATCAAAGATTACAGGAACAAGCCGCAGGAAACACAGGCGATGTACTATTCAGTCTCTTTTAGTTCCTTTGATGGGGCCTCCTCCGGATACATGTGTATTTCCTCACGTTTCTCTCCCTGTAATTAGCCAATTAAATCTAAGTGTATGTGAAGCTTACTTTATGTCAGTTCACCTTAGAATTTAGTAGACTATCAAAGTGCTACAAGACTTGGGTTTTCTTTTGGTTGATGTTCCAAAAAAGTAATTTGGAAAGGAAAGGAAAATCTAACAATTGGAACGAGCTCTTGCTTATTTGTTTTCAAGCTCCTCCTTCCCCCATTGCTGCTCCTTGTTGTTGCCAAAGAAGGGAGTGCAAATACAGGGCAGGATGGTGGAGGGAACCTCCCATCTCCTTTCTTCCAGTTCTGTGACATCTGTTGCCACCAGGAATTTGGATTTATAAAGCTGATATCCACAGACCTATTTACTTCCTCCTGGTTGTTTTGTTATTGTTCAGATAAACTACCACAAGGTTGGGGGTCTTCAAGACTAAAAAGGTCAGATATAGTCAATGAGAAAATAAGGACTTGCCTGCTTTCCATTCAGTGTCTCATTATTTAGAAAATGATTTTTCTAAATCATTTAATAATCAGTGATGAATAAAGCAGTGAACGTGTATATATATATATATATATTTTTAAAGATTTTATTTTTTTATTAGAGAGATCGCAAGTAGGCAGAGGCAGGCAGAGAGAGAGAGGGAAGCAGGCTCCCTGCTGAGCAGAGAGCCCAATGTGGGGCTTGATCCCAGGACCCTGAGATCATGACCTGAGCTGAAGGCAGAGGCTTCAGCCCTGAGCCACCCAGGTGCCCCGAACATATATATTTTAATCAGTTATTAAATTGTTGAAATCTCCATGAAATCTATGTATGCATATTTTGTATATCTATGTGTATGTTGAAATCTATGTGTGTACTCTTAGTGTAAGAATCAGTCAAACATGATTTGCAAGAAATCAGTCAAATCATGATTGGCAACTAGTTCCAGTTGCATTCCTCATCTATAAACTGCAACTAATATCAGAATAGCTTCTGCTACCTTGGTTCTTTCTGGGTATTGGAAGGTCCAACTCCATGGAACCTTTGGGAACTCTGATTCCCACTGTACTTTGACCATTGATAAGGCCCCTGTCAAACCTTCCTTCTGTCAGATACCTTTAGTTAAACCATCCTCATTGTGCAAAGAATGTTTTCCCTGCTTACCACTTACCAAGTGAAAGTTGGCATTTGTTTTTCTAACTTTCCAGGACTTCTCCAGATTCCTTTCTTAATTCCAACTTTACTAGTTTGTGTTAAAATTCTAAACCCTCAGGTTATTTATGATAGATATGCGTAGCTGGGCTCCTTATCTGCACCGAAAGGAATAGCAGCTCAGGATTTTAAAAAAAAAATCCTCCTAAAGGGACTAAAAAGCCTTTTTTAATTCTAGAACATCTTAAAAACATATAAAGGAGAAGAGAAACAATCCAGAGTATCACCACTTAAAGGCAACTGTTATCAGTATTTTAGTTTATATCCTTCCTATCTTGCTGTTTCCTGCATATTTTATTTTGTAAACTAGTTGCATTTGTATTCTCTTTAAAATAGGGTGTGTATGTGTGTTGTTTTTATTTAATATTATCATAAGTTGTATAAGCAACATGGTTATGAATGCAGAAATGTAAAGGCAGATTGTGTTGGTTCAAATCCTGATTTCCCTATTTTTTGCAAATTTGGGGAAGTGATTCTGCTTCTTTAAATCTCAGTTCCTTTATCTATAAAATGAATATAATAATTGTATGTCCTTTAGGGAGCTGGTGGGAGAATCAAATAAGATAATATATATTCAGCATTCCCATGCTGTATTACCTGTGTCAAGCAAGGGCTCGAAAAATGTTAACTACTACTTCTATTATTATAACATATTCAGGAACATAATTTTACTTGACTGCATAAAAATTTATCCTCGATGTATACTATAGTTTGGTTATTTGTTCTCCTATGTTTAGACATTTAGATGGCTTACAGTTTTTTACCTTTGTAAATAATCTTAGGATAAATGTCTTTGTGTGAAAAGATTTTTCTGTAGTTCAGCCTATTTTCTGAATTATCTCAATTCTAAAATTGGAATGACCAGGTCAAGCAAGTTGAACCTATTATCAATTTCTTCTGAAAGGGGTTTGCCTAGCTCTGTTTCCATCAGCCTGGTATGACTCTGACTGTTTCACCATACTTGGCCAGCAGATAGCGCATGTGCACGTGTGTGTGTGTGTGTGTGTGTGTGTGTGTGTATGCACGCATGGATTTATAGTATTATTTAATGGACAAATTGATGTCTCTTTCTTTGTCACTAAAAAGTGTAAACAGTTGGCATGACTACTTTTTAAGGAACTTGAACTCCTCTGAAATTTGAGTACTGTGGAGTGAGAGTCTATATGGATTTTCTCCAACATCAGTGGGGCTAGATTCTCATGTAAAGTAGAAGCTGTTCAGACACAATAACAATTTTTATAACTCTTCTGTCAACTTCTGGGATGTTTTCACTATCTAACACCCTGCTTTATCATATTCTCTAAATTGTATATCCTGTATTGTCATATATTTGATGAGTGAGGCAACATATTTGGTAAGTGTGGATCATCCATATACCCAATTATGATCCCCCAAGGAGCCACATCTCCTTGTACTAATGTGTAGTCTCTACTTGTACAAGTGTGTAGTCTCTACCTGTGGAACTTAGAGACTGGGACAGGAGTGGTGCTGTATTGCATTCTTTCTGAGGCTTGGTCATAAGGAGAAGACTGGCAGCTTGCACTGTGGTCTCTTGGAAGGTACATGCACTCTGGCAAGAAGCTGCCTATCACTCGGAAACTGCCATGCTGTGAGGAACTCGAGCTAGCAATGTAGGGAACTCAAGTGCACAGACACATCCAGTTCCTACGTTTTCCAACTCCTTCAGCTAAGGCTCCAGAAATGGGAGTATGGAGGCCAGGCTGAACATGAAAGTCTAGTAAGATTTTCAGATAACTTTGGCCCCACCCACTGACCATGAAGACCAGACCATGACCACATGAAAGACTGGACGAGCTTATGACCCAGGTGAGCCCTGTCAACTCGCAGAGCTATGACAGGTAGTCATAAATCATTGTTTCAAGCTGCTAAGCTTTAGGATGGTCTGTTGTGTAGTGATAGAAAACCAGTTCAATGAAGAGGAGACATGGGCTCTTTGGTTTTTAATAGTCCTTCTGTGTGAATGAGCAGCAAGTAAATATTGGGACTGTCACTGATAGCTTTTGTCAAAATGGAAGTAGAGTCATAGAAGATAATTGATGATGAGAGTGAGGAAGTGAGAGGTAATTAAGAAATGAGCTGGATGTAAGGTTTCCCATGGGGTTGGTGGCAGGGAGAATTGAAAGAGACCCAGTTAAATGGTCACCGAGAATCAGTGGAGGTCAGTATGTAACAGCTGAGGTGACTGGGGATTTGTGGAGTCTCAGAGACAAAATGTTTTGAAAGGACAATTAATGACTTTTTTTTTTTTTTTGCCTTGAACTCTCTCCTGTTGTAGTCTGATCTTTGTTTTGTCTCAGTATAGTGTCAGAAGGGCCAGTCTCAAAGGGTAGTGTCAATATATTTCATGTATATTGATTTCCTATCAGGTAATTTAGGGCACTAACGTTTATGTATTTCAGTGCCAAATGGTGCTTAAAAGTATTATCTTTGTGAGTTTTGGGATGAGTACTAACTCCAAATTTTATTATTTCTACTTTGAAAATGCATGTATGTAATTGGCAGCTTAGGTCATATGCTAGGGCTATGTAGAATGTGGCAGATTTTTTTTTTTTGTAATTGAGGTATAGTTGAAATATATTGTCTTAGTTTCAGGTGTACAACATAGCAATACAACATTTATATACATTGCAGAGTGATCACCATGATGAACCCAGCTACTGCTGTCGCCACACAAAGCTATTACAAATCATTAGCTGTATTTCCTATGCTTTACTTTGCATCCCCAACTCTTACTTATTTTATAACTGGAAATTTGTACCTTTTAATGCCCTTCCTTATTTCGCTCACCACCCCCATGGCCCTTTCCTCAGGCAACAACCAGATAATTTTTTGAGTCTATTTTTGTTTTGTTTGTTAGAGTCCACATAACAGGGAAATCATACAGTATTTCTCTTTCTCTGTCTCACTTATCTCACATAGCATAATCCTTTGAGGTCCATTCATGTTGTTGAAAATGGCCAGATTTTATTCTCTTATGGCTGAGCAATATTTCATTATATGTGTGTGTTTATATATACATACACCACACATCTTCTCTATCCATTCATCTGTCGATGACACCTAGGTTGCCTCTGTGTCTTGGGTATTGTAAATAATGCTGTAGCAAACATAATTTTTTAAATTAGTTTTTATTTTATTTGGATCAATATCTAGAAGTGGAATTGCTGAGTTGTATGGTAGTTCGATTTCTAATTTTTTGAAGAACCTCAATACAGCTTTCTGGTGCAGTAGCGGCCCCAGTTTGCATTTCCACCAACAGTGCAAGAGGGTTCCATTTCTCACATCCTTACCAACACGTGTCTGTTGGCCATCCGTGTCTTCTTTGGAGAAATATTTATTTAGGTCTTCTGCCTTTTTTTTAAACTGCATTTTTTTTGATACGAGTTGTGTGAATTCTTTATATATTTTGGATATTAACCCCTGGTTAAATAGATCTTTGTAAGTATCTTCTCCCATTTAATAGATTGCCTTCTTATCTTGTTGATGGTTTCCTTTGCTATGCCAAAGTTTTTTAGTTTAATATTGTTCCATTTGTTCATTTTTGCTTTTGTCGTCTTTGAGGAGTCAGACCTTCTAAAATAATTACTAAGACTCATGTCCAACATCTTACTGCCTATGTTTTCTTCTAGGAGTTTCATGGTTTCTGGTCTTACATTTAAGACTTTAATACATTTTGAGTTTATTTTTGTATATGATGTAAGAAAGTGGTCCAGTTTCATTCTTTCGCATATAACTGTACAGTTTTCCCAGCAACATTTCTGGAAGTGTCTTGTTCCCATTATGTATATTCTCGCCTCCTTTGTCAAAGATTGATTGACCGTATAAGTGTGGATTTATTTCTCGACTCTATTCTGTTCCATTGAACTAGGTTTCTGTTTTTGTGCCAGTACCATACTGTTTTTGATTATTACAGTTTTGTAGTGTAGTCTGAAATCTGGGAGACCACCCGCTTTGTTCTCTTTCAAGGTTGCTTTGGTGTGGCAGAATTTAATGGACTTAAAAATATATGAAATGAAAATATAAAGAACTTTTATTTAATTTAGTATTTTAGTCACCCTTTATCTTTCTTGGTGACCCCCCAAACTTCACTGAGTTTATGATTGTCTCTGAGGTGGATTGATTGGCAAGTTACGGAGAGAAGATTGTTTTGAAGTCCATGAATGACACCAGAATGATTGAGGGGCCAGATCCAACTCTCTTGAGCTTTCCTTTGAAGGATGAGATCCCAATATAAAAACAACTATTGAGAAACCTTTACCCTTATTGGATACATTACCACTATCTTTTCACTTCCAATTTGCAATCAAATTCATCTTTTGCCCCAATGCAGGCTGTTTATTTTTTTTAAAGAGTTTTGTTAAGATTTTTACTACATGGACTTAATTATGTAATTATATAACAGATCTGGTAACTGCTTCAAAGGAACCATTCTAATCTATGAGGTACCTAAGATAGTCTTTAAAGAACATCTAATTACATAATTACAATGCCTAATAGACCAGAATGACAGGTAGCAGAAATATCTTTGGAGCCATAAGAAAAACCTTTTATTGCCTTTAGGGCATATATTATTACTTATGAAAATAACCCCACTATTATGTCATTATATAACAGCACCTAATGGCAAAGGAGATATTAATGCCAGTTATAATAAACGTTCTATGCATTTTCCCCCCCCAGAAATGACTTTCTTTAATTTTCAAAAACTATGTATAAGCAATTGGAAATACCTTTATCCTGTGAGGCAGAAAAACTAGGATATTTTAGATAGAGAATGCCAGTGACATTTGATAGAAAAATTTAAAAGAGAGGTTCTAACTGTATCAAATCATAAAAATATGCACATTAATTTTGAAAATACAAACATACTTTTAAGATTTCAAAGATAGACAATTCAAAATATTATATTCATATATTCAAATCTGGCATTCTGTCTTTCCCAAGTAGTAAATAAAATAAATCAGGAATAAAACTAAAAGATGCCAAAGCTTTGAAATATTAGGATTGCTTTCACTATGCTTTGGGGTGGTGGTAGTGAAGGTTTTTTTGAAATCTGGGCAGTGAATCAGAAGAAAGAGTGAATTTTAATCAAGGTCCATGTTGTTTCAACATTTTGGTGTTGGCAACATCATTCTTTAATATCTATTGCTTATATGTTAATATCTTTGCAAGATATTAAGCAAACACTAACATTTTTAACTGTATTTCATACAGCTCGTAAAAATCTGTCTTGGCTGTTTTATGAGTAAAAGGCTCTTTTGTGTGTATTTTAAAGGATATATTTTACAAAAGAAGCCCAGAATCTATCAAAGTATTGCATGGTTTAATAGTCAACTATGCATTAAAAAGTTTCGTACCCAAGTGTGTATCTGGTGACAAACAAACAAAAACAGATATGATTGGCAATAGGCCCTGATAACATTTTAAATCTTCTTTCCTTGTGCTTTTTATTGCTTTTATTTGGTTTCCATGAACACGTATATATATGTGCGCAAAATCCTCAAAGTGTCTGCCATAGGCATAAGCTTATATTCTCTGAGACTACTGGTATAGAGAGAAATAGTTGACGTCTATAAATGAACCTTTCAAATGTTTCATAGAGTCAACACTTCTGCAGAAGTTTTTTCAAGGCAATTTTATGATAAAATTATACAAGTTTTAGTCATGACAGATATTTAAACAATGCATTTTTAAATTCACTTAGGAACACTTATGAAAGTAATGGTCAAAATGTTTACATGCCTTCGTATTTTATTTTGAAAAGTCAAGTTTTGCTTGATATGTATAAACTCCTTATCCTTACATATCTTCTCTTCCCCAGCAAAGTTTAAGTGGCAGTCAAAACCCACAGTCTTGGATTGAGTTCTGTCCAGAGGAATATTCATATTAACATCTCAAGCAAATACAGTTTTTTGTTATTTGAAGCCTGAAAATATTTCATCAATAATATCACTCCATTATTCAAGATAAATAATATGTATAAATTATATTTCATATATGCTAGTCACATACGAAGAGGTAACACTTAAACCTCTCTTGGTCATCAGTGTCCTCAAATAAAACATAACCACCACCACAAAGCCAATAACATAACATATATACTGTTCAAAATCACTCTTTTACCAAATGAAAGGTGAGAGAATTCTGGATGCAACTATAATGGAGTAACAGGGACTAGATTTACTCTCTGAACTTAACCAACTAGGAAATCAGACAAAATATCTGAAATAACTATTGTCAGACATTACATAATAGCGTATGATTACCATCCCCAATTATAAGGTGAACTATGTGATTGCCCCAATTTACCATGTAGAAGCTGCGTACCCTCTGCTGTGCAGGAACAGAAGAGATCAGTTAAAGCCAAGGAAACCCCCGAATTTTAGAGACACTGATGGAGTTCAGAGAGACCAAAATATTGGAGAAGACAGAGCTTGGAAGCTCTGCAGAGGTGTCCCCTTGAGTCTTTGGCAGAGTAGTAATATCCTCATGAAGGAGAATAAACTATGGAAAGCTAGAGAAAGAACCACTGGAAATAAGTAGGCTAAACAATTCCTGAAGCTAACCATGGGCTATCATATCTATTTGTGTTAGTCAGAGTGAATAGTTCATAATAAATTAGGTGTTGGGTAAAATACTTAAAAGGAAATTATTTTAGTAGTGGGGTTAAATTATCCCTAGAATAAAGGCTGCTTTGCTTTAACTTAAGAAAGCTTAGAAACAATCCTATACAGAAACAAAGAAAAACCAAGTAATTTAAGTGTAACCCAGATGAAGAGGTTGACACTATTTAAGAAATATAACATAATCCTCCATCCAAGAACATGAAATTTACAATGCCCTACATCTAAAAGAAAATTGGATGATGTACAGAGAATTAGGAAAATATGATCCATAACCTAGAAAAATACCAATAGGCTCAGACCCAGAAATAACAGAAATGATCACATTAGCAGATAAGCATGTTAAAAATAGCTATTACAAATATGTTCCATATTGAGGAGGTTGAGAAAGGCATCACCATAATAAGATATGTAGAAGAAAGGACTCAAATAAAACTTCTAAAAATTAAAAATAAAATACTTGAAAAGTGCACTGGTTTGGATTAAGAACAGATTACATCTTGTAGGAAAAAACATCAGTGACCTGGAAAACAGCAATAAAAAATTTCCCAAAAGTAGAGAGTGGAGTGAGAGAAAAAAGTGACCCCCCCCCAAAAAAAATAGAGCACCAGAACCTTTGGTAAACTCTTAGGCAGTCTCACATATATGTAATTGGTACCCTAGAGATTATAAAAAAAAGAGAGGGTGCAGAAAAAAAGAAATAATAGCCATATTTTTTGCAAATTTGATAAAAATTAGAAACCCACACATTGAAGAAATTCATTGCATTCAAAATAGAGGAAACAAAAACACAGTAAGGAGCATCCTAATGAAATTGCTGAAAACGAATGAGATGAAAAGAAAATCTTAAAAGTAGCCAGAAACAAAACAAAACAAAACAGAGGAACAAAAATAAGAAAGACAGATGACTTAATCACTGGAGGCTACAAAAGACCAAAGGCAATGGAATGATATTTTTAAAGTACTAAGAAGGAAAAAATAAAAGGATCTGACAATCTAACAATGCTGAACTCAGTATACTCAACTCAGATGATCGGGTAGATAGACTGTGGTAGATTTTATAACAAATTATCCTTCCCTCGACCCTGTTGAAATTAGCAGTGGCCATGTGAATGAATGTCTTGGCCAGAGAAATGTGGTAAAAGTGACAGGTGTCACTTAACAGAAACTATGGGAATAACATATCTTTTCTTTTATTCTTGAGCCAGGAAATATTCTAGATAGAAGCAGATCCATTGGCCTGGGATCTGGAATAATGATAATATGAAGCAGAGACACCTCTGACCCACAAATAACATGAGATATAACAGTTGTTGTAAGCCATTGGGATTTTGGAACTGTTAACACAGCCTAACTTTGGCCTTCCTCACTGATACAGGCAGCACGATTAACTTGGGGAAACAAGGAAATTCACAGCCTGAGACTCTAAAACAGAATACTTACCTATCTTAAAAAGGTACTGTGTTATTACACAGTACCAACTATGCAAATATTTCTAATGTAGAAGAGAGATGATTGATACCTAAAGAAACAGAAGCAGATAGTAAAGAGCACTCTTCTAAATTAAAAAAAACGGGGGCGCCTGGGTGGCTCAGTGGGTTAAAACCTCTGGCTTCAGCTCAGTTCATGATCTCAGGGTCCTGGGATTGAGCCCCACATCGGGCTCTCTGCTCAGCGGGGAGCCTGCTTCCCCCTCTCTCTCTGCCTGCTTCTCTGCCTACTTGTAATCTCTCTCTTTCTATCAAATAAATAAAATCTTTAAAAAAAATAAATAAATTTTAAAAAATGAATGAATGAATGCAAAAAAGAAAGAAAGACATCAAGACAAATATAAGAGGATGGAACTACTATGCAAAGCTGCAAAGAAATTAAAACACCTTATGAAACTTGAAGTTAGTGGTGGGCAACCAAAAGTTTGGTTAGCAAGAAAAAAAAGCAAGGAAATGATACTTTTTGTGCTTGGAATTAATGCTGTAATATTTAAGGCATGCTTAGGAGAAAGTAGTTCTTAAAAGAACAGACTGAAAAGGTCATCAAAGACTTATGTGCATGAGAAAGGAGGCTGGGAATAGGTAAAGAGGGTATAAGAGCACACACATAAGCTGTGCAAAATGAATGCAGGTCTGTGGCTCAGAAATGTGCCATCCCAGGGCTCTCAAAGCTTACATTACAGGGATTGCTGCGTGGCTGCTGAGGATCTTTGATTACATTTTTTGTTCTTTGCTGGTGTATAGAAATGTGGTCAATTTTTGTGTGTGATGATCCCATGACATTGCTAAACTCTTACTTTTTAAAATTAATTAATTTGAGAGAGAGAGACAGAGAGAGCTCGCAAGCCTGGCGAGGGAGAGAGAAAAGACCCTGCACTGAACTCGAGGCTTGATCACAGGACCTCAAGATCATGACCAGGGCTGAAATCAAGAGTTGGATACTTAACCAACTGAGCGACTCGGGCACCCCTAAACTCTTATTAATTTGAATATGTTAAAATGCTTTTGAGTTTTGGATCTAAGCAACATGTCAGAAAAAATGACATTTTTGTTGCTTCTTTGCAATTCATATATATATATAAAATGTGTGCATTATATGTATATATTTGCATATATTTTTATTTATATATTTATATAGTTAACAGTTTGAACTGAGTAGGACATTCGTTTCTCATTTTTATTTCTAAATTTTAACTTTTAAGAACATTGCCTGCTATATTTTTCATTTTGGTAGATACAGTTTATGAGATTCTGGATGTTTCTCCTATTATCAGTTTACTAAGCCTTTGTTTTTAATCACAAGTGGGCCTCAGAATATTAGATTTGCTTTTCTTATGTCTCTGGTGATGTTATTTTTTTCTGTTTCAACTGGTAAAAATTAATAGGTATTTGACTTTTAATATTTTAACATTCTTTCTATAAATCCAATTGGGCCATGATGTGGTGACTGTTTTTAATACATTATTAGGTTTGATTTATTTAGGATTTTTCATCTATATCCAAAGTTGAAATTAGCCTGTAATTTTCTTTATCCTGTGATTCTTTTCTTTCTTTCTTTCTTTTTTTTTTTGGCATCATTAACTTCATAAAATGAATTAACATGGATTTATTTTTAAATTTTCTTATTCCTTGGAACAGTTTATATAAAATTAGAATTTTATCTTTCCTTGATTGATTGAAGCAATGTAATAGTTATCCAGACCTTCAGTATTTTAATTTTTATTTTTTGGTGTAGGTAGGTTCTTACTTTTTAAATCAGCATATTTAATGATTATGGTTTTATTCCATTTTAGTTTATTTTTTAAAATAGACTTTATTAATTAGAGCAGTTTCAGGTTCCCAGAAACTGAGAAGGTACAGAGATTTCCCATATACTCATACCCCCGACATATGCACAACCCCCTCATTATCAAAATTCCAGACCAAAGCGGTATTTTTGTTGCAATCAATGAACCTACAATGACACATAATTTATTGCCCAAAGTCTGTAGCTGTTAAGTTTCGTTCTTGGTGTTGTACATTCTATGGCTTTCAACAAATGTATAATGATAAGTATCTGCTCTTATAGTATCATACAAACTAGTTTTATTGCCTGAAGTTTTTTTGGATCATACTGTATACTTTGGCCAAAAACTTGCATGGTTCAAATTATCAGAGGCTATTTTATCTTCCCTAGATTCTATGATGAAAGAGAAGAATTCCTTTTCCTCTCTTTTTGTTAATAGGGGAATTTTTTTCCAGTCAAACTTGGGAGTAATGGTATAGCCTTCTGAAGATTTAACTTTGTTCAAGCTGGGATCCAGGAATAGTTTCAGGTCATGGACATTTGTGTGAGCCCAAATTTACCACTATTGTATGAACCGAAATTTACTATACTATTAAGATCCAAGACTCCTGACTGCTGAGATGAACAGAGACCCCCTTGAAGAAGTCAAAGTTTTTTTAGCCTGCTAACCATTCTCATTTTTAGCATCCTGACTCCCGTAAGTTCAGCTTCCCATGTATAAGGATTTTTATGGTTATTCCCCCAGAAATTCTAGTTTTCTTGTCTATTTGTCATGGGGAAATATCTAGTCTGTCATCATCCTGCAAATGGAATGCTTCTGGAGCCTTAAAAACGTTAAAGATAAAAAAAATGTAATATTGGGGGTTTGATTTATAAAAATATTAAAAAAAAACTGTGCAGGTTTGTAATAGATTAGCCTAGCCTGTGTCAGATCTACAGAGCATTATAAACTATTAAGAGATTGCTAGGAAATAGGTAAGCAGAAATCACTAGGGTTTAGAATTGGATTATCGAGTATTAGCTATAGAATGAATATCATTGTTGGACAAGGTCATTCATGAAATAGGCCACCAGACAATAACATCGCGTCTACAATACTAGGCAATGGAGAGTATTCAATAAATTTAGGAGAATGAAGGAGTGAGGGTGGTAGGATTGGTATAACATTTGTTGATTTGAGGGGGACCTTTGAAGTCTCATGCAGTCGTCCCAGAAGAGCTAGAGCACAGCAGATGTTGGCCCTCTGTGTCCCCTCCTCAGTCAGTGTTCTCATAGCTCAGGCCTGCAGGTACCTGCCATGTTCTGCCTGAGGACTTCTCTGTCCCCAGCAGTGTGCTTGGCCTGCGGACTGGCCAGGGAGTTAGCACTCAGTCACCAGGTGGCCAGAGTTGGTGGCTCTTTGTCTTTGTTTCCTCAACCTTCCACTGAGCCCCTTCTATTGGCTTCCTTCCTTCCTTCTCTGTCTCACTCATCGCTCTCCTCCATCTGCACTATCTGAAGAAAACCTCTCAGAATAGGCCACCTTTCCTCAAATTCTAGTCTTAGAGTCTGCTTCTTGGAGGAACCCAAGCTAAACCATGGAGGATTACTGGCCTGGATTCTAAGATGACCACTTTGATAACCAATTAGTAATAAGGGAGGTTTCTAATGATATTCTGTGAAGGGATTCTTGCCTTATCTTCCTCAATTTCTATCAATACTTGAATCAAAATGTAGAAAGACTTAATAAATTTGGAGATTTCATAATGTTGGTGTAGGAGGAACTGTAGTGAGTATATTAGATGACAGAATCAAGATCCACACGTTTTTTTAACAGGCTGGAAATGGGTAAAAATCTAACAAAATTTTATGTTAATGGATTAAGACCCTGTAATTGAGTCTCCTCAAATGTGTGATATTACGTGATAAGGCTTTGTAGGTATTGGTTAATAGTGAGCTTAAAGTTAGTTAATATTGTATGTAGCTGCTGAAAAAGCAGATGTGATTTAGGGTTAGAGTAATGAAGTAATACCTAGACCGAAGGAGGTGAAATGATGTCGAACTTTGTAATAAGCAGACAATACTGTTCTGAACATTCTGGTTTCAGTAGGATAGAAACAATTTCTTGAATACTAGAGACTTGGGAGTATCTTACGGAAAAAGATACAGTGGATATGGTTAACATTAAGAAAGGAAGAATGAGAGAATATGGTAATTTCTGCTGCTTAAAAATCTGACCTGTGAGAGAGGAATTAGGCATGCCTGAATAACCTTTAGAGTCATTCATGTCGGCCTACTCAGTGTCTAATGCTATACCTTGTATATAGAAGGAGCTTAATAAATGTTTGAACAAGAAATTAACGACAACTCCATGTTCACCTCATTTAACTGTGCAGTGGAGTGAGGACACATACTTTTTCCTTTGTCCATATTTTTGTATCTGATATTTGAAGCCACTTTTGGATGGCAAAGTCAGGATGGATGAGCATTTTTTTTTTTCACTATGCAGTATCTCCCATATAATCGTGATTTCTAACTGTATAAAAAGAGGTTGGTGTCTCTTGGTAAAGACAGTCTCCATTTTCCTAACTGCTTTCATACAAACTGTCCTGGAGTTCATTATCTGTTTCAATAGCAAAGGGATAGGGTTGTGGTAATGTTTGCTTCTGTCTTTTGTCCCAGCCCTTGTATTTCCCTTCCACATCCTGTTTGGGTTATATCATGCTTCAGTACATTGAAATAGTCTTAATATATTGATCGAATTTATGATGTAAGAGGAATAAGCCCACTGAATTCTGGTATTCCCCACCCCAAGATTTCTCCTACTTTCCCAATCACCTTACTCATTTTTAATGATGGATTTCGGGTTGTGAATCAGATTGAATTGGACAGTAAAAATTATATTGTGCATTTCTTTCTTTATGCATTTTGGAGCCCTTCCCTTATGTAGTCCAGTGGGACAAATGGTTCTTTTGATTTTCTTTTTACAGAGGTGACCGCCTGAAATACATAGGCTCTCACTCTGGGGTTGCAAGGAGGCTGGCATTGTGCTGAGCAACCTTTAGGTCCTGCTGTGATGCCCTTGTTCTCAGATGCTCCTGGAGACGCCCACGTCCACCTTAGTGGCACGGCTGCTGGGCTCCGCAGCCACGTGTCCTTCTGTGCCAGACCCTATGCCCGCTGGCCTGTAAGGTCCAAGTAGCCGTCCGCACATCCTGCTAGGCAGAGTTTTGTCCTCAGCACTAAATACCGTGTCTAGTACGTAATAGGCACTGGGGGATTATGTACTGTTTGTTCAGGATGATCCTTTTCCAAGATAAGTGCTCGTCGAGGAGAATCCTTTTCTGAAACGTGGTTTTGGTTGTGGGAAGATGCTATTGTTGGGTTCTCCTCTGCTTTCCCGTTTTGTTTTCTCTCTCAGCATGTTTGAACCTAAATAGTTGTAGCCCTCGATAAGCAGGCCCCTTTTGCACAGGATTTGGCACTTCTTTGTGTTCTCGAGGGGTGGATCCGTTCACTCTATTAGACAAGCAGATTTTGGGAGAGGCTGGCTTGGAAGGTGCCCTTGTTTTGTTTTATTTTCAGAGGTGTAACCGTGTACACGTCAGCTGGCTTCTTCGGGCCTCAGGCCTCAGTCTCCTCACCTGTCAAAAAAAGAAAGAGAGTCCTGGATAATCCCTAAGGCATGTTCAAGAGAAAACATTCTTTAATTCTCTGATCGGGAAAGTTTTCAGTCAAAGCTTTGTGTTTCCTTGCCCTCCCCTCCCCAGCCCCATGCAAAGGCGCCCTGATCATTTTTCCTTTTCTTTGGGCCTGATTGTCTCTTCTTGTTTATAGCTGCCACTAATTTGCTCGTTTGCTTGCTGGAAAATAGCTAATTAAAACCCACTTCAGCTAACAAGCTGACTGGGACCATGCAAATGTCACTCTCTGCTGTCTGCTATTTCCGTTTATACTTTACATTATTAGTGTTGTTTTTCCTCCCTCTGTTATAATGAATGTGTGGGTAGATTTAGCGCCCTCTTCACAGGTGTGTGCGGGCACCCGCGCCACCATCCCGGGAAAGCTGGTTTTCAGCACTTCAGCATTTTGAGTGTTATTACCCCTGACAGTTAATGGTTGCAGACTGCACTGCTTGTTAGTGCTAGGTTTTTTGAACAGCTTCATCTATCTTTTTGTTTTTACAGTGACTGGCCACATTAAGTATATGTGTCTGAGCTATTAGTCCCGTCTGTTCATTGCATGCGTTTCATTTGGTGTAGGGTTCTTTTTTTCTCTCTAAAATTAGTATGTATTGTCATCCATATACTTCAACGCATCGACTTTTGTTATAATTATGCTGTCATCATTGTGCTTCCACACATTTGCTAATTTATTGTAGCTAAATTAGACCTAATATTAGCAATTTTGCAGCTGTTCCTTTAGAATATACATGGCCATATATTTGTACATTATTTAGTAATTATATTCCACAGCAAAAAAATGGACCACATTTTCAAAGGGGGAGAGAGAAGATAGGAAAAAAAAAAGGGGGGGGGAGATTAAATAAAAACAAACTCACCTGAGAGCAGAAAACAGAGCAAGAAAATGAACAGAAAAATATATCATAGGAATGATTTAAGGGGTAGATTCAGAGTAAACACACAACAGTGAATGCTTATGTAGGGTGATCCAATTCCAAGATCCTGTGTGTTAGGTCTGGGACTTGCAAAGAAACTAGCATTCTCTGGGAAGGGGAGTTTCCTCTGCTGTGTCCTCCTGTTACCATGAACATGCTCCCTGCTGGACGAGCCAAGCAGAGAGTACCACGAGGAAATGATGGCAGGGTTTCTGCATGAAATGTGGAGAGAAGGAGAAGCACACAGATGACCGAACAATGTGGGTGCTTCCGTGAGAACATGATATCCAGTGGACTTAGGTGCAAGGCTTATGTGATTGGTTGAAAACATGCCTTACTGAGTGGTGATGGTGAGGATGCGGACATGAGTGAGAGTGGTTTGGATCTTTACTGTGGTTAGAATAATAAACAGCTTTAAATGCAGGTTCCTCCTTTCTTTATGGCTGGAGATAATATTTGAAGGAATATGAAAAAAAGTGCTTGCAGAATGTGTGTGTGTGTGTGCGGTTTATAATTTAATTAGGCCTTGAGAATTTAACTTGATTCAGGCATCTAAAATTATACAGCACCAGTTTGGGTATAATATATGACACAAAATAAATGATCAACAAGACGGATTCTCGTAGGACACAAACTGCCTGATATGAATAGTTGGGCGTTTTGGAAAGCCACTTGGGTACTGTTAAATATATTGAGTTAGTAATCCATTTAATGGGACCCTTGTGGTCTAGAAGAATCCATGGATTGTCCGAGGGCACACAGATCTATTCTTAGGAAGTAACTTACTAGCTGAATCTATCTCAATAAGTATTCGTTGTTATGAATACCACTCTGTGTTTTAATGGATCCCAAACACTATGTACAATGATTTAAAATAGAACAAAACTTATAATGGCATCGATGTCTTGATCTTGAGAATATATCATCTAGGTAGGTCTGGGGTGATATGCTACCTCATATAGCAGAGATTTGGGCAGAAGATTGCTCTTAGATATCCCTATTTTCATTCAATCAGGTCATAAGTGACAGATTTTCCTTGTTGGCCATGACCCACTCCAATTGCCTTCTTCTGCTTCTTCCTCAGTAGAGCTGAGTATCTCATTTCTCTTCTCTTTTACAATTGACCAAAGCCTAATCTTTAGCTCTTAGAAAGCAAAGCAAAAAGAAATGGCTAAAACAGTTGGCCATTTGTAATATTTGTGATACTCCTCACTAGGGTCTTATATTTTTGTAAGGAGTACTCCATTAAATTTAAAAACGTGATGTTCCAGAGGTGGAATTTGAAGGAGAGTCAATAAGTGGGAAAGCAAAAAAATTGAGGGCTTTGGAACTCATGAAACGAACACATGTAGAATTATGGATGCACGAACCTGGCTTTTTTCCTTTGGAAGGATAATGATCTTACTAGAACTTGCAAGGCTATCAATTATCCTAACTCCAGTCTCACTGACAGTGGGACAATCTCAGTTGGGACCTAAGGCAATGTTGATTTAATAAGTAAGGGTTGATATTCAAAGAGAAAGCAAACACCCAAAAGCCCCAATAGCAAATAAAATAACAACAAAAAACAACCTGTGAGATTCTCTCTATCCCTTGGTATTGTCCCTCTCAGCTCAGATCGAATTGAAGCACCACTGTGATATGTTCTTTGCATGCGTCATTTTTTAGTATGAGCTCAAGTGGAATGGAAATGACAAGAGGAGATGGCCAGTCATTCTTCTGATAATCCTTTATAGACTCCAGGCCCTTATCCACAGGAATGTACTGCCTTAACCTAGCTTTGCCTATTGGGACAGCTGATGTCAAGGACTGACTCTAGCATCTGTGTCAAGAATGTAAAATGATTAAACTGTAGTCTCCCCATTGCCCCAAGATAGTCCACCTCCTTACATTCATAGAAATGGAGAATGTTCCTACTTGACTTTCTCTGTCCTAATCTTTATGGCTCCAGGGCAAGCTACTCACTCTGATCCCAGGACAAGAGAAGGTGGTTGATCAAAGTAGACTGTAGACTTTGAGATTTGCCAAATATTCTGAAATAGTTGGAGGCTACTTTCTGGGACTGAGCCTACTCTCTTGATCAATCAGACATAGAGACAATAGGGAAAAAAAAGTCATCCATCTGAATTCCATTTAAACCCATTTCTATTTAACTTCTTGACTATTCTTCCTTGTCCCAAGTTGTATGGCATGTTGTGTTTTGGGGGTGTCCAGAGACATTTTTAATAATTTCTTTCAAAAGATAAGGCTTTAGTTTTTGGCTTAGGTTCTTACGACATCAACTTGGCCAATTTTATGCAGTGGGCATTACCATTTTTGCCTTTATATTTATTGTTAGTAATCACTGGGCTTAAATTCTATGTAACTATATGGGTATGACTAATCCATCTACTATTTATTAAGCAACTACCATGTGCCTGGTAATTGTATCTTGTAAGCAAATATGAGATATCTAAAGGCTCTTTTGACAGAAAATCAGTGTTTGAAATACTCAATATTTTATGAGTTTCATTCATAACCTTTTTTTTTTCTGCCTTCACATTATTACACTCATCAGTAGTTTTAATCATTGCAACTTCTGCTATTGAATAGGGAGTGAAAGTGGAGAATGGGTCATTATATTCTACCCCATGGAGAGTCAAGATCTCTTTGCCCCAAGAGAATGCAGGGATAGCTTAAAATTTTTGTCGTCACTCCTAACCTCCACCTTTTCAATATCATGCCAGAGATTTTCATTGGTCTCTCTGTGGTATATAGCAGATATGTCCTTTTCTTCCATTTTGAAACTTAGGGCACTGTGAAGTGGCTACAAATTAATATGTAATAGGTATTAATATCAGTAGGGATTAGCAAGTTTGATTTGTTAAAAAACAAGTGAATAAATAAAAACAAGTAACATTTTACCATGCGTGTTTGCTAGAATGGGAAAGCAGCGTCCAACTTGGGTCATCCAATGGATGTATTTTATTTTATTTTATTTTTTTAAAAGATTTTATTTATTTATTTGATGGAGAGCTCACAAGTAGGCAGAGAGGCAGGCAGAGAGAGAGGGGGAAGCAGGCTCCTCGCTGAGCTGAGAGCCAGTGTGGGCCTCGATCCCAGGACCCTGATATCATGACCTGAGCTGAAGGCAGAGGCTTTAACCCATTGAGCCATCCAGGTACCCTAAGACTTAATGGGTGTATTTTAAACTAGGGTGGAGAGTAAGAAATAAAACCTATTGGAGTTCTAGTGAGCTGCTGCATTAGGGACTCCGTGAGGCCATGGATGCTTAGGGGCTGGAGAGAAGCATCAAAATGTTAGGAAAACATTTTTTGAAAGCTTCTAAGGGTCTAGTGGTACTGGCCTCACATTTTTGTTAAAGTCGTCACTGTCTTTAGCAGGGTATTTTGGGAGGATTTAGCTCTTGAATTTCAGCAGTTACTCTTTTGGGCCTATTCCCTCAAGAATTCTCACTGCGTGCGTGGTTGTATGTGTGTGTGTGTGTGTGTGTGTGTGTTTTGCATGTCCAAAATGGTGCACATACACATGTAAAGTAGCTACAAATTAATTAACCATTTCCTCACAGAGGTCAGTGTGGAGAAGTTAAAAACACAATCTCATGTAACCCTTAGAAATTTAGGGGCGCCTGGGTGGCTCAGTTGGTTGGGCGACTGCCTTCGGCTCAGGTCGTGGTCCCGGGGTCCCGGGATCGAGTCCCATGTCGGACTCCCGGCTCTGCGGGAAGTCTGCTTCTCCCTCTGACCTTCTCCCCTCTCATTCTCAGTCTCTCTCTCTCTAATGAATAAATAAATAAATAAATCTTTAAAAAAAATTTTTTAAAGAAATTTAGAGTTAGACAAAGACTGAAAGATAAACCACTGAGAAAACTCTGTGGTCCTCAGATTTCTGGATGTTTTCCAAATGTCTCAGGTTATAAGATAAAATTACTGTGCCCCCATTCACCTTAAGATGTTTCTATAAACAGTGCTTCTCAAACTTTTCTCCCAAAGTAATCAATGGCAGAGAAAAGAGAGCAAATAACGGGGGTGCTGTTGGTGGTGGTGATGGCAGTGGAGGTGTTGGTGGGGGCGGCGTGGTGGGGCTGGTGGTTATAGTGAGATACCAGGTGCTGTAGAAAAGAAAAAGTGTTTTTGGAGTCTTAAGATTTTATTTTAATTAATGTGAATTTTCCATTCTATTTAACAATGTATTCGTGGTTGTTCAAACTTTAAATCGTTTCACCAAAAATATTTGGAGATAGGAGGAAGCCCCGTATTTGGATGTTTTAATGATTAAAGATAACCTATCTAAAAAAAGATCTGTGTAGCCATAGTTGGATCCCATTTTGGGAAGAACCACCTTAATTTATCATTGACTTCTGAAAGAAAGTCATGCAGAAAAAGAAAGAAGAAAGGAATTTTATTCAAGATCACTGCTGTGATTATCTTGGGAAGAGAGAAAATGAGAGCTCTTTAAACCCAAGCTTCAGGATGTACTCCGAGAGACAGTTTTTGATTGGTCTGCAAGATTTGATTGTAAGAGTGTATTCTTTTCTAACTTGTGATTGCCAGCAAAATACATCAGTTGGCCTCCCTCTTCTCATGGCATCTCTTAGAAGTTAAGAAGCTATGGAGAACTTAAGTCCACTCTTTTGGCATAGCAGTGTTGGGAAGATGAACGAGTGAGGGGTAGACCCTATATATATATATATATATTTTTTTTTTTTTTGATAGAAAAGAAGCAGAGGAAGGAACCTGTGAAATGTGAGCCACAGCTATGAGGTCTGCCTAACACTCCAGCACCACCTTCATGCTCAGATGGTGCCCTTAAAATGAGCTCACAGCCTTCAGCAGTTTCTGGACTGGAGCTTTGGTAGGGACTCATCTGCATAGGCCACCTAGACCGTGAATTCCTGTTGTCTCGGAGCCTTGGCGTGGGGTTGGGAGGAGAAGGATGGTTGATGTCACATTCTTCTTTGTCCATGCACTCAACAATTCTTTTTCCTTTATAGAAATGTCTGCTGCTAAGAAGGCTCAGTTTCATTGGTTCATATGCAAGGGTTGAGAGGGTTAACTATTTTGAGATGGTTAACTACTTTGTATTCTAAATAGCCAGAGACCAACTGAAACAAATAAAATCTAACATTTATTGGGTCTCCTGTGTCTGTGGCTCTTTGCTATCCACTTTCAGAGACCCACACAAAGTAATACTAAGTGGATATTTTTTGAGGTTTGATCTTCTACAGAACATAGGATGAACTGAGGCCAAATTACTATTTGGGCTGATCATGTTCATTTACTTAAGAATATCAGGAACCTGGCAATTTTTGATAAATACACTCTTCAGGAGCTAAATTAAATAGTACAGTTGAGCCACAGTTAACTGGCTACTTTTAGTATCATTTTGCAGGTTGAAAACCATTGTGAATGTGTTTTCTTAACCTGAATTTTGGAGATAATGCACCTTTCCTTAGAGCAGTAGTTATAAAGACTAATTCTGTGGAATAAGTACTCTGCAAGCAAAGGTGATAACGCAATCAAAATATCTCTTTAAAAAGGAAAAGGAGTGAAAGCAGTTTTTCACTTTTGATAACAGGTGATGACCTTATGTATACATGAGATCACCTGCAGCTGTAGGTGAAGAGGTTTTTAGCTTTCTGTGAGCTTCCCACTTCAAGACATTTTTTTCTTTGCCTATGGGCTTTATCCAGAACCCAAAATTCCTGTTTGAAGCCTATCAGGGTAGGAATTGTTGGGCAAAGCCTCCAGATTCTCCGCCTTTTCCTGGGATGATCCTAAATTATGTTTCACCTGGTTCTTGGAGGATCCGTAATTCGCCCATGATGCTCACTTCATTGGCTTTCCTTTACTCTCTTACTTGGTCCACTTCCTCACTTGTGATAATTCCCATCACTTATAGAACAAACTACCTGCATCAAAGTATTTGTCTCTGCATCTGTGGTTCATGTAAGCCCAGGCTAGTATTCTGTTTCTTTTTCAGGATTAAAAAAATAAAAATACTTTTATAAGTAAATCTCTATTATGGTTGATAATTTTTTTCTCATTCTGACTACATCAGATTTTGTTATCAAGATAACACTGGCTTCATATAGTATTTTGGTTGGCTAGTACAGAAGTTACCTCTTCCATCAGTTGTTATAGAATTGGCCTATCAAATTGTTTGTCCCTGCTGTCCCTTTGGTGGGGAAGAAATAAGGTGGAGATTTTGATAACTGATGCAATTTATTTAAAGGCTGTGTTTTGGGGAAACTTGGTGGCTCAGTTGGTTAAGTGCCGGCCTTCAGCTCAGGTCATGATCCTAGGGTGCTGGGATCCAGCTCCATGTTGGGCTCCCTGCTTAGTGGGGAGTGCTTCTTCCCCTCACTCTGCCCCCCGCCCCATGCTCACTCATGCTGTCTCTCGAAGAAATAAATAAAATCTTTAAAAAAATAAAGGCTATGTTTTATTTAGATAGTCCGTTTCTTCTTGAATCACATTTTATAACCCGTATTTTTCCTAGCAAATTATCTACTTCATCTAAACTTTCACACTTATTTGTATGAAATAATTTATAATATTTTCTAAAATATGGTATGAGTAATTACATTGTTAATATCCTCACTTTTGCCTTATTATTTCTCCTCTCTTTTCCTGGTCAGTCTAGACAAATCTTGGAAGGAGTCTGGATGCTAATTAGAACAGAGAAATGGTAATTATTGAAAAGAATGGGTGGGACAGTTAGGATTAAGAGTAGGCTTTTTGTTGTCATTAAGGTGAGAGAAACAGCAGTGATTTTATATTGCTGGTGGGAATTATCCAGTAATAAACAAAAAATAATGTAAGATGAAGATGGAGAATTGCTGGAGTTTTGGCATCCTGGAATAGGTAAGAGCGCACCAGTGGTTGTATTGGTTTTAGAGAGGAAGACCGTGACAAGCAGGAGGTTGGAGTGTGTGCTGCAGATTTAATAGCTCGGTAGATGTACTAGTATAAGACAGTTCAGATTCCTGTAATTGCTTTAATTTTCTGAGATAAGTTTGGTCATCTGAGAGTAAAGATAAGGGAAGATGTGTTGGAGGTATGAGAAAGAGAAGGAAAGAAAGAGTTAGTTAGGAAAACAGGAGATGGTGGTCTGGGGAAATGTGTGAATTCTGGCTGCATTAAGGACACACTCAAGGTGCCTGAGACCTTTCATCATGGCTGTGGGATTTACCTCGGTCAAGGAAGATACATAGTAAAAAAGTTACTTTATAATGGTCAGCCATTCCATGACCACAGAATTTAACCTAGGTAAGGAGAGAAGAGAGGACACTGGTAGAATCAATGGATGGAATGTCCCAATATGGTATAAAAATTGTTGGAATGGGTATGTTATGGAAAAGTTAGGAGCCTGTAGTTAGATAGTGGTATGCTAGAACGAAGACTTAAGGAGTATTTGCAGTTACTGGTAAGGCCAAGATGAGGCTACCGAGGTAATGTGTGGCTGAGATAGGGTGGAGGACAGGATTACTGGTGTGGAGGAAGATAAATAATGCAGAGACCAAAATACAAAAAGGGTCATGAGTGGGAGAGGATTTACAGAGGAATGACCTGGAAGCCACAAGAAGGCTGGGAATGAGCTGGGAGTCAACAAAGGGGAAGAGTGGATGGTGTAGTCCTGATGATGTAGGATTCAAAACCGGAGTTTAGGAAACAGAGTAGACCTGGGAGTGGTGATGGGGAAAGGCCAAGTCAAATGGTTCAGCAGGTGTAAGAGACAACAGGGCACCCCTGAGAGGCTCTCAAGTGATGAAGCATCTCCCGGAAGCCTCCTTCTGACTTGTGAAGAGATTATCAGACAGAGTCTATTTCCTTCTGTGCAAGGATATATGTACATTATCTATTAATTCAAGTTAAGTTTCAGATAAGATAATATGTTTGTTTTGCTGCTAAAATTGCAGTTTAGTGACTAAAAACATGAATTCTGCAGTGTGTTTGCCACCGAGCTGTACTGCTTACTAGCTGTGGAAACTTGAGCAATTTTCTGAAACTCACTGTGCCTCAGTTTCTTTGTCTGAAAAGTGGATTCAGTCATGGGATGTATCCTTCATGGGCTTACCATAAGGAATAAAATGAGTTATATGTGCAAGCTTTTGGATCAGTGCCTGGCACATAGCAACCACTGTATTTACAGGCACAGGGAAAATGCACGGTGAGCCTGGAATTTCCTGTGGACCCAGAGAGTGTGGGAGCATGTGGAAGATTTGGGGAACATGTTGAAAAGACAAAGGGACCAACTTCTAGCAGTTCCCGATGGGGAAAATCAGGGACCAGTTTGACCAATAAAATAAATAAGATAGTAATGGATTACAACCCAAGGTACTGACTTTCCATTCATCCATACTGATATAAATAACTGACTGAATAAACATACAAATAGCAGATGGGGGTGTATTTCCCTTACAGCAAAATTCTAATTAATGTATAAGAGGGTGCCTGGGTAGCTGGGTCAGTTGAGTGTCTGACTCTTGATTTAAGCTTGGGTCATGCTCTCAGGATCATGAAATGGAGCCCTGTTTCCAGACTATGCTTAGTGGGGAGTTTGCTTGAGATTCTCTCTTCCTCTCCCCCTGCTTGTGTGCATGTGCTTGCTCTCTCTCAAATAAAGAAATCTTTAAAAATGTATAATAAATGACAGAAATAGAAAGTTAATGTTGCATAAATACTGATGTAGAAATGTTGGGGTCCAGGAGCAAACTGTCAAGAAAATTGAAGTGTCTGGTGCAAAAAGGTGGTTTTATTAAAGCAAGGGACAGGACCCATGGGTAGAAAGAACTACATTGGGGTTGTGAGGGCCAATTATATATTTTCATGTTGGAAGGGGTTAAAGGTAGCATAAATCTCTAAGGAATTTGGAAGCAAGATTTCCAGGACCCCTTCCAGGGGTCATTTACTACTGTCTAGTAAAGCCATAGTCATAGACCCTTCAGGTGGATATGAGGAGGCCATATTATGCTTGGAGGATGATTGCTAACATGTATTTTGGGGAGAAGAGATAGAGAAAGTTTCCAAAAGAGTTTAATATGTTAAAGGAGACTTAATCCTGGAGGTCAGGATGATGTTAAGTTGATTGCCTTTTGCCCTTAGTAAAGTATTAACATTGAGGCAGTTGAGTTCCTAGAGGAAGGTCACTCTGCCTTTCTCAAGGACTTGTCGGTGAGCTGTAAGTTGTAAGGAAATTTAATTTTTTCCTTTGTCTTTGTTCCGCACATCAAATACCATTGTAAAAAAAAAAGTATAATAGACAAGAATCATTGATAGCTACTAAAACTAGTGGAAAAGTACGGTGAGAAAAGAGATTTGAACAATTTTCAGTATGTACTTAAAATTTTTTTTAAAGATTTTATTTATTTATTTGACAGAGAGGGAACATGAGCAGGGGAAGTGGGAGAGGGAGAAGCAGGCTTCCCACAGAGCAGGGAACCCAATGTGGGCCTCCATTTCAGGACCCTGGGATTATGACCTGAGCTGAAGACAGGTGCTTAAAGACTGAGCCATGCAGGCGCCCTGTACTTACAAATCTTAACTACAAAGGGAAAAGTGGTCATTTTACAGTTGAAAATTGGCAGAGACCACCAAGTGATAAAAGTTAACATCACCAATAATGATGTGCTGACATGTACCTTCTGATATAGTGCACTCAAAAGTGCACAGTATCGAGGCACCTGGGTGGCTTAGTGGGTTAAAGCCTTTGCCTTCAGCTCAGGTAATGATCTCAGGGTCCTGGGATCAAGCCCCACGTTGGACTTGCTGCTCAGCAGGGAGCCTACTTCCCCCCCTCTCTCTGCCTACCTTTCTGCCTACCAGTGATCTCTCGCCTCTCTGTCAAATAAATAAATAAAATCTTAAAAAAAGTGTACAGTATCCCAGTTGTGATATTCTTGAAAAACCCATGTTGTTCAACATAATCAAACACTGACTGAGGGCTCTACAAAATACCTGGTCAAAATTCTTCAAAAGAATCAGGTCATAAAAAAGCAAAAAAGGAAGTCTTCAGGGGCATCTTGGTGGCTCAGTTGGTTAAGTGTCTGCCTTCAGCTCAGATCATCATCTCAGGGTCCTGGGATCCAGCCAGGCATTGGGCTACCTGCTCAGCAGGGAGTCAGCTTCTCTCTCTGCCTCTACCTCTCCCTCTGCTCATGCTCTCTCTTTCCCACACCCCCCACCTTGCAAAAGAAATAAAAAAATAAAATCTTTAAACCAAAACCAAACAAAAAACCACACCGAAGTGTTCAAAAGCTAAAAGGCTGTCTTGGACTAGAGAATGAGGCATGACGATTAAAGGGAACATGGTACCTTGGATTGGATTTTGGATTGGAAAAGCGTCTTTTTGGGAAAAGTGGAGAAGAATTCTAATGAGGTCTATAGATTACTTAATAATATTGTGTCAATACTAATTTCCTGGTTTTAAAAATTATGCCATGGGTATGTCAGATGTTAATATTGGGGGAACTGAATGAAAGGTACACAGAAACTACTATTTTTACTACCTTTAAGAAATCTAATATTTTTTCAGCGTTAAAAGTTAAAAGAATAAAAAAGAAATCTATCTCTGCCATTGAAAGGTCTAGAAATAATGAACAACCTTCGCACCATGAGCCCATCAATGTAAATACTGTGACATTTCAATACTCTTTACTATGAAAAGTTACCAATCATCCTTGATTAAATTGCAGATTTCAGGGCTCTATCAGAAAATACATAAGATGAGCCTGTGGCATCTCACAGCAGAAAGCAAGGATATCAAAGACTAGCTGGGTTGGATCAGAAAGGCTTCAGAGTCAACTTGAAAAGTCTCCCAGGGCCAAAGATGGGACAGTTTGACCTTGAATAAGGATAATAACTGCAAAGGGCTGAAACATGAATTATATTTAAATCCATGAGCTTAGAATGATGCCAGAAGGGGAACCTAATAGACTTCAGAGGAGCTAGCGAACATACTCAAATTTTGAAAACCAAAATAAGTATTTTCTTGCCTTTCCTATACAACCGAATCTCAGAGTAATCAAAAGCTGATAAGGGAAAGTTTCTTCTTATAGAAGTATTTCAGCTAGTAAGTGAAGGGAAGTGATAGGATTAGAAGATTAGAAAATCTAGTAAGAAATATGTATTTGGTTTTCATGCTATTTCTGACAAAGAGCTCCTAAAACCCTTGGAATTTCCTAAGTGTTGAGGGAGAGACAGAGAGAGTGTGTGTGAGCACGCGCGTGCGCGCCTTTTGTTATGTTAATGAGATGACTTTTGGAAAGCACTTAAGGATGGGGGCTGGTTGCTAGAGGAGCCAAAGGTGAAATTAGAGGGTTGGAACTTTCAGTACCACCTCCCTGACCACCCAGGAGGGGAGGGGAGAGGGGCTGGAGGTTGGATCCATTACCAATGGCCGATGATTTAATCAGTCATGCCTGTGTTATGAAGCTTCCAGTGGTTTGTAATGAAGCTTCATGGTTTTCCATGAAAACTCAAAAGGATGGGGTTCAGAGAGCTTCTGGGTTAGTGAACACATGGAAATGCAGGAAGAGTGGGCTGCCAGGATAGAGTGTGGAAGCTCCCTGCCCCTTCCACGGGCTCTGCCCTACGCATTTCTTCTGTCTAGACCTTCATCTGTATCCATTAGCGTATCCTTTTATACCAAACTGGTAAATAGAAGTGGGCTGTTTTCCTTAGGTTCTGTGAGCCACTCTAGCAAAGTAATCGAACACAAAGAGGGGCTCGTGGGAACCTCTGATTTATAGCTAAATGGTCAGAAGTACAGGCGACAACCTGGGCTGTGAGATTGGCCTCCTGAGCTGGAGGGGTAGCCAGTAGGTAGAAGCGCAGTTAAAAACTCAGCCTTGTAACTGTTGGCTAAAGTGGGTGGGGAAGAGGCAGTCTTGTGGGATTGAGCCCTTGAGTGTGGAATCTGCTGCAGCTTTCCAGTAGATAGTGTGGGAATTGAGTTGAATTTTAGGACACAAAGCTGGCGTACTGAGAATTGCTTGGTGGGGGATCCTTCCTCCGCACACACATTGGAGTTGGTGATCAGCACTTAAATATCATAAGGGGTTGTAATGCATCTAAGCAGTGATCATCAAGGGCTGCTAACATCACAAAAAGAGGCAATCAATCACTGTGTTTCTGTAAATGGCGGTCCACAGCACCACCTATGAAATCATCTTGTTACAATTTTTTTGTTCTCCCCAAATTTGTTTAATTTTTCAGTGTTACAAGATTGATTGTTCATGCACCACACCCAGTGCTCCATGCAGTACGTGCCCCTCTCGATACCCACCACCAGGCTCACCCCCCCACCCCCTCCCCTCCAAAACCCTCAGTTTGTTGCTCAGAGTCCACAGTCTCTCCTGGTTCAACACCCCCTCCGATTTCCCCCCA
>CM052802.1:122254238-122276764 GCA_028533885.1 Nasua narica
TCTTCTGCTCTCGGAGAGATCCCGGGGTTAGAAATCTTTCTCCTCAGGGTGATTTCATGGGTGTTCAGCGTGTTCTGGTAGATTTCCAGCTCACTTTTGGGGACCGGTTGCTGCAGGATCTCTTACTTCTCCGCCATCTTGCCCTTGTTACAATTTTTGATCCTGAATCTGATTTAGACACCTCTAGATCTAACTGTTATTTTAAAGGAAAGAAACATGTTTAAACAATACCAGTGGGATGCAAAATCAAAACTGTGAGACATGTTACCACCACAAGCAACCAAGTTTCTTCAACAAAAAATTGGAAGGGGGAATAAAGATTTAGGGGGAACCTCTGCATGAAAAGAGGCTAAAGAGGCATATCAACTTACAGTAATATAGGGGCTTCATTTGGATCTCAATTCCAACATATTATTAAAAAGAAACTATAAAAAAACCTATGAGGGGGGGGAAAATGTGAATACTGATTATTTGATGATATTAAGGAGTTCTTATTAATTTTTAGATGTGATAATATATGACTAAGGGAAAAAAACCAGTGCTATTCCTAGCGTTTAGCAATGCACATTGAAATATTTCAAGGTGGAATAATATATCATCTGAGGTTTACTTTAAAATAATTATAGGGGCGCCTGGGTGGCTCAGTTGGTTGAGCATCTGACTCTTAATTTTGTCGTGGGTCAGAGTCTGAGGGTCATGAGGCTGGCCAGAGTTGGGCTCTGTGTTCAGTGTGGAGTCTGCTTCTCCTTCTTTCTCTGCTCCTCTCCGTGCTTGTATACTCTCTCACTCTCTCTCTCTCAATTAGATAAATAAAATCTTAAAAAAAATAAAGTAAAATAATTATAAAGGGGGTGTGGGTCGGTGTATAGATGAAAGAAGATGGGCCATCAGCTAAGAATTGCTGAAGCTGTTGATGTGCACAAGGAATTCATCATACTATTCTCTTTAGTTTTGTGTATGTGTGAAATTTTCAAAATAAAATAAATTTAAATAATATCAATCAGATTTTTCTTGAGGGAGATCTGCTGAACTCGTGGCATGACAACAGCCTTATACTCCATATGCCAATAATTCCCATGTTCTTCCCCCAATTCTGGCACGTAGCAAACAAGCCAAAAGCTGGAGGTGGAGAGTCTGTTTGCTCTGCACATTCAACAAAGTCACAAATTCGTTTTCAAATATTTTGCAATCAGGGAAAGCAAGATGTGTTTTTCTAGCACTTTACCCCCGCAAACCACATTTTTTTCCCCCAAACTACTTTGTTTACCACTGCACTCATCAAAATGTTTATGAGTAAAATCTCTTTGTTAAGAAAAATTTCTTAGTTTTTTTTTTTAATTTGCCAGAACCTTCTCTTATTCTCCATTATGAGTTAGAAGTGAAATTAGAAACTTCAAATATGAAGATTCTTTGACTTTGGATTTCTTAATCAGACTAGAGACATAAGGTTGTGAGTCTAGCCTACCTTATTCTCTTAGTTGCAAGATAAAATGGCAGTTTTTCAAACATCAGAAAATGTATATGCTCTTTTCTGTATACTTAGAGAAAGCTCAATGGAATCAATAGATCTGTTAATTTCTGAGACCGTGAATTTTTCAGAGTGTGTGTGTGTGTGTGTGTGTGTGTGTATGTATTTTTATCACGGTCATGTCTTCATCATGGCTAAAATCCAAAGAACGGAGGTGGGCTTTTGATCAAAAACAGCATCCACTTGTCCTAACCATCCCCTCCATTATTTCTGCTCCTGAGGGCAAACACTGGTTTTAGCTACCTTCTTAGACATGTGAGAGGGTCTAGTATTTATCCCCAGAATGCTGAGATATCTTTATTTTCCTTTTATTAAATTTTGATATTATCTGTTCTAATAGATGGAGACTTAACCCCTGTATACCACCCCAGTTTCTTTCCTCTTTCCTCCCAAATTAGTTATTAAATATTTCTAGACTGGTAACCACTATAATTTCAAAGGATACATGTTTCTATTAATTCTTTCATTTACTATAGGCAGTGCATCGTGATTCCTTGCTTTGTATTCTGAGGTCTGTTAGTACATTTGGCTGTCTTTCCACCGTCTGTCCTTCCTATTACTTCAAGATTCATCCAACTCTCACTTTGTTGGGATATAATCAAGGTTTTTACCATTCACATTTTGTACTGTGGGTCAAATAGAAAAATGCCCACTCCATGTCATACTCTGATCTTCATTTCCCTATTCAAACTGATAAGAGTTTTGAGCTTTAGTATTTTTTTATCTCTATGTACCCCTCATGGCCATAATTCCTTACTTAGCTCATTTAGAGTCAAGAGCCAATCATTTTAACGACTCCCCTTCATAATTTTCTCCTTCCTTCCCTTTATCTTCCTCACATGGCAAGGCTCATTCCTGCTTATATTTATATCTTCACCTGTTCTATGTTTGAAGAAAATGTGTGTCCAAGTTGACTAGTCTTGCTTTACTTTCATGACCGTGAAAATCAAAGATCTTTCTGTTGCCTGGTATTCGTATCATATTCCCATGATTTATTCATACTTTTACCTTCCTAGCCACTGTTTTATTTCTTGTCATCAAGTCCTCCAACATCTCCTTTCCCATCCTCACTCTCAGGAGGTGACCTGGTTTGCAATCTCACTGAGAAATTATAAGCAGTGCTAAGAGAACTTCTGATGGCTCTGCCCTCCACATCTACCATCTTACCTTTGTCCGTCCTGGGACTATGAAGGGACCACCTGTGCTCTTTTCTACAGCCAGCCTTTCCACTGGTGCCCTAGTTACAGCCAGCCCTATTCAACTTCAGGACATCATGCCAACAATTCATTGTTACCTCTGTGTCCTTCATCATCGGTCCTGACTTCTGGATCATTTCGTCAGTGTGCATACATTCTGTAATCTCTTACAGAGATCATAAACTCAGAAAGTTCACTTTTAAACTTTGTCTTTCAAACTCCATTTTTCCAAGGACAAAATTTCTGGAAACTTCCAAGGACATAAACTTCCATTTATGTTGAGAAATTGCCTCTAATTCTGATCCTTGTTCCTCTCTATAGATACTGTCTTTTTTTCCTTTTGACTGTCCTTCATGATTTTTTCCTTTTCTTTGGTTTTCAGCATTTTCAGTATGATATGTCTAAGTGTGTTTTATTTTTGGTATTGATTCAGCTTGTTTTTCTCTATGCTTGATCTGTAGTTTGTTGTTTGTCATTAAATTTGCAATATTCTCAGCCATTATTTCTTAAAATATTTCTTCAGCTGTTCTCTCTATCCTCTCCTTCTGGGATTCCAGCTCTGCATATGTTAGATTATTTGATATTGTCCCACAGCTCTTGGATGCTCTGTTCTGTTTTTTGTTTTTGTTTTTATGTATTTTTTACTTTTTTGGGGACTTCTTGTGTTTTTCTTTGCATTATTCAAGTTCATGGGTTCTTTTCTAGTTGTGTTGCCTCTACTAATGAGACTTTGGAAGCCATTCTTCATCATTGTTACTGTGTTTATTTTGATTTCTAGAATTTCTACTTGATTTATTCTTATAGTTTCTGTCTCTTCAGTGAAATCACAATCTGATCTTGCGCATTGTCTCCCTTTTTTCATTAGACCCTTGATATATTACTTACATGTTAATTTACTTTTCCTATGACATCTTTTCAACATCTGTGTCATATCTGTCTCTGACACTGATAATTGTTTTTCTTGCTTTTTGTGTCCTTTGTGATATTTTGTTGAAAGCTGGATATATTATATTGAATTAAATATTTTTTTATTCTTAGTGATGAGTATGAGTATGGGCATACCTTTACTTTTGCTAGGCCTTTGGTTTGGGAGTTGGTGTTGATCTCCTAAGGAAATGAGTGGGGGTTGAAGTCTATTGTTGTTGTGGTTACCCTCAGCGGAAACAACAAACTTAAATTCCTCAGCAATACCCTGTTTAGCATGTAGAGTAGTTTGCCAGATGGGTTTACTTAATGTTTATTCTTCACTTAGCTTTGTGTCTTCCCTTTGTTCTCCCCAGAGAGAATTTGTCCTTTGCACCTTTGAAGATGCGTTCCATGATTATTTTCACTCAAAGCCTGTTAATGTGTTGATCTGGGCTGGTGAAGAGTGAGATCTCTAATATTCTGATGAAATAGCAGTCTTAGGCAGGTACTAGGACCCTGGATATCACAGGTACTCTTGCCTTCTTGTAGAGATAATGCTGGACCGCACACACATTCCTGCCCCTTCCCCAGGGGTAGAGTACAGGTTTCCCTGTTTCTTTTTCTGTCCCATAGTTTTCATGGGTGTTATCATTGCCCAGAGGCTGTGATTTTGGTACTCTTCTTTCTGTAGATTAAGGCTTAAAAAATTATTCAATTTATTTAAACTAAACAAAATAAACTTCACCCATTTCTCCTGTAACCCCACCCCCTGCCTATGGACCACCAACCTGTTCTCTGTATTTATGAACATGGTTTTTTTGTTTATTTGTTTAGATTTCACATGGAAGAGATCCTATTTGTCTGTCTCTGACTTATTTCACATACCATAATGCCCTGGGGGTTGATCCATGTCGTCACAAATGGCAGTATTTCATTGTTTATGGCTGAATACTATTCCATATTTGGCTAATGTAAATAATGCTGCAGTGAACATGAAGGTATGTATATATTTTTGAACTAGCGTTTTCATTTTCTTTGGATAAATACCCAGAAGTGGAAATGCTGCATCTTACGGTAGTCCTATTTTTTATTTTCTGAGCAACTTTATCCTGTTTTCCATAGTGCTTGCCTCAATTTACGTTCCCATGAATAGTGCACAAGGGTTCCTTTTTTTTCACATGCTTACCAACACTTGTTACTTCTTGTCTTTTTGAGGACAGCCATTCTAACAGGTGAGAGGTGATATCTCATTTTGGCTTTGATTTGCATTTCTCCAATGATGAGTGATCTTGGGCATCTCTTCGTGTACCTCTTGGCCATCTGTCTGTCTTCTTTGGAAAAATGTCTACTCAGGTCTTCTGAGTAGACAGTTTTAAATCATATTTTTTGTGTTTTTGCTATTGAGTTGTATAAATTCTTTCCGTATTTTATTAGCTTATCAGATATACAATTTACAATTATTTTCTCCTATTCAGTAGGTTGCTTTTGTTTTGTTAATGGTTTCCTTTGCTGTGCAGAGGCTTTTTAGTTTGATGAAGTCCCACTTGTTTATTTCTTCTTTTGTTGTTTTTGCTTTTGGTGTCAAGACTCCAAAAAACATTGCCAGCTCCTATGTCAAGGAGCTTACCATCCATTTTCTTCTGGGAATTTTATGATTTCAGGTCTTACATTTAAGTCTTCAATTCATTCTGAGTTAGGTTCTTTATATGATGTAAGATAGTAGTTCAGTTTTATTCTTTTGTATGTGGCAGTCCAGTTTCCCCACCACCATTTATTGAAGAGACTGTCCTTTCCCCATTATATATTTTTGGCTCCTTTGTTGTAAATTAATTGGCCATATATATGTGGATTTATTTTTGGACCCTCTAAGAATAGATCCATTGATCTATGTGTCTGTTTTTATGCCAGTACAATGCTGTTTTAATTACTATAGTTCTGTAATATAGTTTGAAATTAGGAAGTGTGATGCCTCCAGCTTTGTTCTTTCTCAAGATTGCTTTGGCTATTTGGGGTCTTTTGTGGTTTTATACAAATCTTTCAATTGTTTGTTCTATTTCCTTAAAAACTACCATTGGAATTTTGAGAAGGATTACACTGAATCTGTATAATTCTTTGAGTAGTATGGACATTTTAATACTTTAATTCTTGTAACTCATGACCATAAGCTATCTTTCTATTTAGTTGTGTCTTCAGTTTCTTTCATTAATGTTTTGTAGTTATCAAAATGCAATTCTTTCACCTCCTTGGTTAAGTTTATTCCTAGGTATTTTATTCTTTTTATTGAACCATAAATGAGTTTGTTTTCTTAATTTCTCCTTCTGGTAATGTAAAGAAACACAACAGATTTCCATATATTGATTTTGTATCCTGCAACCTCACTAAATTAATTTATCATTTTCAACAGTTTTTTGATGAAGTCTTTAAGGTTTTCTACATGTAATACTGTGATTGGATTTAAATTTGCCACTTTGTGATTTACCTTCTTTTTATCTGATATGCTTTTACTTCCTCTTTTCTGTCCTCCTTTTGGATTAACTGAGTACTTTTAGATTTCACTTGTTTTTATTTATATTCATTTTTTGGGAGGGATCACTCTATCATTTATGATGTACATCTTTAACACACTGTAGTTTTCCTTGAAATAATTTTATACTGCTTCAGAGTATAAGATTCTTATAATTGTATACTTCCAATTCTTCCCTTCCATTGATTGTGTTGTTTTGTCATACATTTTATTTCTCAACGTATTAACTCCACAATACATTGTTACTCTTTGTACTTTTGGTGAGCCAGTATCTATTAGAAACATTAACAGTAAGAAAGAAGTCTCATATTTACCCTCCAGTTTTACCATTTGTGGTTCTTTTCAGTTATTTGTGTAGGTCCACATTTCCATCTGGTATCAAATTCCTGTGCTTGAACAACTTCCCTGAATGTTTCATTTTTCCTAATTTTAGTTGTCTCAAAAAGTCTCTGTCTCTGTTTTAAAGGATTGAGGACACTCTCAGTTGTTGTAGATGTACATCTGTATCTGTATCATCTGTATCCATTGTGCATGTATGAGCAGAGATTTTTGGATTTTTAAGATTTTTTTCTTACATTAATTTTGGAAAATTCTTGGCCATCACCATGCCCGATATTTCTTTCACCTGCTCTCTCTTTTTGCCTACTGAAAATCCAATTACATGTAAATTAGCTCTTGGATATCCTGTTTCATTTCTTTCACACCTTTGGGTTTCAGTGTGGGTAATTTCTATTGACCTTTCTCCAAGTGCACTTATTTTCTTCCTCAGTTATATCCAGTCTGTTGATTAGCCTATCAAAAGAATTCTTCATCTCCCTCTAATTATTTTTTATGTCTAGTATTTCCATTTTACTCTTCAATTCCTCAACTGTTTATGAACTTTGCCCACTCCCTCCGTATCCTTTAATGTATTAATGATAGTTATTTTAAAATCCCTGCCTAATAGTTATAACATTGTTAGAATGAGTAATCCATTGCCTGGAACTCAATATCAGAGAAAAACAGTCCATTGTTAGCCAGGTTTATACATGAGTCTATACTTGAGAACACCAATGAATTGAGCTGGAGCATATGGCTTATGCTAGACAAGGCCTAAGGGCCTCTTCTAGTGCTGTAACTAAGGGCTGAATAATACTACCACTTATGATATGCCTCCGGAAACAAAGAGTGGAGAGTAGTTCAATTATGGGTCTGGCAACACAGATGGAAGATGAAGATGAGTAGAGAAGCATAGTGTGGTGCATGCTTTTTTAACCATAGTAGCACTCTTCATGGAAAATACCTATACCTTGGTATCCCTAGTGGAGAGAAGGAAGCTGTGTTGGAAGGGAGAACTGGAGGGGTTCTGCTCTGTAGGTGTCTACAGTTCAGATAAAAGTAATCCATTTTTGTATGTAATTAAAAATTTTTATTCTATGTTAGCTTCTCAAATATCTGGATAAGGCTTACTCCATTCAAACTGGGACTAATGGCTTTTAAGTTTTAATATAGGGGTTCTTCATCTAAAACAAGTGAAAACTCACTTCCAAAAACATTTAGATAAAAGAACAATATAATTGTGAAATAAAGACAAAATCATAAGAAAGAGGGAAAGTTGAAAGAGAACTACATAGGTAAATAATAATATTTGAAAAATTTCACACAGATTATTCCTTTCAAATAAAGATCAATATTCAGAATTTGTCCTCATAGTGTGACAGTACTTATCAAGGTTAAGCTTGGCCAGTGCTTTCAACTCAGAGAGTTTAACCTCTATTTTTTGTAAGTGTGATACCGAGAAGTCTCACTGACAAAAAGCCATGCCTTGCACAATTTAGTAAAAATCATGCACCGTTACTGCTAGACTGCATCCCTGGGGAAGAAGGGAGTGAGCACTGAGACAGAGCCCAGTAGCCAAGAGCTCAAGTGGAATCTTAACAACAAACCACTGTGAATGCAAAATACCCATAACGAAAGTGAGATTAACCGTTTTTTGACCCAGCTTTGAGTGTCTCCTGTAACGTGTCACATATCACGTATGTACACTGCGATTTAATTCTATCTTAAAGGAATAACATCAACATAAAACTGGCCATTTAGTATAAGACAGTGAAGTAATTTGCAAATTTTCCTACGGCATAATAAATTAAGCATGGAGAACACTAGGAATGCAATTTGCAGTCATTTATAATGCAGTGTTTTATGTTAATAATTCAAAATCACATACTATTTGGAGACACTTCTAATTAATGTATTTATGAAATTGTCAACTGTGACTGTTTTGGTTCCATTTAGCTAAACATTTCAACAGAATTTGCTTATTGTTATTTAGTGTTTGCTTGATGGCACTAGCAACATCAAATGTAGGAGTCATGGAAGACGTTTGTGTAGTTTTTTTTTTTTTCCCCCACATTGTTAGAACTCCTTCCTGATCATACCTCCAAAAAACTCAAGTCAGTGACTGCCTTCTCCTCTAGTGCCAAATCCAAATGCTTGAGACACTTGGTTTAAAAGTTTTAAATGAAAAGGGAGATGAGTGCCTGGATCAATAATTAATTGAAGAGGAAAGTTCATACCTTTTAAAGAGTCTTTTAAATATTAAATACACTTCATATCTCAAATTCATAGACACTGACATTTCTTTAGAGTTGATTACCATGCCTGTTAGGGGCCATTTCTTTATAGTATCATCTTTATTTGGATGTTTTTGAACATGAAGAGAAGACTAAATATTCATAAGTCGGCTTGTTGAAGTTTTATGATAATTGGAATTCATCCAAGCAAAGTTTAATCCTCCTGAGGGTATTTCAGTAAAACTAAAGAACAAAACAATCTCAATACCAAGTGTAGTTAAAGTAGGCATTCAAAATTGGCTATAGTGATATCTCATACATTAATAATAAAGGAAACACTACTCGCCTTCTTTTTTGTTCTACATTTAGATGAGTCAGAATAAATTCTCTAGTCTTATGGATTCTTGAGATGTTGTCTAAGTAGAGGTAGACATACACTTTTTTCTCACCAGGATATTTTCCATCCTTCACTTGGATCACTGATGTGGCCTGAATCAGGCAGAATAATTCATACCCTCTGTGAGTCACATTCACATTGTACATTATTGTCACTCACTTGGCAGCAATGGAGGCGTGGTTGCACAAAACCAAGCTTAATCCCTGTAACCTAAAATTGTCACATATCAGAAAGGAGATAGAGAGCTAACTGTGAAATGGCCTGGTATGCTTGGAAACACTGCCACTTGGCCCTTGAGGTATGTTCATTTTTGAAATCCTATCAAAGTTATCATTTTCATACCCCAAACCTACTTACTGATTATACAATGGAACTTGAACACTGAGTAATGTGACGCTGGGGCAAAAAATCCATGATATACTGACAGTTATGAAAATATTCCAAATATTTGATAACCTTTAGAACTATGTTGTAGTTTTCGAAGGGAAAACAAATTATGTTATAAATACACATGGGCAGAATTTTTAACCACAAAATGTTCTTTTAAAATTATGAAATTAAGAAGTTCATTCTGTTTTCAAGGAAGGAAATCATAAAATAAATATAAAAATAACAGGAACAACGAAATAGTTTTATTTCTGCAGAAATTTAACAGTAAAGCGCTTATCTGGAAAAACATGAAAGTTAATTGGTACGTTTTTGTGCCCTAAAATTAGGCACTGTCGAGGTTACTGTGTGATGTTTTAACTGGCAAAACATATTCGAATCTGGAAATCCCTGGCTGTTATGCTTTTATTTCTTTTTTCCTTTTATAAAATAACTTAAAATATCTTGAACTTCAGAGTGTTTTTATGTATTCCTCAGGTTTTTAAAGGATTTATGTAGGGCTTGAAACAAGAATGAATTATTAGGAACAACACAATTGTTTGGTGACAGAAACTTGTGTCCCTCATGGGCAACTGGATCAGGGGCCCTAAGACTTTTATAACAGTGGGTAGAACTCTTTCCAGATTCTGAGTCTCCTTTTATACAGGTAAGCCTGTCTGTCTGGATGTGGTCAAACTGCTCTTTCTCTCAAAACCCTTAAGTTGCGTCAAAGAAGCCAGGCACCAAATGTATAAATTCCAATTTATACAAAGTTCAGTATCAGGCAATACTACTTATGGTAACGGGAAGTCAGAATAATAGCTACCTCAAGAGGGGGTTGTGTAGTGACAAGGACATTTGTGCTGACTGGCTTATTAGAGAACATGAATAATGTGTTATATATTTCTTTCAAAATATGTAAATCCAAATACTGTTACAGAGAGTGGTTGAGATTGAAGGACTAGAGAGGGGATGGGCTAATTTTACAAGTTTTTTTTTAAAAGATTTTATTTATTTGACAGAGAACAGAAAGATCACAAGTAGGCAGAGAGGCAAGCAGAGAGAGAGAGGGGGAAGTAGCCTCCCTGCTGAGCAGAGAGCCCAATCCGGGGATCGATCCCAGGACCCTGAGATCATGACCTGAGCTGGAGACAGAGGCTTTACCTCACTGAGCCACCCAGGTGCCCCTAATTTTACAAATTTTTAAGAAAGTTCTGGAAAAGCAAGGACTGCTAACTTAATAAGAAGCTCAGGATAAAATTTGCTCAGTTGTGAAAAGTTGAGAACAAGTATTCTGGGTGAAAAGCAAGACCAAAACAAGAGAATCAATGATATATGGTGATTTTTTTCCGTATGTTTGTGTGAAAACTTTGCTGAGTGTGAAAGTCTTGATTTGATGCTAGCAGACCCCTGTATTCTTTTTTTTTTAAATAAATTGAGATATACTGAATATTCAGTAAAATATGCAAAACTTAAGTGTACAACTCCACCAATTTTCACATAGGCTTATACCAATTTATCACCCAGATTAAGGTGTTGAACATTTCTATCCTGTAAGAGTTTCTCTTCCTTATTAATGATTCTGCTCTCCCTGACTATTTTAACTGTTCTAGATTGATAGTACCTGTTCTTGAAATCCATATAAATGGAATTGTACAGAATTTACTTGTGTGAATATGGCTTTGTTTTCAGACTCAAGTCTCCTTCACAGATTTTTCTAAGGTGATGTCATAGAAACCAGGGTTCTCTGGCTCCTGTTCTCCAGAGATCATAGTTCTCTTGTGGTGTGGGATGGAGTTTCTCCGCCTTCTGTATTGTGTGAGAATGGGAACCTAAAAGTCCAGTTACTTGTTACCGACTTTCATACAGTTCCTTATCTTAAGTTCTCCATCTGCCATGGCAACTGATGGGTCCAACTTCTTAGTCTTTCTGGAGCTCTCCTGATTGAACTGACCTGCTTCTTTTTAAAAAAAATTAATTATATTATTAATTAACCTTCTTAGCATTAACCTTCATATCATTCATCTATTTTTGTCCAACCATTATCTTCATGAAAAATTGTCCAGAACTTTACATCACACACGGTAGCAAAGGAAGATTTCTGGACTAAGGGATTAGACAATCAGGGTATTTGTTCTGCTTCTGTTGTTAACTGACCAAGTAACCTAGGGCGAATTATTTAGCTGCTCTGGTTTGTCATCTGTAGTTTGTAAAATAAAGGAATTGATGTGTGCACAAAGTATGGGAAAACTGTAAAAACAGCTAAAATTATAGGAGAGTGCCAGTAGTTAAGAGTAACTGGTAACTTATTCAAGGTCATATTGCTACTAAATGGCAAAGAACCAAGTTCATCTGACTGTCCGTAAGATGGTAGTGGAATTCAGGATATTAAATTTTTTTTCTCTTCTTATTAACAATTAGAATTTACTTATTTTTTGCATTTATATGACACATTTTTAATTTTTTTGTTGTGGCAAAATACACATTACATAAAACTATATTAACCATTTTAAGAATAGAGTTCAATGGTACTAAGTATATTCACACTGTTGTGCGATTATCACTACCCTCCATCTCCAGAATGCTTTTCATCCTGTAAAACTGAACCTCCATGCCCATCAGACAGCCCCTCATGACATCCTCACCTCAGCCTCTGGCAACTAGCATTTTACTTTCCACTGAGAATTTCTTTAATCTCCCCTTTTTTCCCCACATCCCAATGTCTGATAATAACTATTCTCTCCAGTACTATGTTTGGCATTTCTTTTCTTTTTTTTGATTCCACATATTAGTGAGCTCATGCAATATTTGTCTTCTGTTTCTGACTTATTGCAGTTAGCATAACGTCCTCCAGCTTCATCTACGTTGTCACAAACGATTTCATTCTTTTTTAAGGCTGATTTTTATTTTTAAGGCTGATTTTATAATTTTTATTATCCATTCATACATCAGTGGACATTTAGGTTGTTCCCATATCTTGGTTATTGTGAATAATGTTGCAATGAAGCAGAAGTGCAAGTATCTCTTCGAGATGGTGATTTTATTTCCTTTGGCTGTGTACCTAGAAGTGGGGTGGCTGAATCACAAGGTCCTATTTTTATGTTTTTCAGGATCCTCCGTATTTTCTCTGTAGTGGTGATCCCCATTCCCACCAACATCGTGCAAGGAAGGGCTCCCTTCCAAATCCTTCTCAATACTTGCTATCTTTTGACTTTTTGATAATAGCTATCCTCGTAGATGTGAGGTGATATCTCACTGTGATGTTGATTTGTATTTCCCTGATGCTTAATGATGCTGAGCGTATTTTCATATACCTGTTGACCATTTGCATGACTCCTTTGGAGAAATGTCTATTCTGTTCCTCTTCTCATTTTTTAATGGGGTTTTTATTTATTTTTTGCTATTGAGTTATAATGTTCTTTGTATATTTTGAATATTAACAATATTAACTCCTTATCAGATATACGATCCTGCTATTATTTCTTCCCATTCCATACTTTGCCTTTTGATTTTGTTGATTGTTTCCTTTGCTGTGCAGAATTTTTTTTAGCTTGATGTAGTTTCATTTGCTTATTTTTGCTTTTATTGCCTGTGCCTTTGGTGTCAGATTAAAAAAAAAATTATTGCCAAAACCAATATAAAGGGACTTTTCCCTTATGTTTTCTTCTAAGATTTTATGGTTTGAAGACTTACATATAAGGCTTTAATCTCTTTTGAGTTGATTTTTGTGTAGGAAGATAGTGATCCAGTTTCATTCTTTCCATGTGGATATCCAGTTTCCCAACACTGTTTATTGAAAACACTGTCCTTTACCCCCTGTGTATTCTTGGTGCTCTTGCTGAAAATTAGTTGACCATTTATGTGTGGTTGTATTTCTGGGTTCTCTACTCTGTTCCATTGAACTATGTGTCTGTTTTATGTCAATATCATACTGTTTTTATGACTATATCTTAGCAATACAGTTAAAAATCAGGGAGTGTGATGCCTCCCTTTTTTGTGTGAGCAAAAAAGAGTTCTGCTCTTTTTTGCTCAAGATTGCTTTAGCTATTTGGGGTTTTTTTGTGGTTCATACAAATTTAGGATTTTTTTTTATTTCTGTGAAAAATGCTATTGGAATTTTCATAAAGATTACACCGAATCTTTAGATTACTTGAGTAGTATGGACATTTTAAGAATATTACCTCTTCTGATTTATGAACACAAGATATCTTTCCATTTACACGTATACCTCTGAGATACTGCAGGTTCAATTTCAGACTACCTTGACAAAATGAATATTGCATTAAAGTAAGTCAAATGAATATTTTTGGTTTCTCAGTGCTTATGAATAGTGTAGTTTATTAAGTATACAATAGCATTGCCTAAAAAAACCAATATGCATACCGTAATTAAGCAATACTTTATTGCTAAAAAATGCTAACCATTTCCTGAGCTTGCAGTGAGTGACCATCTCTTTGATGCTAGAGGGTCTTGTCTCCATGTTGACTAATCAGGTGGTTGCTGAAGGTTGGGTGGCTGTGGCAAGTACTTAAGAGAACAATGGAGTTTGTGCATTGGTTGACTCTTTCACTAATGATTCCTCTGTAGCATGGGTGGCTGTGTGATAGCATTTTGCCCACAGTAGAACTTCTTTCAAAATTGGAGTCTGTCCCCTCAAACTCTGCCACCACTTTATTAAGTTTATTTAATATTCTAAATCTTTTGCTGTCTTTTCAACAGTCTTCACAGTATCTTTACCAGGAGTGGTTTCCATCTCAAGAGACCATTTTATTGGTCATCCAGCACAAGCAACTGTTCCTCAGCTGTTCAGGTTTGATCATGAGATGGCAGCAGCTCAGCTCCATCTTCAGGCTCCACGTCTCACTCTAGTGCTCTTGCTGTTTCCACCACATCTGCAGTGACTTCCTCCACTGAAGTCTGGAACCCCTCAAAGTCATTCATGAGGGTTAGAATCAACTTCTTCCAAACTCCTGTTCATGTTGATATTTTGATTTCTTCCATGAACTGCTAATGTTCTTAAATGGCATCTAGAATGATCAGTCCTTCCTAGAAGGATTTCGGTTGAATTTGCTCAGATCCATTAAAGAAATCACCCTGACTTTGCTGTTCCGTTTATAGAGCACAGGCAGAATAGATTTAGCAGCATTCTGAAGGGCCCTACAACTTTCAGAATGGTAAATGAATGTTGGCTTCAACTGAAAGCCACCAGGTGCTTTAGCCCCTACCAAGACAAGTCAACCTGTACTCTGACACTTTGAAGCCAGGCTCTGCTTTCTCCTTTCTAGCTCTGAAAGTCCTAGCTGACATCTTCTTCCAACACAAGGCTGTTACACCTACATTGAAAATTTGTTGTTTAGTGTAGCCACCTTAATTGTCTTAGCTACATCTTCTAGATAATATACTGTAGCTTCTACATCAGCCTTTGCTGCTTCATCTTGCATTTTTATGTCATGGAAATGATTTCTTTCCTTAAACTTCATGAACCAAACTCTACCAACTTTAAACTTTTCTTCTGCAGCTTCCTCTCCTCTCTCAGATTTCACAGAAATGAAGAGAGTTCAGGTCTAGCTGTGGATTAGGTTTTGGCTTAAGGGAATGTTGTGGCTGGTTTGATCTTCTCTTCAGACCACTAAAATCTTCTCCATATCAGCAGTAAGGCCGATTTGCTTTCTTATCATTCGTGTGTTCACTAGAGTACCATTTTTAATTTCCTTCAATAACTTGTTCTTCACATTCACAACTTGGCTAACTGGTTGGTGCGAGAGGCCTAGCTTTTAGTCTATCTTGGCTTTTGATGTACCTTCCTCATTAAGCTTAATCATTTCTGGCTTTTGATTTAAATTGAGAGACATGCAACTATTCCTATCCCTTGAACATTAGAGGCCATTGAAGGACTATTATGTGGCTTAATTTCAAATATCCATGTCTCAGGGAATAGAGAAGCCAAGAGGAATAAGACAGATGGAGCAACAGCCAGTTGGTGGAGCACTCAAAACACATTTATTAAGTTGCCAGTTTGAGCACAGTTTTTGATGCCCCAAATTACAATTACAATTTACAATACTACATCAAAGATCACCTATTGCAGATCACCATATTGAATATAATAATAATGAAAAAATTTGAAATATTGCAAGAATTATCAAAATGGGACATAGGGCCATGAAGTGAGCAAACATTTTTGGAAAAAATGGTGCTGATAGTTTTGCTCAATTGCAGCGTTGCCACAAAACTTCAATTTGTGAAAAATGAAATATCTGCAAAGCACGATAATATGCAGTGCAATAGAAATGAGGCATGCCTGTATCTGTCTCCTTTAATTTCTTTCATTAGCGTTTTATCGTTTTCAGTGTATAGATCTTCTACTTCCTTCATTAACTTTATTTCTAAATATTTTGTTGTCTTGAATGTCATTTTAAGTGGGATTGACTTTTTATTTCTTAGATATTTCAGTGTATAGATATATAACTGAATTTTATATATTGATTTTATATTTTGCTAATTGTTGACCAGTTATAACAGTTTTTTGGGGGTAGAGTCTTGAGGGTATTGTCTTTATAAGATCATTTCATGTACAAACAAAGCAATTTTACTTATTCCTTCCCATTTGGGAAAGGAATTTTATTTCTTTTTGCAATATTTCTATTGCTTTTTGCTTTTTATTTCTTCTTGTCTGATTGCTCTGGCTAGCACTTCTAGTACTATGTTGAATAGAAGGGGTGAAAATGAACTTCATTGTCTTGTTCCTGATCTTAGAGGAGAATCTTTCATCTTTTCTCTACTGAGTATGACTTTAGCTATGGGCTTGTTAAATATAGCCTTTATTTTGTTGAGGTACATTCCTTCTACCATGAAAGTAGAAGTCTTCCACTGATTCTTTATCTTGCTTCTGTGCTAGTTTTGTAATTTTTGTTATAAATATGTTATCTTGTAGCCTCTGTTTGTCTGGGTTAGATATGGAAATCTCTTACAATATGACCTTAGTTCCTCCACTTCTGTGTTCTCAAGGAATTGCTCTGTTCATGAATTTATTTTTTAAGATTTATTTATTTATTTGAGAGAGAGAGAGAGAGAATGAGACTGTACACAGACATCAAAGCAGGAGGGGCAAAGGGAGAGAGAATCTCAAGCAGACTCTGCATTGAGCACGGGGAATGATGTGGGACTTGATCCCAAGATCCTAAGATCATGATCTGAGCTGAAACCAAGAGTGGGGCACTCAACCAACTGCACCACAAAGGCATTCCTCAGTTGATGAATTTAAATGTAAGTATGTATATACCTTCCTAATATAAAATGATTGCTTCTTCTTCCTTTCAGATTTATGACAATTGAACTTAGACATATACCTTTCATTTCAGATGTAAGTCCCAGGCCATCAAATATTAGCAGCAAATCCCCAATTTCAGTGCTGTGAAGGCCATTTAAATCCCTCATTTTATAAGATTAGGAAGCTAAAGTCTAGAAAGAGGTCATCTTTATGCTTATACCTGACATCGAGTTTTTTTTGATAGCCCTTTCTTAAAATTTAAATTTACTTTATTACCCTTATAATTTCATCAGTTGGTAGATACCTAAGATTAAAGTTTTGTCATTCATTTGTATAAACGAGATTTTTATCTGGAAATATCTGGGCTTCACTTTTATTTTGTAGTTCTTTGAACATAGTAAGCATTTGAATAATGGAAAAATGAATATCACATCTATTCATTTCCATTATACTCAGTTTTATGTGTACTTTTGATTTGTTTTATAGTTCTTTAAAGTCTTCTTGACTGTATCAGAGTAAAAAATGGCCTTCTAGTGGCCCACACAGTACTATGTTATCCCCATTCTTGGATTTTCTCTTCTGCTGCCCTGCCCTCCTTGTTATTACTCAAGCATACCAAGCCTATTTTTGCTTTAGGACATTTGCACTTTGGAGTTGTTTTTGCCTGGAATCAGATCCCTAAATAGCTACTTGGCTTGTTTCATCACATCCTTACTTCAGGCCTCAAATTCACCCAGTATAAACTAGAAAACATCTACAAAGTTTCCCTGTCCCCTCTCTTGAAGCTATTCCTTTCATCCCTAACTCTGCTTATGGCAGGACCACATCAAATCCTTCAAAAACTGTTCCTTCAGCTTTGGGCCCATGCCACTGGAATCACTGGAAATCATATTCCAACTATGGAATTCCAACTAAGCTTCCATGTCAGTGGCTCTCTGTCCCCATCTTCTCATGACTTAATTCATCCTGCCAAATTGCTACCTATTCTTTTCCCACAGAGTATTTTAATTTTCTCACCTCATCATCAAAGTAGAATTTGGCTGCTTGGTGGTGACAGATTTCTCCAGAGACATTTATCTCAGCACAGGATCTTTGCTACATATTTTATAAGTAAAAGGCCCATTGTGGAGATTTTCTCAGAATGAGTAAGGGTCTGCTGATAATGCTCAAATGTAAAGGAAGTAAAATATTAAAACATATGCAGCTGTAACCTTTTCTTTTGCTTTTTTTCCTCAAATATGTTTATTTTTTTCAGTGTTCCAAGATTGATTGTTCATGCACCACACCCAGTGCTCCATGCAATCCATGCCCTTCTCAATACCCACCACCAGGCTCGCCCAACCCCCCACCTCCTCCCCTCCAAACCACTCAGTTTGTTGCTCAGAGTCCACAGTCTCTCATAGTTCATCACCCCCTCCGATTCCCCCCCATGAAAAAATGTGCATCATCTTTAGCCATCAGGGAGATTCAGATCTTTTGCTTTATTTTTAAAAGAAGAGTCCTTCTTTTCATTTTTTGGGTGGCCTCCTGGGTAAAGAGTCTTAAGCTGAGCAGGTAGTGGTTGGGGATGCAGAACTGGAGAAAGCCGAAGGACCTCAGTTGGTCTATGAGAAAAGGTGAGAGACAGACAATAGGAGGTAGAAAGCCAGTGACAGCCAGACGACTGAGGAATGAGGGATACTGAGTGGTTTAGACAGCTGCAAGAAGGACTGGAGCTTTAGGAAGAGGGACAGATGTCCAAAGGGAAAGTTAGGAGTTTTTTCAAGAAGTATGTGATATAAAGCCTTTCTTTGCCTCCTTGGAAGAAACCTTTGGTAAACTTCTGTATTTAGAAATCCTCCAGACAAGCTGGATCAGTAACTTGTTAATTACTTAAAAAACATATGGTCATTGTAGGGACCAAAAACATGTTTCCTGTAAGAGTTTTGTTTTCCAGTGAAAGAAAGTACATGCTTTGAGGTAAGGCCAAGGGCTTTTAAATGAGTTCAAGCCAACTGATAAGATAATTTGAATCATCTTACTTGTGTAAACCCTTATCATTAGTCAATTTTAATTTTAATTTTCTCTAGAGTGAGTCCTTAGAAGTGTCTGTGAAGCAATTTTTTTAAAATTTTATTTATTTATTTGACAGATCACAAATATGCAGAGAGGCAGGCAGAGAGAGAGAGAAGCAGGCTTCCCTCTGAGCAGAGAGCCCAATGCAGGGCTCGACCCCAGGACCCTGAGATCAGGGCCTGAGCCGAAGGCAGAGGCTTTAACCCACTGAGCCACCCAGGCACCCCTGTCTGTGAAGCAGTTTAAGTGCAGCACAATTGTATGTTTTTACATAAATCCTAATCGCTCACAGTTGCCTCACATCTAACTCAACAGCAATATTTTAAATAATATTCATGTATTACAAGGCATTCCACCTTGTTTTTTTCTTCAATTCAACCAACAACTCTATTATTTTTCTTCTCATTTCACTGGCTTAGGTAATAAGAAATTAAACATATAATCACTGTGACACAAATAGCTGATACAAGCAGGTTTGAGACAAGACCCTCGTGACTCTGGGCGAGCAGAGAACTTGACTGGTGGCCCCAGAAGCATGTCCGGGCACCGGAGAGGGGCAGTGCGTGCTGTCTGCACGTGTTCAGCCCTAATTGTCTATTCCGTGTTGCAATTTTAATCTCTGTATAAACTACAAGTCTTCCTCTGTTTCCTGTAAATGATTTTTGAAATGGTTTTTCTTATCATACCAATTCTGGGGAAGGTTGCATGGCATAATGGATTGAGAAGGCTTTATCAAATAGGCAGATTTAAATCTGGATTTATGGAATTTAGCCCTTCGATTTGGGGGGGAGTTTGATTGCACTTTGTTATCCTTACCTTCAAAATAGCTATTAATATAACTCAGATGGTAGAATTTTGAAAATTTAAATGACATACTATACATAAAAGGCCTACCATAGTGCCTGAGATGTGACAGACCTTCAATCAATGCTAGCTTTTTTTAAAACTTATTTTTTGTTTATTTTTAATTATTTTTTTAAAAATGCCAGCTATTATTAGTAATCATCTTCCTCAGTCTTTAGTCCAACCCATTGATGACGTTATTGGTTTTCTATATATGTTAGATATTAATGTCTGCTTGGTAACTCACTGTTTGAAAATAACATTGGCAAGGCACCTAGCTGTCACTTCGGGCAAGACAAGGTCAAAGACATGAAACCCCTTCCCACCTCTGACTTACTCAGTGGTTTACAGAAACACTGATGACCTGCTTTAAAAGAATCAGTGAATTGATGCTTTCCATTCATATCCTTGTGTGGTTTATATTTTTGTTCTGATTTTTTTTTTTTTTTTTTTTTACTTTTTGTAGTTTAAGCGCCTCCTCCTTTCAGTTGATCCTGTTTGAAACGATGGTTTATTTTAAAGGAAAGTACTTGGGTTATTTCAAGGGTCTGCTGTACATCAAACTCCTCTCCAAGCCAGTGGAGAGTGTTCCTCGTCCACGTTAAATACAGCTTCAAACGGGCTGCGTTCCTGGGCTCACTCAGCTCGCTCTCCACAGCCAGTTTCAATTTCACTAAAAGGAAAGAATTGGTAATTAATTATCTCGGCTGTGTAATGAGTTTCCATTACTTGGAATTCAATAAAGCTCTTTCATTGTGACCAGGCTGATCAATAGCACAGAAGGGCTAATAGAAACCATAGATACAGCTGGGATAATAGAATGGCTATAGGAAATTAGGGCTGGTCCCTGGAGCGCTCTTTCTTCTCTCTAGGGAATGGAAGCAACTCGGTAGATCCTTTTTTTAGAACACTCTGTGAGGCATTGTGAAATGAGTAGGCTATTGTGTTACTGTAGGAGCTAATGGAAATTACCTTTACAAAATCCATACACACTTGGAACTGGAATGACTTTGGAAATTATTTAGTTGTATTACTCATGGATCACCATGCCTTCTAGATGGCCATTTGTGTGTGTGTGTGTGTGCGCGCGCGCACGTGCACCAGGTGATATCATCTTTATATTCAACACCAACCTCCCCGTCCTCTGCCATCCTCTGCCACTGTGGATTACATAAATGGTGTAACTTACAAAGAAAAGGAGCAAATCCCTGGAGTGGCAAGAGGCTTATGTGGTTGCCTTCAGTAGAAAGATGTGAAGGACTAAAAGGGATGGAGGGTGGGGACAGTGATTGATTTTCTGTGGAATTTAATCTGAAACTAGGAAAGACTGTAATTGTTTAACTAGGGGTTAAAACTGGTAGACCCTACAGAGTGTGAACCTCTGAGGAAGGGTTAGGACGATGAATAGATTGGATTTATAAGAACACCATGTGTCTGAGAGAAGAAAACCACACAGTCCGGCCTTCCAAGAGAGGCCAGGAGGCATAGCTGGGTGCCTGAGAGTCTGCTCGTTTTAGTGGCAACCTGCTGTGTTTTCCTGCGAGGATTCTGTTCTTCCTAAGATAAGTGCAGCAAGTCTCTGTTCCTTGCAACCGAAGGACCCTAAGTAGAACCCTAGCCCAATTCCTGAGTTTTCTAAGGAAAGCAACTAGCTGCAGGTAGTAGGAGTGACTTGGGTCCATTATAAAATGTTGATGGCAGTTCTTCCAAGATGAGAACTTGGGTATAACAGATTGTATTTTCCCAAGACAACTGCATGAATATTTCCTGTCCTCCTTGCTATTCTGCAATGTAACTTTGCCAGTCATCCACCAAGAGATGGAGTGTATTTCCCCACTCCCCTGAATCCGGGCAGGTTGTTTAACTGCTTTGACCAACAGAATATAGGACAAGTGACACTGTACCAGTTCTGGGCATAGATCTTGCCTGGAAGCTTCTGCTTCCTCCATTTTAGAAACCAGCATCATGCAGAAGTGTGACTTCTTGGAGACTTCAGTGCTCTTTGAGAAGTTCAGGCCACATGGAGGGTCCCTGGATGGTGCGATGCTGCATGGAGAGAGAGAGTGAAAGCACAAATGTGCAGCTAGGGAGCACTGAAATGTCAGTCACATTAGTAATAACCCCTCTAGAAGTGAATCCTCTAACTCCAGTCACCCCAGCTGATGGCACATGGATTAGAGACAAAACTGTCAGCCAAATCATTTCCAAATCCCTGACCCACAAAATCACGGGCAGAATGGAATAGTTACTTAAACCGCTAAACTTTAGGTTCGCTTGCTACACAGCAATGGATAAATGAAACATTGGGTCACTTGTCTTTCAAATGAGCTTTCTGTCCCTGGTGCCTCAATTTTATTGGAATGGACCAATGGTTTTAGCAACATAGCCAAACGCGTTTTTAAGATAATGTTTTATTTGGTAAATAAAACAAGCATCTGAATGTTACCTTAAAATTCCAGGGAATATTTCAGACAAAGACTCAAACTGTGTGACATGTGCAACTTCATTAATCTTCACGACAGCAGCAGGATGGAAGGTATCATTAGTTCATGTGAGGTTGGAGAAGATGAGCAGTTTAGAAACACAGTCTGAAGATTTCTTCATGTGCCAGTGATGCCAAATTTAAGATTTTCTCATTGATGGTTACATGTCTTACTTCCAGTAGCTACAGATGCTTAAAGAGTGCTCTTAGAAACGAAATCTTGCCATTTGCAACGACGTGGATGGAACTAGAGGGTATTATGCTAAGCGAAATAAGTCAGTCAGAGAAAGACAATTATCACATGATCGCTCTGATATGAAGAATTTGAGAGGCAGGGCAGGGGGTTATGGGGGGGTGGGGAAGAGAAATGAAACAAGATGGGATGGGGAAGGAGACAAACCATAAGA
>CM052802.1:122277264-122306563 GCA_028533885.1 Nasua narica
CTTCACCAGATTGGTAAATTCTCTACAGTAATTAGCTCTAATATACCTTCTGCCGCTCTCTCTCTTTCTTCTTCTTCTGGAATCCTAAATATTCTAATATTGTTACATCTTCTAGTATCACTTATCTCTCGAATTCTCCCCCAGTGGTCCAGTAGTTGTTTGTCTTTCTTTTTCTTAGCTCCTTTATTCTCCGTCATTTGGTCTTCTATATCACTAATTCTCTCTTCTGCCTCATTCATCCTAGCAATAAGAGCCCCTGTTTTTTATTGTACCTCATTAATAGCTTTTTCTATTTCAACTTGGTTAGATTTTAGTTCTTTTATTTGTCTAGAAAGGGATTTTATTTCTCCGGAAGGGGATTCTCTAGTTAATCTTCCGTGCTTTTTTCGAGCCCAGCTAACACCTTGATAATTGTCATTTTGAACTCTATTTCTGGCATATTACTGATGTCTGTATTGATTAGGTCCCTAGCCATTGGTACTGCCTCTTATTCTTTTTTTTGTGGTAAGTTTTTCCGCCTTGTCATTTTGTTGAGTTAAGAATAGATGAATGAGAGAGCAAAATACTCTCAATAAAAAAGGTTGAGAGAGCAACGACTGCAGAAAAATCGGAATAGAGCCAAAACCAGGAGTTGAAGAAAAGGGGGAGGGGAGGAGAAAAAAAAGGAAAGAAAAAAAAAAAAGCTTAAATAAAATAAAAAATAGAAAAAGCATATATATATATATTTGTGATTAGAACAGAGCCCCACACCTGATACCTGATTTTGGGTGTTTTTGATCTGTTAGAAGAAACTACCTGCAAAATTTTAAAGAAAGTAAAAACTTTTAACTATACAAAAATAAGGATAAACACTATAAGGGATAGAATATGAGTGTAAAGATGAAGATTACAAAAGGGATTGATAAGAGGTTGGTTGAAAAAATCGAAAAAAAAAAAAGAATAAAAGAGGAAAGAATGTGATCAGGCTGGAGACTAGAACCAAGCCATGTGCTAGATTTGGGTATATTTTCATCTTTTAGAAGAAATTGTATCCCAAAATTTTAAAGGAAAAAAACCTATGTGTATACAAAAAATAAGGTTAAATACAATGAGAAGTTAAAATATGAATATAACAGTGTAAATTAGAAAAGATTTTTATAAAGGTATTGATAAAATACTAGTTAAAAAGAACACCAAAATCAGAAAGAGGAAAAATAAAATAAAAAATAAAATAGGAAAAAAACAAAATTTAAAAAATTCAGCTCTGAAAGACTAAAGGATCATGGTGAAAAAAGCCATCAGTTCTATGTGTTGCTTTTTTTCCTAACTCTGGAGTTCTTCAGTTTTCACTGATTGATGAACTTGGTCTTGACTGGATATTCTCGCTGATCTTTTGGGGGAGGGGCCTGCTGTATTGATTCTCAAATGTCTTTGCCTGAGGCGGGATGCACCACCCTTGCCAGGCGCCGGGCTAAGTAATTTGTTCTGTTTGCTCTCAGGAGCTTTTGTTCCCTCAATGCTTTCCCTACCGCCCTGGAGGCCAGGAATTCAGATGGCGGCCGGAGTCCCAATCTCCCTCCCTAAGAGCCGAGCGCTCGGGGCCCCGCTACTCAGTGCGCCCTCAGAGAAAAGCAGTCAGTCCCTCCCATCTCCCTGGTCTCTGGCCACGCTCAGAGCTCAGCCAGCCTGTGATGGAGCATTTCTTTCTCTGGCACTTGGCCCCGTCTGGAGTCTCCAAACCCAGCAGATTCCTGCAGCACTCCTGCGCCACTCCTCCCAGAGGAGGAAGGAAGGCATTTCTCTGGAGCTGCGCCTTTGTGAGGTCCCTGCTCAAAGTGCAGTGGCCCCACTGTGCCTCGGATCATGGTCTAAAGTAAGCCTGAGCTGATAGTGCAGTGCTCAGATCCGTCTCTGCCTTTGGCTTCCCCTGTCTGATACCTGGGGAGCTCTGCCACCCTCAAGACACCCCCGGTCCCTCTGTGACTCCATGGTCCTGAAACCGCACTGTTCCCACAAGGGCTCCACCCCCCCCAACCCTGCTGAGTCTCTGGAGTGTCGTACCTCAGCAGAGCAGACTCTAAAAGTTCCAGTTTTGTGCTCCACTGCTCTGAAGCTGCAGGGAGCACCCCCCCACCCCCATGGTCTCTCTTCCTGTCGCTTTGGATTCACTTTTCCACACGTCCTACCTTCCAGAAAGTGGTCGATTTTCTGTTCCTAGAATTGCTGTTCTTCCTCTCTTCTCTCTCTTATTGAGTTTGCAGACATTTTGAATGGTTCGATAGCTATCCAGCTGAACTTCTGGGATCCGACACTAACTCAGCTTCCTACTCCTCCACTATCTTGCTCCTCCCCCTCTCATATTTTCTAGTTTCTTTGCCATTCCTTCTGATTATAGTTATAATTCTGCTATTCTGGATCTTATTTATGACATAGGAACTAGAACCAATACAAATACTACCATGTTATAATGATATTGTTTCTGTACTTAGAAATTGCCTAAGAACAATTGGTAGTATAAAAACACATGCTGTATTAGGTGGACACTATACTCAATCAATGTTAGTTGTTATTACTGTCAAATATCTCATAGGGTAATTGTCAAAAAACAATTCACTTATAATGTATGAAGCTTCTTTCTAAATTCAAGTGTTATATGAGTATACATTTCTTTTGAGTTTGAACTACATGATATCATATTTTATTCTCTTCATCTTCTGTGCATGAATGGACGATTGATCTGGATAATGTTCATGTACTTTTAGATGGCATGTGTGGATACTGGGCTGTCTGGAGAAGTAGATTAACAAAATCTAGTAATGTTACAGTGCAGTGTCTTGAACAGATATAAATGTTAATGGGAAGTAGCCAATAGCAAGGGAGAAGTAGTAGCAGAAGATACAGGGATGATAAGATAATCAAAGGAGTGATGAGGTCTCTGGGAAGATAAGAGAGGTTGAAATTTAGGTAATGAATTGGTCTTTGATGAAAGGTGTAAGGAGGAGACATTGGGTGTGTTTGAAGGCCATGTTGTGGCCTTTGGATGATGCTGTTTACTTCACTATGAGGTTGGAGGAACTTACCTGCTTGGACTGACAGTAGAGATGGTGGGATTTGATATTTTAAGGGAGGGACAAAAAGCTCGTGCATTTCTGTACAGGGCCTAACTAGAAAAAAATGTAAGGATTTGTGGCCAGGATTGAGGGTTCATTTGAGATTGCAAACCATAACTAAATGTTTATGCTAGTTGTTTAATATAGAATTATTTTTATAGGAAAATTATGCTTTAATTAATAATTTATATACATTTAGTCACCCCCAAAGAAAGCCCAGATCATTGGTTCATGCATCCCTATCTTGAATTAGAGACCTCTAGTTATCTAATGACAGCTACCTGAATTGGAGGAAGAATATTTAGAATGAATCTGATTTGGTTGGTTCGATTTTTAAAAATCCTTTGAAGAAAGTGATGGGAATAGCACAAATGTAAGCTTATCAGGAGGAGGAATACTTTGATTCATAATAAACATTTAGAATCTAAATGAATATTTACCAGTTTAGAAACTGCACTTTGAAAACACTTCAGTTATCTATGCTGCCCTAGGAATTTCTTGGTGAAGAACTGAGCTAGCAATTACAGACTTTACAGATGAGGAATGCACATGTCCCCTGCCTGGTATCTGTTGCGATTGCCCTTTATTCAATCACCCGCAGCTGGATTAATTGGATCTTTAGGTACAGGTTAATGGGATAATTAGGCAAACACGATCAAACTTGTATACTATAAGGAAACGGATGACTGCCGTCTCCCAGCCACCATGCTTGAGCAACCTGTTCTTCATTTCTATGGGCAATAAAGTAGGAGATGGATTAGCTGCAAGTGATTTCGTCTGTCTGTAAAGGGAAGTGTGGTTTGATTTAAATGATTTTTTAAGAGGCAGCTACTGGAATGACTAGCTAGAGATGAAATGGTTGAGGTAGGCCTGCTTCACAAAAGCCAGTGTAATTCAGCCCTGATATTTCATAGAGTCCTTTGAATATCATTTCTCCCTAGTATATTAATATGATGCTCATCCATGAGGCTGTTTTTGTCATAGGCCTTACAGAGGAAGTAGAAAATGACATGATTTCATAGAAGAACTTAATAGAAAGCACACACCCAGCAGTGATCTCCCAGGTAGACTAAAGTCCCCGAAGTAGAAAAGGTCTATGACACTGTCTCCTGAAGACCAATGTAATTTGGTCTTTTTCATGGCTATTTTTAGGCAATCTTAATGGCCGGTCTTCTCTCTTACGGGAAATCTGGTGACTGACTTCTCATTGCCTTTCCAGAAAGGTGGACCTACTTTAGGTGCACAGCTATACATAATGGATCAGAGGCATCATCTCTCTCGATATGCATCTGTGCTGAACCCAGCCCTCCCCTCTCTGGTCTGACAATCCCACTATGAGGTCAGTAAGGGATGAGAGCTTCTTGCCTCCAGATGACCACAGTTGATATGTTGCTATGTTAACTGACAGTTATTCTTTTACCTTTTCTGTTCCGTAGATTTGCTTATCAGATGAACTTGCTGAGGGCCAGTGTGCAGGATAGTAATATGAAATGGAGAGAAGAGCCTGATAACTGGTAACAGTCCCTGTTAGAGAAGGGTGCTGAGATGTGGTTGCCACGCTGAGCTTAATTGTGTTCTGGAGCAAGAATTTAGGTGGTCAGTTAGGCATTTCCTACAACTTTTTTATGTTTGTTTCTGCCTAGGGTCAGTCTCACTTTTGCAAGCATATAGCAAATTCAAATGAGAATTTTTTTTTGTTTTTTTAAAATAGCCTTTTCATCTGAGGACAATTTTAGATTTACAGAATCATTTTCAAGATTGTATGGAGAGTTCCTGTATACCCCATGGTTAGTTTTTCCTATTAACATCTTATGTAACCGTATTACATTTATTATAATTCATGAACCAATATGGATATGCTAATATTCACTGAAGTCTATAATTTATAACAATTTCCCCAGTTTTCCCCTAATGTTCTTTTTCTGTCCCAGGATCTTACCCAGGAACCACACTGCATTTAGTTGTCACATCTCCTTAGGCTCCTCTTGGTTGTGACAGGTTTTCGGACATTTCTTGTTTTTAATTGACAGTTTTGAGGAGAGCTGGTCAGGTACTTGGTAGGATGTCCTTCAGCTGGGAGTTCTCTTATGTTTTTCTCATGATTAGACTGCATTGTGGGTTTTGGGGAGGAAAAATCCACAGAGGTGAGATGCCGTTCTTACCACATCAGATCAAGGGTAAACGTGACCAAAATAACTTGTCACTATTGACGTTGAGCATGATCGCCTGGTTTGTGGTAGTGTTCTTCAAATTTTCCACTACGAAGTAGCTCTTTTTTCTCCTTCCTTTCCATACTTTGCTCTTGGGAAAAAAGTCACTGCACATAGCTCACACTTAAAGAATGAAGAATCATCTTCTATATCTTTATGTGTAAAAGAGCTACATAAATTATTTGGAATTCTTCTTCATAAGAATATTGATCTATTCTCCCTATTTATTCAATAATTTATATCAGTATAGACTAATGGATATTTATTTTAGTCTACAGGTTAAAATCCAATTTTACCATTATTTTGCTGCTCAAATTGTTCCAGCATTGGCCATTGAGAGTTCTTTTTTTCTTTTTTTTTTAGGATTATTTATCTGAGAGAGAGAGAGAGAGAGAGAGGGAGAGCACACCAGGGGAGGGACAGAGGGAGAGGGAAAGAATCTAAGCAGACTCTACACTGAGCCTGTGGCAGGGCTTGATCCTACAACCTCGAGATCATGAGTTGAAACCAAGAGTTGAAACCAAGAGTTGGAAGCTGAACCAACTGAGCCACCCAGGCACCCCTGTTGGGAGCTCTTTCACAGTTGGTCCCTCAGTTCCTCTGATACATTTGGGTTATTGTGTAGTTTTTGTTTCATTCTGTTTTTTGCTTGTTTTTAGCACATTCTAACTTTCTGACACTATAAGGTCATCCTGGAATATGATGTGTATTTCCTTCTCTAGTCTTAGAATCAGTCATTTATTGGAGAACAGTACTAGAAACCCAGATTTGGGCACCAGGTGGGCAGGTTGCTACTAGGATATCGGTAATGGCTGTCCGAGTAATAGATGCTGCATCAAGGAGATTGTTCTAAGCTTATTTTCTAAGCTTTCAGTAGTTGCCCTTCTTGGGTTAGACACCCCATCGTCGTCACTCTGTGTCCATCTTAGATATCCTTCTTTGTTTTCTGGCTGTTTGGTTGCCAGTAAGACTTGGGTGTAGCCAGGTAGAGAATATATGTTTTCTATCTCTCTTAAGGTTATTCTCACTATCACACTGAAGTTGTACTATCCTAATAGAACAAATTTCAAATCAGAAGAAAAGAAAACATTTCAAAATGAGCAAAAACTACTGTTACTTTGTCTTGAGTCTTTCCTGGGCTTTTGGCTTTTTTTCCTTTATTTTCTAGACTTACTCTTTGTAAATTCACTCATGTCTGGTTTTTGACAACCCAGGAGTACTAAAAGCATAAATATTTGAGGGCAATATGAATTGAATAAAAAAGTGCTGTTCAAAAGTTCATGCTACCTTCTCATGGGTCTTTTATCTACAGTGATGTGAGAGACCAAAGACCAAGCCATGGAAACAACTCTAATAAGACTTGTAGGTCAATCACTGAGAAATGTAAGGAGAAATATAGTAAAGATAATTTCATGAGGATAATACACAGGCAGGGATATTACAGATAAGACCTAGGACCTTCACTTCAATTTCCATTTAAGCCAGACCTGAGGAATAACACACTTACGTATGATCCATCAATTACAATATAGAAGTCTAGCTCTTATTATCTGTTTCTAGAAGTCATACTAGAGCATGGAGATGCATAAATTCAACTCAGAATTCATTGCCATCTTCTAAATAAACCATTCTCTTCCAAGTTCTTTGCTAGAGAGAACTATTTTTTTTTTAAAGGAGTGGGGTTCTTGTCGTGAATGTCTTTCTAACTGCAGGTGGAGTCAGTGTTCTGTTACAGAAGATTGCTATTTTATTCTGTCGTTTTGAAGTTCTGGAGAAATCCAAGAACTGCTTGGAATACAGACTTGATAATAGTTAATTCAAGAAAATTATTCCTACAATCCTGAGGACTTGTCGATATACAAACTTGAAGTACATGGCATCCTGACATAGAATATTCTGTTCCACTTCCAAGTCCATTACCGCTGCTGTCACGCTGATAAAAAGTAAAGTCAGTACTCGACCAGCCAAAAAGGATATCAAGGCTTTTTTGACTAGACAGGAGAGAAAATGGAATATGGGTTAATTGTTCAGACTAAACTGTCTAGATTTAAATTTGTAACCAACCTCCCATTTCCTATTCTTAAAATTTTGGGGGCTGTACACGTCATCAGCTTTCTTAATGGTCAGGGCACAAAGAGAGGGTGTGGTGGAGGCCACTGGCAGGAGGCTGATGGTCAAATTGCAAAGAGGAGTGGGGCATGCAAAGCAAGCAGGGGCATCATAAGATGCTAAAGGGGTCAGACAGCCTCTCCTTGCTGTATACCCAAATCCCAATATTCACACAGAAAAGGGGGACGGGTAGACGTCGGTATTTAGCCATCATGGGAGAAGTGCCAAAATATGCTGCGCCATTGATGGGAGAAAGGACTAAAGCAGGAGGATTCTGGGGGAGTTGTATGAGGGCAGCCTCCTGGAATAGGGAAGGTATAGGGAGACCCCCATCTTCCTTTCTCTTTCTTCTTTGTGCCATGTCCATACAATTATGCAAGGGAGAATGGGACCTGGACAGAAAAAGTAAGTAGGTTTTCATCTTAGTGGAGATGAAGGTTTTAGATTATGGGTCCAGTGCAGGATTTCTCAAACTTGGTGGCACGATTGGCATTTTGAGCTGGTGAAATCTCTGCTGTAGGAGATAGTCCTGTGTGATGTAGGATGTTCAGCAGCATTCCTGGCCTCTACCCACTAGATGCCAGTAGTATTCCACCAATTGTGATAACCAGAGAATGTCTCCAGAGGTTGCCATGGGTCCCCTAGGGGACAAAACTGTCCCCAAGTGACAACCACTGATCTAAAGGCTTCTGAGCAACTTTATTTTAGACTGTCAGCTTTTAAGTGTACAACTGGTTCTTTGTATATAAAGACAAGTAAAATAAGGAAAACGGAAATACCTACATCAAATTTCCTCTTTAAAGTGTGTAGCAAATAGCAACTGCTCAATTAATTTTAGTCAAAGATAGTATAATGCAGGGATTAAATGATACAATGTATGTAAGAGATCTGGTGTATTGTAAGCCTTTAATAAATGGTATCAATTTTTTTGCAATTCTATTTTTATACAAGAAGTTACCATTTAAAAGCTTAATATGAGTGCAATATGGTATAATTATTTCACCTAAAATGGTATTTTAAGTGCTAAGAGGAAAACTAAAAGCAATATATATATATATGGATATATAAAGATGTGTATTTATTTGAAATCTAAATATTTATTACTTTTAACAACACACAAATTTATAACACAAATATTATAAGTTTATAACAACAAATTTATATAGTATAGTATATAAATTTCAATGACATGGTCTTTGGGCAAATATATATTTTGCAAATATCTCCAAGAGGAATAGCAGATGTATCTTTAACTTTTTAAGAAAAAAGAACAGTTTTCTAAGTTATTTGTATCATTTTGCATTTTCACAGGAGTTCCGCATTCTCTCTGGTACTCAGTATGGTAAGTAATTTTAATTTTGGCCATTATAATGTGATGTGATATTTTATATGGCTTGAATTTGCATTTTTCGGATGACTATTGATGTTATGGATAGTCTTTGGCCACATATATGTCCTCATCTGTGAAGTCTCCATTCAAATATTTTCACCATTTTTCATTGGGTTATTTGTATCCTTATTAGGAGTTGGAAAAGATTTTTTTGAAATTATGGTAAAATACACATAACATAAAACTTACAATCTTCACCATTTTTAAGTGTGCAGTTCACTGGTAAGATACATTCACATTGTTGTGCAGCCAGAGCTCTTTCTATCTTGCAAAACCCATTGAGCAGCAACTTCTCATTCCCCTTAGCCTCTGCCAGGCCCACTGCCCTTCTACTTCCTGTCTCTATGAATTTGACTATTTCGAGTAGTTCATATAAGTGAAACCCTACAATATTTATCTTTTTATGATTGGCCTGTTTCACTTAGCATAGTGTCCTCTGAATTCATTCAAGTTGTGGCTTGGATCAGAATGTCCTTTTTTTAAGGCTGGTAATATGACATGGTGCGTGTATCCACCGATGGATACTTGGATTGCTTCCACTTTCTTGGCTCTTGTGAATAACGCTGCTGTGAACATCCTACATCACTCCATATCTTTGGAGTCCCCACTTCCAATTTTTTTAGTATACGCCCAAAGGTAGAATCATTGGATCATCTAAAAATTCTATTTTTAATTTGCTGAAATTTTCTTGATAGGTAGGAATTACTTCAAGTGTAAATTTTAATATAAATATAAACATAAACATAAAAAATAAAATATAAACATATTTTGTTCAATTTTTTATTTTTCTCTTCTGTTTTTCTTAATTTCCCATTTGCCTTCTCTTTTATGGATTATTTGGGTATTTTAAAATATTTTAATTTACTTGTTAAATTTTGGGGTTCTATTCCTTGCATGATTGAATTTTTAAAACTTTTAAAGAGTTGAAGTTAGTCTTTTATATTTGCTCAGATATTTACTATTTTTAAGTAACTCTTAAGTTCTGAAAATTTTAGATTGTCTCTGGGATCCTTTTCCTTCAGTCTATGAAAGTTCTTTTTATCTGTCTTTATAAAGCAGGCTAGCTGGTGACAAGTTCCCTTAGTTTTATTTGAGAATGTTTTTCTTTTGATTTCATTCCTAAAGGATACTTTATATGGGTATAGAATTATACTTTGACTCTTTTATGAATAGTCCTTTAAAGACCTGCTTCACTGTCTTCTGATGATAAATCTGCAATTATTTTAATCACTATTTCCCTGTATGTAATGTATCATATTTTCTCAAGCTGGTTTCCATACTTAATCTTTGATATTTAGTAGTTTGATCATGGTGTATCCAGGCATGGGTTTCTTTGAAATTAACCTCTCTAGATTTGCTGAGCTTCTTGAATTGTAGAGTTATATCTGTCACCAAATTTGGAATGTTTCCCATCATTATTTCTTCAAATCTCATTACTTACCAGTCCAGTCCTACAGCATGTAGAACCTTTGAAAGGGCCATACAACCATTTGGAGAGCAATTTTTAGATTATTAGATCACCTAGGAGGCACTCCTGGTATCTAGTAGGGACTGTAATCCCCTGCAACACCTGGGACTTTTCTACATGATGAAGAAATTTCTCTTCCCTTCACATAAGGGAACTTTGAAATGTCATGCTGGACATTCATTTAAATTATAGCTGAATTGGGGCGCCTGGGTGGCTCAGTTGGTTAAGCATCTGTCTTCGGCTCAGATCATGGTCTCAGGGTCCTGGGATCCAGCCCTGCGTTGGACTCCTTTCTCAACGGGGAGCCTACTTCCCCCTTTCCCTCTCCCTCTGTACGCGTGAGTGTTCTCTCTCTCTCTCTCTCAAATAAATTAAATCTTATAAAAAATAAATTATAGCTGAATTATAATGCTTGGAACCTACACCTTAAATCTATTTTATATTTCTGCACTGTACTGTTTGCTATAACATACATCACGTTCTCCAGGAATAAAACTACAATGCAAATAAAAGACTTTTCATTACATTGGCAACTTTACCAAAAGTCTTATTTATGTGAAAGACATTATATCATCAGTGGCAGTGCTGCCCGAGCCCGCATAACTGCACTGGACCCCGTTTGTTTATCCACTGAGATTCTACCTAAAGATACAACCAGCCATTTACTTCATTATGTCTTTCGGCTGGTGCCTGTATTTAATCAGTGCCTGAACATTTTCGTATTGAAATATGCCTTATTTTGCCACAGCTTACTTTTATTTTATCTTCATTATTTTTATGGATTTGTTTTGAAATTAAATGTATCAATGAGTTAAAATATCCATGAACTTTACTTCAGGACAATACAAATACATTACAGGATCGGTGTCATGTAAAGGAGGTGTTATGTCCCCTCGTGCCAGATTGAACTCGCTGGTGTAATGTACATGTGCCGTAAAAACAATGCCGAGAGCTGTGAGGCAGGCGTGGCTGTTAGGGATAAAACTGAAAGCAGGATGAGCGGTTGAGTGATTGTTCTAATAGACCACGGGAGATAAAGTTCTGAACAAGTCAGTGAGTATGGGAATAAAGAAAGAGCTGTATCAGATGCTTTTAGAAAGCATAAATGCTGGGAATGGGTATTAGAGGGGCTGAACTACACGGAGCACTGGGTGTAGCACGCAAATAAGGAATCAGGGAATGTGACACCAAAAACTAATGATGGACTGTATGGTGACTAACATAACACAATAAAGAAAATCATGTAACGATAGTTTTAACCGTATCACACACACACACACACACACACACACGCAAAGAAAGTACAAATGCAAAGTGAGTAGGAGTTGGGAAAATGTTTTGTCCTATATAGACTCCAATACATCTCTCTCTTTTTTTTTTTTTAAGATTTTTATTATTTATTTGCCAGAGAGAGAAAGCATGAGTGTGACAGCATAAGCGGGGGAGTGACAGGCAGAGGGAGATGGAGAAGCAGTCTCCCCACTGAGCAAGCAGCCCAATGTAGGACTCGATCCCAGGATCCTGGGGTCATGACCTGAGCTGAAGGCAGACGCTTAACTGACTGTGCCACCCAAGCGCCCCCATATATTTATTTCTCAACCCAAAAGCTGAGGTTTGCTTAGTCCTACAAATGTGGATGTACAAGACAGCTTCGTTTTGTTTTTCTCGCTCACTAGAAGCCATCATTGCTGCACCTCGATGTCATCCACAGACTTCAAAATTATACATATGCCAGGAGAACTCAGTATCTTTTCACTATAATATTTATCTTTGTACTTTTCTGTCCCAATTGATGATTGAGGACATCATCAATTAGCTGTTCAAACTGGAAATCTCACATTTTTTTTTCTCACTCAGCATCTCTCACCCTTCATCCAATCCTGTTGAACATTCTTCAGAAATGACTATTGTATATCACACGTGTCTCCTTGCCACCCTTTCTACCAAGTTGAGGTCCTCACCATCTTTTGGGTAGCCTCTAGGAACTGCTGTCAATAGAATTTACGTGCCTCCCAGATTTACAACCAAAAGTGCTTCTGTGCACTGCTGCAGAGTTGTTTAAAGCCCTAATCTGATGAGGTTTTTCCCTATTTGACATAAACTGATCAGAGCATCCTTCCTGACTTCTTTTTCCTTTAAAACGTTTATGACTTTTTATACTTTAAAATTGATTCCAGACATTTTTTTAAAAGATTTTATTCATTTACTTGCTAGAGAGTACAAGGAGGGGGAGCAGCAGGCAGAGGGATAAGCTGGCTCCCTGCTGAGCAAGGAGCCTAATGTGGGACTCGATCCCAGGACCCTAGGATCATGACTTGAGCTGAAGGCAGATGCTCAACTGACTGAGCCACCCAGGCATCCCAAAAGTTTTTTCTTTTTTTTTATTCTATACTCTGGTCCCTCTCTGTCTAATCCTTGACTATTGTTGGAACGAGTCATTTTGAGTTCCCTATACATATCCTGGACCATCACATTCCTGTACTTTTGTTTTCTTCTTCCTGCATTTTACAATAATAGTGCTGGATTTATTTTCCTTGGTCAATCAAAGATTAAATAGGGTGTTTATAACTGTTTGAATAAAGTATATTGGACATGATGCTGTTGGTAGGGAACATAATTGCAAATTATAACACCTTCTTGCTATATGACGATAAAATTTAACTTGTATCTTTTGACTGCCCGTTCTTTCCTAAAATAAAATTTTCTTAAGACTGACAACTGCATCTTTCACCAAAATCAAAGTAGTAAATTATTCCTGCTTAACAGATTGTGGTCCTCAACAAAGCGCATAAAATGTGTTTAGCTTAATCAACTATTATTGGAAATGAGAATAATTTTCAAATCGCTCCAAAGGAAAACAAACCAACAAACTTGTAAATATGCACTTGGCACAGAAATTCAGCTTAATTGAACTAAATTTTTAAAGAGAGAGAGTGAAAGAGAGCTGGAGTGAGAAGCATGCTTGATGAAAGCTGGAAAATCTACATGTCAGCAATAATAAACTTGTTATTTAATAAGGTTAATAATAGATAAAGTCCCCTAAAGATGAATTGTTATCACAGTTGACGACCGTTTTATTAAAATGTTAATGGCCTGAGGCAAAAGCAAACTGTTCTCTTAATCTGCCAGGAGAACTGCTTTTTCAGGAATTATCATACCCAACAGCACATGGGATTTGAGCAAGCCATAATAAGCATATTGGAAATTTGGGCTCAACACAGCTCCTAAGATCTTAACTTGAACTTGACTACGGATGTGTTCCACAGGCTTATTCCTGGTCAGACTTCTCCCTCTTAGTAGCCAAATATGTGACACTGAGTTTTGTATGGGGAAAGCTACTGAAAAAAATTTCTATAGATTAACTTTGTTTTTCCTTTTCAAGGTTGAAGGAAATAACCAGTGAGGTTTTTTTGTTTTTTGGTTTTTTTTTCCTTCCCTCACCTCTGTGCACATAATAAGCAAGCAAGCCAAGGGCATTTTCTAGTAAATGTAATTGCCTACACCATACAATGCACCTTTTCCATAATGGTTGGAATAAAAATAAAAGTATGCAGTGGCACTTTCAAGGACAATCGAGTGAGTCAACCCAAAGCCGACTGTGTGGGAATGTGATGGATTGCATTGTGATGTGTTTGGACCCATAATCAGAACCTGGAAAACCTCTGCCAGATAATGCTGTATTTCTACCAAGGTGATATTAGCTCAGATCACAAAAGAAACTGAGTTCAAATTCAGTTCTTTCTTATCAACATTTTTTACAGATTTTTTTTCTTAAGTAACTACACATATATGTGGTGTATATCAGTGAAAAAAATTAGAAATCATAAATACACCGGGCGGTTGACTACTGTATTGTGTCTCTGAAAGAGGAGCACTAAGAAATAGTTACTGTCTTTTAAGTGATTTTAAGGGGGCTGGTGGTGGCAAGGGGATGGAAATGAGCACTGTGAAAAACTGTGTACGTATGTCTTAGAGATCCAGGACAGAGAGGACCTGGAGTCTGCCTAAACTAGGGAGGTCTAGTGAGTGCCAAATGTTGATACATGCTTGAGTTTAAATACAGAAATCCAGCAAAAGAGAGAAGCAAAAACTGTCATAAGGCAAAATATGAAGAAAATATGGAAAATCCAAAAAATTGCAAGACACAAGGAGGAGCAAGTAGTCTAACCAGTACTAGCAAATTTGACTACAGTATCAGATCCTGCTCTTTGCTCTGGATGGACTCAAGTTAGGGTGGGCAGGATGGTTTTGTTTTGTTTTTTGAGATTTTTATTTAGTTGACACAGAGAAAGTACACAAGCAGGGGGAGAAGCAGAGGGAGAGGGAGAAGCAGGCTTCCCACTGAGCAAGGAGCCCGATATGGGACTCGATCCCAGGACTCTGGGATCATGACCTGAGCTGAAGGCAGATGCTTAACCAACTGAGCCAGCCAGGCAGAAAGGTTTTTAAAGTTGATTTTCTGACTATATAAAACTAGTACCTTGTTTACAAAATACTAGGAATTTGGTTATGTGCTTTTCTATTCCATGGAATAGTGTTCCATGGATATATTTCCATGTTAATAAATAAATCATTCCATATGGCATTAAAAAGAAAAACACAATCATGGTATTTTTCACCATCTACCTTCAAAAGGCGAAATTTCCTCCCTCCCTCCTTCTCTTGTTTTTTTTTTTTTAAGATTTTATTTATTTATTTGTCAATGATAAAGAGATCACAAGTAGGCAGAGAGGCAGGCAGAGAGAGAAGGGGGAAGCAGGCTCCCCACTGAGCCGGGAGGCCGATGCGGGGCTCGATCCTATGACCCTGAGATCATTACCTGCGGGGCTTGATCCTATGACCCTGAGATCATTACCTGAGCCAAAGGCAGAGGCTTTAATCCACTGAGCCACCAAGGCACCCCTCTTGTTTTGTTTTCTGTTAGAATTATGGAGTTTTAATTTAAACACCCAATTTTTGTTTGCTTAGTTTGTATTTTGCTTGCTGTTTTGTAAGCTATAAATATATATTTAATTGATATTTTGGTAAGGTTTACTAAAAATTATTTGAAGTTTTAAATACAAAATTGCTGAACAGAAAACATCACTGAAATCTCACAGACCCATTAACCACTAATAAACCAAGTAATACAAAGTAACTGGTAGAACTGAAGCCTCTTTACTACTAAAATCCTCTTCGTATAGCAGGTGCTTAGTAGGTATACCATAATTCCTGTATCCATCTGTTTGATATTTGGATTATGTCCACTTTTTGCTATAAACTCTCTTTTCCACGTATTTTGTTAATCTTTTTTAACTGCACTCATTCTGATTGATTTGTATTTTCTTGAAATTTTAATTTGATTCCCTTATATATTGTGAAATTGAGAACATATTCTTGGCTCTTTTGACCATTTGAATATTTTGCTTATGTAGCTGGATAACTAAAAATATTGTGTTGCCTAATTTTAAAAATTTATTTGAAGACTTTTTTATGTATTAAAAAACTGAAATTTACATTCTGTCTAGTAAACTTCCTAAATTTTCAAATTAATGCCAATAGTTGATAGGTTTTTGTATATTTTCTATAACTTTTATTTTTTTGTTCTCTCCTTCCTTTTTTTTTCTTTTTAAACACATTTTCAACTAGCCATGACATATAATAAATTGTCAAAGTGATGTAGTGATCGAGGAAAATTTTTCTGTATTTTACTGTTAAACATGGTGCTTATTGTTTTTATCATTAGGTATCCCTAATTAGGTTAAAGGAGTTTCCTCCCGCCACCACCCCCCAGTTTGCTGAGTTTTATATGAGTGGGCAATTATTTTTAATTAACTTTTTATTTAAATGTACATACACAAAAGTGAAACAATTACAAGGATACAACTTAAATGTATTTATAAATCTGCATATCACTAAGACATGGAATCATTAGTTACTTTTGTTTGGGTATTATAGTGGTTATGAAGAAGCTATTTAGTTTAATTTATAATTTTTTATTGAATAATGAAGCTAAACACAAGTTTTCTGTGCTTATCGACCATTTGCATATGCTCCTTGGTAAAGTGATAGTTTTTTGCCCATTTTTCTATTTGGTTTCCTGACATTGTCTTATTGATCCATAGGTTTTCTTTATATATTCTAATATTAGCCTTTCTTAGATAAAAGTATTGAAAAGTTCTTCCTCCACTCTGTGGCTTGCCTTTACACTTTTGTTAATGGTTTCTTCTGATGAACAGCCATGTTTTATTTTATAGTAGTCTAACTAATTTTTTAAATTTTAACGTTTCTGATTTTGGGTTGTGTTTTAGTCTCCACCAGTATGATGAAATTTTCTCCTAAGTTCTTTTTTAAAACCCTATCCCCTTTTTTAAACTTCATACATTTAGACCTATAATCTATCTGGAATCGATTTTTGTTTGTACAGTGAGATAATGGTCAAAACATCTTCCTCATATTGATAGCCAATGAATCTAGCACCATTTATTAAAAAGACAGTCCTGGGGCACCTGAGTTGTGCGGTCAGTTAAGCATCCAACTCTTGGTTTCAGCTCAGATCTGATCTCAGGGTCATGAGATCCAGCCCTGTGACATCAGGCTCCATGCTTAGTAGGGAGTCTGCTTGAGATTCTCTCTCTCTCTCTGCCCCTCTCCCTGCTTGCTCGTGTGCTCTCTCTCTCTCAAATAAATAAATGTTTGATAAAATAACTGGAAGCAAAGTAGATATTCATCAAGTTAGATATAGTTGGGCATTTCTATACTTCAGAGTTAGTATGAAGAAAAAAGTTGAAAAGAATAAGATTGATCAATATCTACAAAAACATCTGTTAAGTGGATCAAAGAAGCAAGTTGCAGAACAATACATATGGAATGATAAAGTTCATTTAAAATAAAACATAATCATAAAAGTAAGCTCTGTATTTAATTACACGTATTCAAACATTTCTAGAAAGGCATAGGAAAATGTCTGCAAGTGATAGTAGTTACCCCCTGAGAGAGACTTTCATTACTACATGGTTGTGTTATTCTTTAAACTCTTCTTCACTCAAAATTACAGTTTTTCTCCCCTCCCTGGCATATAAAGAGCGTCTTATTTCTTCTTCCTTTGAAATCAACCACTACCGTGTGACTTGGTTTGTCCGAGGAAATATAAATGGAAGTGACCATATGTTGTGGTTAGATGCAGTTAAGAACTGCTGTGATATTTTCTGTGATCTCTTTTCCTGCTTTGGTATTTTTTGAATCATGTGCTGATATACAGTCATCTACAGATCAAAGCAGCCAGAATACTAAGAAAAGGAGAACTCCTTTGGGTTGTTGTTCAGACCTAGAAATGTAACTTCTGTTGGGTTAAACCACTGGAAATTTGAAATTGTTTATTTCTATCACTGTAGCATAATACAGCTTCTCATAAATGACACATACAAAGGAGAACTTGTACTCATCTATATTGCTAGTTAATGTAAATATTTTATACACTCAGTAAAAATGTTGAAAATAATGAATCTTAAAAATATGGATGCATTGTTTTGGATATAGGTTTAGCTCCTTAGAGCTTAAGAAAAGAGCAGGAAGAACAAAATTAATTATATATGCTTTGGGGATGAAATTTGGCATTTTTAGGGAGCGTCTGTATATTTTATAAGCCAGCCTTTGTCTTTACCAATTTGCTGAGTTACTCTAATGCAAATTAAATTAAATTAGATGTAATGGTAAAATGTTTGCATATGCAGTTTTAGACCTTAGATACCATATAATGTCTCTCTATGAACGTTTCCTTCATCCCCATATCTATGAATATTCACACTATGCTCATCTTCCAAAAGTAGCTCCTATCTCATGCTTTCAATGAATCTTTTTTCTCCTTACCCAGGGATCTCCATTTTCTGATCTTTAAGAATGTTGCGAGTTCTATGAAATTTATCAACTAAGAAAATTTATTTTTGAATGGTTCTCTAATTCCTTTCTGACCATCTAAAGACTTGGATTACACCCAGCCAGGCGCCTGGGCTGAGGTGACACCGCACTGAATGGGGAGGTGGTGGGAGAGAGGAATGGGTACAGACTAGTCTGCTAAGCAGTAGTCTGCTTAGGATGAGGCTGGCACAAGGGACTGCCAGCACTGGGGCACCCAGGTGTTCTTCGTCCCTGGACTCCCCTGCCTGGCCCCCAGAGAACTCCAGAGATCTGTGCCTTGGGCCCAATTCCATTCTTTTTAAGTAGGCTCCATGCTCAGCATGGGACCCAACATAGGGCTCAGTCTCATGACCCTAAGATCAAAACCGAAGCCAACATCAGGAATCAGATGCTCAGCTCACTGAGCCACCCAGGCACCCCTTTCTGAGCTACCCTTAACTTCAGGGCATTCCAGCCCATCGTCTCCCAGCCCCTCCACTAGGGCTGAAACCTATTTCTCCCTTCCCCCCAAAGCCATGTAGGGCACCCGGTAGGCTCCAGCTGCACCCTGTTTAGAAAAGAAAAAGAGAAGTGCATATTTTAAAAATTTACAGTGGTTTAAGTATTTAGCATAGTGTAGAAAATAGAGTAGCCAATAAGTATATTGTAAACGAATGAATAAATATATGGTTAGCAATTAACACTCAGTGATTTAATCTAGAGCATTTTTGTACAAACACTGGTTAGCCTACCTCTTTTCTCTACTTCTTGTAAAGACTTTTTTCCCTTATCTAAAAGATTGGCTTTCCTGTATTAATCTGGTCCTCCTTTATCGGATTATGATGGTCTACTATAGTAAGCTAGAGTATCCACTAAAATGTCACAATAGTAATTCTGAGTAGACGCATGAGGGGAGGAGCAATGTAGATCACACGTGTAAGGCAAGGGACTTACCCTGTCTTACTCTATTTTGAGAGCCCATAACCTTTGGAAAGGTGACAATGAACATTCGCTGAAAACTTCTGGATGCTAAATCCTGTACTAATTAACTTCTTTATACGAATTAGCTAGCTTCGACCTCATGACAACCCTGTAATGTATATATTACTATACTCCTATAAGAGAAGAGTAGATATTTAAAGAAATTTAAAAACTTGTCTAAATTCAAAAGTCATGAAACTTGAGTCTGAGATCTTGTCAAAAACCCAGGCTCAGTTCTTCATCCGAAATCTTTTTACATCTTACATTTTCACATAAATCTGAACCACCTAAGGGTCTTGTAAAAAATTCAGATTCTGAATCAGGGCAGAGTACAAAATACTGCATTGTCTAAAACCTCTGAGGTGACACCAGAGCTGTAGGCTCAAGGACCACATTAGGAGCAGAAAGCAGTTGAAATATGTTGTAGGAAAGTTGAATTAATGAAACAACTGGAATGCTAAATAGCATTAGAACCCCAAACAAAAATTATATTAAACATATAAAGTAAATATGCTAAATATTACAATTCTTACATTTAAAAACTTGGGTGTTTTCACAGATTTCTGAATTGTCTTTATGATTTGATGTCTTAACTACTCTAAAAGTTCAGTGTTTGCTTAGGCATTGTAAGTCATGTTTTTTCTTTTTCTGGTGCATCAATAGAGATTAACTTTTCCATTTTCCATCATTGATTAGGAATGACCATTTGCTAAAATAAAAGGAAAAAGGAATATTAAAAAAAAGTTTAGTAATTCAGGAATTATTATAGGATGAACTATTGGGGAAAGGAGTGTATTCCTTAAAAGAAATATTTTACCCTGAACTTCTTACAAGTTGCTGTTACATATTGCCTAGGGATCACTTTTGAGTTGAGAAAGTAGTATTTTTGTATATAGTAACCCAAGAATCACCCTGACCCCTATTCCTTACAGCTAAATAAACTGCAAAGCATGCAGTCTTTGGTGTTCTGCCGGCAGCAGTATTAAGATAAGAATTCCCACTATGAACACTGTGTTATCCTTTTGCCACTATCTACTGATTAAACCTCAAAGGCCCTTTCAAACTGTCAGGAAAAGCACACACAGGGCGTTCTATGTGGATACGTATGGTAGGGAAGGACAGGGAGTTCTTGGATTCTGCATTTGGCGAATGCCTGACTTTCATCCTTAAAGCACGTGTGTCTCTGCTCTTGGATGTAGCACAGGGTTGGGCTGCGAGGGAAGCTTCTGGTAATAAAGGAAACACCAGGTGCAGGCTGTAACTAGAGCTCAGGGGAGACTAGCATCTGAGGCAGGGGAGGGTCAAGTCTAGGGTTAAACAGAAGAGGGCTTGGAGTCGATTAGCAAACAAACACTTTAAACCTATTGGGTCACAGGTGGCAGGAAGCGTCTGTTATCAGCAAGGGGAAACGATGGATCACATAGCGAACCCTCCGAAGTGGAATGTGTGATACGGTTTCTCAGGTTGATAAGGGTGGGTAGAGAAGGTCAGAGAGGATGAGAAGATTTGCATTATTCCTGTGCGCTCGATGAATGGGTTAACTCCAGTCTTGATCGGACTCACAGAGGTGCCTACAGATTTAAACACAAATAATAGAATTTAGAAACTGCCATCATTTCATGTCGTCAGCTAGGTTTAGTGGGGGTGGTGGAGACCTGGGCACAGGAATTCTGAATTCCTGGAGGGGACAGTAGTTTTTTGGGGTATCTGCCTGGTGGACAAACATTTCCTGAGAGCTTACTTATCTAGAGGTTGTTCTTGAGTTTTGAGATTTCTCTGCTCCAAAGTCCCAACTAAGCAGGTGTGATTTCTAGAAGGGGTTACTTACTGGGAGAGGGGGAGAAAGGGGATGTATTACTGGGTAACAGCTTGAGGTTCTGTCACTAACGAGGCCCTTGTGGCCTGGCCATGGTTACTCCCTAGCAGCAGGATAGTCCCTACTCTGCCCTAACGCAGAAGCATAGCTGCTGGGTCCTTCCTTCCCCAGGGGCTTTGCAACAGACATGAGATTAAATTTCTTGCATGACTTTTCTTCTTCTGGATTTCATAACCAATACTCTGCAGGCGTCGCTAATATTGCTTCGTGCCACCTGACGGAGAGACATCAGGGAAGAAGGTGTCGACTCTGTCTCTCACCTAGAGGTCAAGCTGTATATGTTCAGAGAGGAGAAAAACCACTGGTTGTGGAAATTGCTATGTGAAAGGGATTATATCCAAAGGGATATAATTTTGGATTATATCCAAAATCCCGTTTTGGATTATATCCAGTCTTCCTCAGACTCATTAAGGTGTGAAGGTCTGGCTTACGGTTTTTCACCTAACTGCTACTATCTCTTTGGTCCCTACTGACAGCAATCTTAGGCTTAAAGGTAGAAAGATTTTTTGGTCTCATCTATTTTAGCAATGGTAAAGAAGGTTTAGATGGCATGCCAGCTCTGATCAGTTGGTTGCAGCTTTCAAGAGCCTTGGACAGAGAAGCCTTTGCAGCTCTGCCTAGGGTTAGTTGAGAATAAAATGTTTTTTTACAGAAGGAAATGGGAGAAATGGTGATGTACGTCCTTGATCTTGACCAACCCTATTATTTTATAGTTGAGAAAACCTCAAATTGCTGGGAAGTAAAAGAGATAAAAATTAGAATTGGGGAGCCTTCCTCCAATTTCTGGGTTCTTTTCATTGCACTCTCCAGCCTATATCTTTTTTTTTTTTTTTTTTTTTTGAGACAGCAAGCAAGCATGAACAGGGTTGGGGAGGGACAGAAGGACATGAAGAGAGAATCTTAAGCAGGCTCCATGCCCAGCCCAGAGCCCAACATGGGGCTCGATCTCACCACCTCGATGTCTCCCCCTCAAAGATCATGCCCTGAGCTGAACCCAAGAGTCGGATGCTTAACCGACCGAGCCACCTAGGCGTCCCTACTTTTGATGTTGCCAGTTTTTAATCCGTGAATAAGCCTTCTTTCTAACCCTGAGCCCCAGAATTAGAAAAGTATTCTCTCAGTCATAGGCAATGCTGGGCCAGGTAAACCTCACCACAGGGCTGCAGACTTTTTGAATGGAGAAGGGTAGAATGTAAGTTCTCTAAGGCCATCTCGATCCCACCAGGAAGTGGCATCATCATTTGGCCTAACGTGCCATGTTTCTCTTCCTCCTTTCCAAATCACTAGTAAGCGACTTCATTTCCTGCTGATAAACAAAGGGTAGGGATGCCAGCCAGGAATAATACTGCTCTAATCTATAGCCCTCCACACGAAAGGGTACCTCATCGTGAGAGAAAACATCCAGTACCACCACCTCACATCCTGAGCAATTTCTATGCATATGCTTTTTAAGACTCACTGGTCTGGAGTCTATGTTTCTGTTCAGGAACCCTCCATAGAGTGTACAGCCTACCCCTAATAAAGGCTGAATGACACTACATTGGAAAGGCCATGTTATGACTATTACCATTATTGCTAATGCTATGAGTTATAACATAAAACAGTAAAAAAGGTTATTTTCTGCTTAAAAAGTAAAAATCTAGAAATATAAGAATAGAGTGTTTAAAGGTCCTGAAAAGGCAAAGGAATGAGGGAGCCGCATGTCTGCTACGTCCAACACCATGTCTTTCACGGACTAGAATTTCTTCAACGGGAAACAAGTATGAATTACTTAAAATAGAGTTTGGCTGGGTGCTTGGTTTCAAGGAGCTGTTTGCACCACCTCTGATAAAGGATTAATCTAGAATATGTAAGAAATAGTTACAGATATACAAAACAAGAAAACCCTCTAAGTGGGCAAATCAGTTTACAAAAGAGGAACTGGAGTGGCTGAGAAATATATGAAATGTTCAGCTTCATTGACAAAGAGACCAACAAAAATAAAGATAAAATACCAGCTGGCATCTATGTGATTGGCAAAAAAGAAATTTGGACAATATCAGGTGCTGGCGAGCTTATAGAGAGACCCATAATCTCAATAACTGCTAATTGTCATGAGGGCTGGTGTACCCTTTTGGAGAGCAATTTAGTGAGATTAATGTAAAAATGCCCTGTGCTTCAACAGTTCTCTTCTGGATTTTTCTATGGGGAAGATTTGTACAAACATTTTTCTGCCACGAGAACTGTAAAAAGATGAAATAGTTTGTTGAAGTGCTATTGATAGTAGCTTCGGAGTTGAAGACAATGTAGACAACCGCCTTGTGAGGAATAGGGGAGAAAAATACAGCATGCATGCAGAAAGGAATAATAGGCGGGATGAACTAAATCTAGGTATGGAAACATGAACCAACTTCAGAAACATGCTTCCATTGTGAAAGGTAAGAAATATGAAATGAGTAGCAAAATAAAATCTGCATTAAAAAATGTTATATATTTTCATAGCTATTCATATAAGAAACAGGGCCTGAAATTCACACTGAGTAGACATACCTTAAATACTTGAGAATGAGTGTCTTCGGGGAAGGGAATGGAATTTGACAAAAGAGCATGCAGCAAAGGAGGAGAAGAAATAGGAAGAGGAGGAGGAGGAGGAAGAAAGAAAAGAGGAAAAAAGAGGAGAGAGGAGGAATTCCATCAACTGATGGTAGCTAGGAGCGAGAGGTGTGGTTGATGTGATCTGTGGATCACAAACATAAGATTGCACATTATAAATTACATTCAAAATATAAAACAGAGATCAACTAGCATTTTTTTGGCATGGCATCTCCCAATTTTCCAATGAGATACTCATATGGGCAAAGAAAAAGACAAAAACCATACAGAAAACTTGTTGCTAGAATCTGGAATGATTTTTTACTAACTCTCAGGCCAAAGAGGGTAGAGTATGTCTGGATTATGGCCTGGTCACGTTTGCCTTCATGGGGTACGACATCCCCATTCACCTGACAGATGTTAGGAAGGTGTTTTGACCTGTCTTTCCAACCCTGCTTCCCATCTCTGGCTTCTAGCTGAATAACCAGTGTGTGTATTAAACAGATTACTGGGCCACTGTTCCCTACATCACAAAGGGCCCGATGCTGGAGATGACCAGAAGTAATCTCAGATTCCACTTTCTACACAAGACACAATCATGAAGCAGACGAAAAACAAATAATAGTTGTCTTTGCTGTCGCGTTATTTGTAATAGTAGAAAACTGAAAGTTATCTTAAGGCTCAGTGGTCAGGCAATGGCAAAACAAATCCTATTACAGCCATATAGTAGTACATAATATACTCATTATAATCATGCTTTGGAGGAATACTAGGGGCTTAAGAAAATATTCATGATACTGAGTGAAAAGAGTAGCAAAATTATATAGTATGGTGCCATTTCTATTTAAAAAATTTAAGAAATCTGTGTATGCATCAAAGATCCATAAATTAATTATTTCAAAATATTAATAATGGATATCGTTGGATGATAAGACCAGATATGGTTTCCATTGTCTTGTCTATTTCTCCAGAGTTTTGTCATCAACAGCAATTCTTTTATAAATGATAAAGAAACAATGGTAGCGAGTGCTTACTAATCACTTACTCTGTGCTAGGTACCCTTGTCCTTGCTTCATGTCTGCAAACTCTTTGAATCCTCACAGCAGATCTGTGAAGTAGGTGCCATAATTGCTTCTGTTTCTCTTGCACTTAGAGGTCCTGGAGACAGAAAGTGAGCAGGTTACTCAGCAGCACTTTGGCTCTGGAGTCGGGGAGTAACCACTATACATACTGTCTCCCCAGTTTCCTTATTCCACACCTGGAAATAAGGCTTTGTGGCACTTCACGAGGTAGCCTGGTTTCTTAATAACAGCTTGGGGACCAGTGAGGATCCACTTGTACCAGGTGAGGGGATTAATGGAGAAAATGGGAAGCAAGAACCTGAAAGAGAGAAAAACTTTTTCAAAATAGTTCCCTCAGCTCTACAACCGAGTAATATACACAGTTTCTTGAAGGAGAGAAAATGATTAGCTTACTCATTTTATAGTTTTGTTTTTTGCTCTTCCTCTGAGAAGAGAATATGTGGAACAAAAGAGATTTCTATCAGTTCCGTGGTTAGCCACACAGACCTCTGTGGAGTTGTATGCTTTGTTATATGTGCTGGGAGTGCGTCTTGAAGGGAGTGCTCAGTGAGGGTGTTACCTTGGAGAAATTGTTGAATGAGAAGTTCTTCACCATTGGGGTGACCTGCAGGCAATGGTTTTCAACTCCAGTGAGATACTGGCATCGAGATGGACCATTGAGACTATGCCTCCCATCCTTCTAGCCCACTTCCATATGTAAACATCTCTGGTTAAACTATAGCTCTCATGGTTTTGCTTCCTTTATTTGTAATTTGGTGGTGTGAAACCTGAGATTGTTAGTCAGGGTTCTTTAGAGAAACAGAACCAATGGGATATATGTAAGAGGAGATTTACTATGTAAATAATGTATTATTATTTAATGTACAATTAAATATAAATAATGTAAAAATAATTTACATTATTATGTAAATAGTAATAGCCAATCCCTCTTCTATGTAATACATATGCATTACATAGATTACATAATTACATATATTACGTGTGTGTGTGTATATATATGTATATATGTATTACATAGAAGAGGGATTGGCTCACACGATTATGGAGACCAAGAAGTCCCGTGATCTGTCATGTGCAAGTTGGAAAAGCTGGGTGTGTAATTCAGTCCCAGTTTGAAGGTCTGAGACTTGGGGGATGGCTGGTGGAAGTTCTGATCTGAGTCAGAGCTGGAGAACCAGGAGTGCTGATGCCTGAGAGCAGAAGACGGATGTCACAGCTCAGAGAAAGAGAGCAAATCCGCCTTTCCCATGCCATTTTGTCTATGTGGGCCCTCAGTGGATTGGATGATGCTCAGGCACATTGGGGAGGGCGATCTTCTTAACTGAATCTTCTGATTCAAATTGAATCTCTTCCAGAGACATCCTCACATGGGTGACATGGCCAGAAATAATGTTTACCCAACAATCTGGGCATTCCTTAGCCCAGTCTGGTTGACGTTCACGTGTCAAATTTACCATCACACCCAGTAAATGTCAGGGACCTAACAGTAAGGTTGCAGTAGATAAACTAGCCTATCCAAGCAGAGCTTGCCTTTCACGCCCGCGTAATGATCCCTTGTCAGGGTTGGGACCCATCCATTGCTCCTTCAGCGGTGAGGTGTCATTGAAAGGATTTCTGTGATCATCACAGATTTGACGACCTTACTCTGTCAGTGTGAGAACTGCCACATTATCCTTCTCTTTCACCACCCGAAACTGATCCCATTAGCATCAGGCTCAGTCACTGGGCCCCTTTACTGCCACAAGAACTTGATTAAACTTTTAGACCTTTCATTGGGGCTGCAGGCTCTTGTCAACACTAACCTGTTATGGTGCCCTTCGAAGTACTTTTTCTCCAGTGTTGTGGTGAACTGGGAGATCTTATTTAGCATTTATTAAATAGTAAATAGCTAATTACTCAAAGTAGCTATTTACATATTGAATTTATTTTTCTTGGCATCTTTAATGTCTGATTAACATTTTCTTCCTACAGCTGGAAGATACTTACACGGAATAAAACATTCCCTTATTTAATCTCAAGTGGAATATACGATAAGTGTGATCATTTTAATTTGTGTCATTTATTAGCAGGAGAGAGGTATCGTACAGGTGGGATGCTCCATCACACGCCAGTTAGCAGGTGGCTTACAGGGCAAGAGGGAAAACTCCTTCACCAAGGGGATTATAGAAGTCACAGAAGTAGAAGTTCAGCTATAGGAAAAACAAAGGAAATGACATTGGGGTGCCTGATTTTGGAGACTGGGGACAGAGCTTAAAGCAGTAATGCTAACACTGTACAGACATCCTAAGAGGATACTTAAAATAGAAAATCTGGCACCTTCTCTATAAAAATCACAATTTTTTTTTCTGATCATATAAGAACCCCAGAAAGTTAGAGTTAAAGGAAACCTTTCTGATTTAAGGTGCGTTATTCAGGCAAGGAAACTGAGGCACAAGAAGTCTTGCCTCAGTATAGTTTAAGTTAGTGAGGTGTGGATGCATGTAACATCCAAGCTTGCTGTCTGCTATTCCATTGGATTTTTCAGAAATCTATAAGGTGGCATTTCTTGTCTCCCACATGCTTTCCTCAGCTGGTTCCACATGGCCCACCTCTGGCTGTTTCATGGCTCTAAACTCACATCCGGGAGATGTCCAAAGTATGTTTTAAAAAGAGGATCATGGCAGACTCACAGAGAGAGTAAAAGAGAATAAGATCACAGAGCAGCCCATCATTTCCGAATTTGGAAATATCTTATGGGAAAGTGAAGCTAACCACAGAAGGAAGGAGGAGGTTTTGCTAGGGAGTGTCGCTGTAGTGCGCGTTCGTTGGGTTGTCCTGTTGAACTCCCTTGCCCGCTGCCAAGAGTTTTATGTTGAAAGGGTTTGTATTAGTATTAGCTCAGAGTTTCGTTTAGGGCTTACCCAAACCATAGCCATTTATTGCCACCACCAGCTTAAATGGAGAACTAAAATACTACAGAATCGTTGCTGATCTTGGTATATAGTAAGTGATAAATATTTCTTGAGTGAATGAACAAATGCGGAGATGCCTTTTATGATGATGCAGGTTGGGTCCTACCCAAGAGACCCAGCCAAGCACAGGGGTGGGAGCAGAAGTCCATCTTGCCCGCTGGTTTACATAGTCAGGGACTCTGGCAGGTGGCTGGTCCCCCCGGGACAGGTGTAATTTCCTAACTGGTTTACCCTTCTTTCCTAATTTGCACAAAGGCACTATAAGCCCTAGCTGCAGCCCTGAAGGAATGTGTGAAGCCTAGGTGAAAGGAACTGCGAGGTCCATACCCTGCTACGAAGCCTTTCAAAGCGCTATAGTGGGAGTGGCATGACCCAGTGACAGAAGGTGGATCAAGTCATGTGTCTGGAATTATGACACTTCCTTCCTGTGATGTCTTGTTTCTCTTCTCTGAACTCATAATTTTCTTAGAGTTGGTACTTCCTCACTTAAAAGTCACAATTCTTATTACCCTTTAAGATTTTCAAGTGGATCTCTTACTCTTGGCGAATAATACCTTTGAAAGCATAGATGCCCTATATCTCTGCCCTTAACGTTTATAAGAAATTCGACAAATATTTGTTTCCTCATTTGAACAAACTGGATTGTAAGATTCTGGGAAACAGGAGGTATGCCAGTCTCTTTAGTTTCTCGTACTGAGTGCAGAATACATTTTATTATTTTTTTAAAGATTTATTTATTTTAGAGCATGTGCACACAAAAGAGTGGGTGGAGGGAGGGGCAGAGGGAGAGGATACTTCAAGCAGACTCCCCACCGAGTGGGAAGCCTGACGGGGGGCCAGATCCCATGACCATGAGATCATGACCTGAGCTGGAGTCCAGAGTTGGATGCTTAACCAACTGAGCCACCCAAGTGCCCCTAGATTTTATTAACTATTGGAGGAGGACTATTGGACCGACTGAATCCAACATTGCTCCTGGGTGCTACTGGGGATTCCAGCCTTCTTCCCCAAGTTGAAGTATTACAGAATGATTTTACTTAGTATGCTGTAGGTTTTTAAGTGAGGGTTTGATACTTGAAGTAGTTTCTGCTGGATTCTCTGCCTTCCCTCTCCTCCCTTCTCCACCCTGTGGAATGGGGAGGCTGATTCATGGGACCTGCACAGAGGAGCCCCCATGCCATCTGGCTTCTGGTCAGGTTCAGTCAGTGGGGAGCCCTGGTGGAGGACTAGGAGAAGGAGATTGAAGTCTGGTTATTTATTTCTCTAGCTTCCTCCTTGACAAGTTGCTTCAAGGTTGTCTGTGTCCCTCCACATGAGGTCTCAGGGTGGCCTTCTAACCACTGTTTCCTGCTTCTGAGTACCAGTGACCGCTCCCTTGTCTCACTTCAGGGGCCCTCGAGTCCTAGTGTCTCTGCTGTTACCTCTGGCACGGCATTGTGCTATTTCTTGTAGTTTTCCTACATCCCACCCACGTCTTTGCAAATCGTTCCTTTATTGTGCCCTCCTCAAATTACCCTAGTTTGAGTGTGTCAGCTGCCTCATCTTGGCCCCAGTGCCTGACTAATTAGCACCACACTAACACATGAGTAAAAGTAGGAAGCAGCTAGAGTCTTGCCCTGCATCTTTGTCCCCCTTTGCTGCTCTTTTTCTCAACGCTCTGATTTGTTCCTCTGGCTCCTCTCATTTTTTTTTTTTTT
>CM052802.1:122307063-122320126 GCA_028533885.1 Nasua narica
ATTTATTTATTTATTAGGAAAGAGAGAGAGTGAGAGAGAGCATGAGAAGGGAGAAGGTCAGAGTGAGAAGCGGACTCCCCATGGAGCTGGGAGCCCGATGTGGGACTCGATCCCGGGACTCCGGGATCATGACCTGAGCCAAAGGCAGTCGCTCAACCAACTGCGCCACCCAGGGGCCCGGCTCCTCTCATTTTTAACCCCATCTTCCGCCTTTACATCTTGGTTTCCCAGCTTTTTTTTTATGCTACCCTCAGCTCCAGGGTCTGGTGCAAAGTTAGCTTCTTCCCCTGAGTTCAGTCATGTTTGGAATAATTTCACTTTGCTTCCGTGTGTTCCTGGAGGACATTGCTCAGAGTTCTCTGAGCCTGCCTCCTTCATGGGACCAGCCCCGGAAGAGAGATTTCCAACAAGCTCCAACTTCAGGAAAAGTGAGCAACTCATGTGTCCGTTTTCTTATTTGCAACAAGGACACTGTTGTAAAGGAGTCCCCCCTCTTCCATTTATGAGAAAACCATTCCTTCGTATATTGCGTCAGCTGAAACTTTGATCTGCTCTCTGCCACTCAAGGTTGGTGTCTTGGCATACATATTTCATGAAGTTACTGGCCCTTAGACTAACATAGTAATAACTTTCACAGATGAATTCCTTAAGTTTGGGACCTTGGGTTATATAAAATTAAATGAGTTCCCTGATGTTATCAGTTCTATAAATCCAGAGTTTTGTTGTATTTACATAAAATGAAGGTTCATTAAATTTTATCCTCTTTGTACTCTATCCCCAAAATGGTATTATAAATTTTCTTCTCCTGGAGTTCTTAATGATCCAAAATATATTCTTTAAGGAGGTCTGCTAACAGTTTTCCAAAATTACAGAAATGCTGCTCCTACTATAGATTTTTTTCCCACAGAAAGTCTGGCTGCTTGTTCATAGATTTGTCTTGAACTCTGTGCATGTCAAATAGTAAACACTAAATGCTGAGACATGGAGCATAAAAGTACTCGTGTCTATCTGTCTGCACACCAGGGGAGAGGCCTCGCTCAGGAAATACTCAGGAGAAGGTAAAAGGCTGTTGAAACAGGGTTCGTATGCTCTTTAAATGTTAAGTCAGAAGCCATAATAACAGCAAGACTTTATCTTAGTAGGAACAGAGGATGAAAATTGGACACTCTCCAGTGTAGCCTTCTGAAGGGGATGAAGAGGAGGAGTAATTGATAAGAACTTATCAGTTATGTATACTGATGGTTTCAATACTAGCAATTGTTAGACCCTAAAGAGTGAATTTTTAAAAGACCTGAAGACTCTTATGAGTCACAAGTCCCCTCTAAGACATTGTGTGATTCAGCAAGTGACCCCTAGTGCCCTGGCCTTGAGAGAAGTACCCTCTCAAGAGTGGGTCAAGTAAAATTCAGGCTACCGGTTAACTACCCCATCATCTAAAAGTCTCTAACGCAATAAGAATGTCTCTAAAATGGCTCCTTACAAGTTATTATAACTTGAAACTGTAGGAAAACATTTTTTACCTCAGAGGCTTCTGAGCATTGTTTGGGGGAGGAAGCATGAATATCAGTTTGTTGGATCTGATCATGACGGTTGGAGACTTGGGGAGTGTGATAGCCCCAGGAACAGGTCAGTAGTGACAATGCCAATGGCATGCTTGGATCAGGACTCAAGCATATGGTTGACTTTGGAATGGGTTTTCGTCAGAACCAAGTAAGAGGACAGCATCTTACCAGCACCCGTGTCCAGTTCTGTCATACCGCCACCACCAGACCCTGCCACATCTCATCTCTGCAGTCCTGGGTCCAGTCCCTCTGCCTCTCCTGACAAGCCTCCCCCACTGTCCCCTCGATGCACCCACTGTGGAGACTCTCCTTCAGCATTTGTTCCTATCTTGTGCATTTAGGTAATTTACAGTTAGATTATGATCTCTTGAAATGAGGTCCAGCATTTCTCTGTCTTAATTTTCCAACATTAAGCTCTGAATCTGCCTTATAATAGTAGGTACTCAATAAAATACCCGGTTGGCAGGCTGATACAATAATGCTGAGTAATACACTGGTTGTTAGACTGATTCTGACGTTGCCACCATATTTTAGAATATACCTAGCTAGCGAAGTCTGGGTATTTTGACCATTAACATTGCTTGGTTTTCTATTTGTCTCTTGCTGATATTGTGTCAGGTATCTGACCTTTGAGAGGCACCTGAAACACATTGTACATGCATTCAGTTTTTCAGTTGTTTTCTATAATCTGACACTTCACTTACATACATATTGAATTATTGAGCAGAAATGGATTCTTTCCTTGAACGGGCTCCTCTGTGAATGCCTATTGAATGAATAAGTGCAGGAAGGAAGGAGTCAATCACTGCACCGATGGCCATGTGCCATATATCCCTCCAACCCTTCTAATCTTTGCAACTGAGTCTCCCAGACTCTAGGTGGAGCCTCATGCTAGACTTTGTTATCTAGGACAGGGGTAGACGGAGTCATGTCTGGAGATCTAGCTTATCATCAAGCTAGTCCTTTCGTTGGTCATGATCTGAACTGGTGACCTTATTTTCCAGTAACTCACATTTCTGTGATGAGGTCTCTGTTTGGTGTTGTGCCCCAAAGTGGATTTCTGGCATCCATTGAGAGGATGTCTGATTCCTGATGCTGTGCTTCCTAGTCCCATGTTAGCTCAGTTAAGGGGATTAGGTTTGATCCTAAAGCCACTGTAGGGTTTTTAATTTAATTGTGTTAAAAATCCTTTAGTGAGAGCCCACTGCTGTTGGGTAAGTTCCCAGCTCCTCAGCGTTGCACGAAAGGACACCTGGCACCCAGTCAGTGCCAGTGTGGCCCGCTTCTTTCCTGGATGCTCCTCTTATGAGGGTCTTTATCACTCCTAGAATTTGCTATGTTCCTTCACCTATGTTTCTTTCTCCCTGGAACGGATTTTCCTATTGTCTTTTCATGCTTAACTCATATTCAGTCTTTGGGTTTCACCTTAGATATCACTTCCTCTGTGAAATTCCTGGCAGTAAATCCTCCGGTATGGTCCCAAGGCACCACACACCTGTCTTATCAAACATAATATCACACTGGCTCTGGATGCCTTATTAGATTTCTGTTTTCCCCATTTGTTGCTAAGTTTTATGAGAACTGAGACCATAACAGTCTTCTTTTTTTTTAAAGATTTTACTTATTTATTTGACAGAGAGATCACAAGTAGGCAGAGAGCAGGCAGAGAGAGGGGAAGCAGGCTCCCCGCTGATCAGAGAGCCTGATGTGGGGCTGGATCCCAGGACCCTGAGATCATGACCTGAGCTGAAGGCAGAGGCTTTAACCCACTGAGCCACCCAGGCGCCCCCATAAAGTCTTCTTCACCATTTTATCCCCCATGATCAATATTCTTTTAAATGAGAATATATGAATATGATGGGATGGATGGATATCAGTCTCTCTTACTTAGTTCTGCTCTGATTGTGTTTTGGATTCCTGAGATAGTATAGAATTCAGCTATGATCCAAAATGAGGGAACGTATCTGGTTTTCTTTGTAGGTTTTTGGAAGGAATGGTTTCTCTTTCTCTCTCTTTCTCTCTCTCTCTTTCTATCTCTCTCACACACACACATACACACACACACAGATACACACACAAAGAGAGAGATGGAGAGGGAGAGAGAGATAGGGCTAAGAGTGGGTGTCAAGAACTCAAGGAAAGGTTTGCCTAACTTAATAGAAAATACATTTTCTATAAATATGCTTGGTAAAATGAATTGTTACTAAACCAAATGAAGCTCCTTAAAATCGAGGGTCATTTGACAGATTCATGGAGTATGGTGCTTCCCACCTAAATCCAGGTGTCATCTTATTTGCCTGTTTTCTCCATGTGTGAAAAGCATTTAGAACACTCACAGCTTGTCAAATGACAGGGAGTCACCTGGTTTGGGAAAGTGTTCAGATCCTTAAATTGCAGAGCCTTGCTTCTTTAATGAAACAAAAATTGATTTCTTTGATTTGCAAATTTGGGACTTTGCAGGATGGATTTTCATGAGGGGCTCATTTGTGACTTAGAAAGACGCTTGTTGAATGAGTTGATGCAAGTGGGAAGGTTGAAAATGAATGGATGTGAGGGACAAGCAGGGACGCACTAGCCTTGCTGGGTCTTCTGAAAATACTGCAGAGCAGAGGCTCAGATGAGTCAAACTAGTAATTCTCTCCAAATTCTTACTTGGCTCTGGACCACACCGTTCCTGAAAACAGTCTATGCTGTCTTAGGTATTCACAGTGCGTCAGGGCCTTGTCTTAGTGGGAAAGGGAACGGGTTCTAAAGAAAAAAAAGGGGCGAATTGGAGCCTGACTCCTTGGGTGGCTGGGCCTGCTTCCATTTCAGAGGACTGCCCTGTGACCGAAGCGAGCAGCGTTGTCGGCAGTTGTACAGCCTACAACAGATGCGGCTCGGAATACGGCTGTCTTCTCAGCTTTCAAGAAAACAGGTTTCTGAAACCCACCTACCTGTCCTTCCTCAGCTGGTGTGTACAGTACACATAAGCTGTTGAGAGGAAAACAGAGTATCCTGAAGGGAAAGTATATTGATGTTTTGTTCTTTGAGATATTATATAACTCTCATATCCAGGATGTTACAAACATCATGTTTCCCAAACACTTCTCACTTTGAAATATATGCCATGGCCGTGCTGAGGCCCTTCAGGCACCGGCTTTCCTTTTTGACTGCATTCTCTTCTGCCGTTGCGTGCGGTGTGAACTTGGGAGCTCGGCTGTCTGAGACATGGGGGCTGGTAAAGGCAGCTTTCAAGTCATCAGCCTGGTTGAAAGCCAGTTCCCTTCCCCTCTCTACTGTAGCTGTGAACTTCACTGCATGCTGCCGTCTCCTAGAGCTCAAAGGGGGAGCTGTCCCCATCCCGGACGATGACTCCGCCACCTCTCTGTTTTACCATCTGGCAGCTTTCCCCACTCAGGCCACTCTTTACACTTTTTGCTCCCACATGTTCCAAAAAGTGTGAGGGAAATCCAGGATTCCATGTCTATGCAGTTGAGGTGAATTGGACTGGATATAGGATCTCATATGACCCAGTACTTTTAGTTTGGGTATAAGGTGTTACATCTATTCTTTGTGTTTTCAGTTCTTTTAACCTTTAGACCCTTCTCTCAGTTTCTAGTTCCTGCAGGGGTAGATCTGGTACGTTCAGTATACTTTCTCTCTCTCTCTCTCAAGGCTCCCTTTAATCCGATTTTAGCTTCTGGAGGAATAAAATCATTTCTTATTTGGGTATTACAAAATCTTGGGGTTCCTGGGACCACCCTCTGTTCTGACACCAATTGCAAGTTTGGGTATAGCCAAGATCACCCTCACGTTCAGTAGTTTGCAAGGACTCGCAGAACTCACTGAAAGCAGTCATACTCAGGGTTACAGTTTATTATGGCAAAGGGATTCAAATGAAAGTTAGCCAAGGGGGGAGGGGCATGGGACAGGGCCTGCAGGGTTGTAAGTGAGGTTCTTCCAGTTACTGTCGCACAGTAGAATTATGCAGGCAGCATTTACTTGTCACGGCAATGATATGTGCTGATACACACAGAGTACTGACACCCAGTGAAGCTTGATGTAGCCCGTGCCCAGGGTTTTATTGGGGCTCAGTCATGTGGACATGGTTGACCCCCAATGTGTCTGACCTCAGACTCCAGCCCTTCAGAGGTTGAGCTGATAGTCCGTGACCTCTAGACCCTTCACTGTAAGTCACATTTAAGCATAGACTATCTGACATGGCCTGAGGTTGTAAACGGACACTCATCGGGCTGGACATTCCAAAAGCTTAGAGATTACCTCCTAAAAGCCAAGGGTGAATGTTGAATCTGTCTTTGGGCAGGACTAATCCTTGCTTCCTAAGTGCTTTATGCTTCCATTTGAAAATGTCCAGTTATCTAGGTATTTCACTAATTTAACTGTTACTTGCTACTTCACTGTGAAATGATTTTGGTCTTTCCCAAATGTTAAGAGTTTTTTTTTTTTTTTTTGTAACCAACAGAAGCTTTTTTGTTTGAGATAAATGAATATTTGGGGTCTGTTTCTTAAAGTCGCTACCGGGTAGTGTGTGTCCAAAGGCAAGTTTCAGATGAATTCTGGCACATATAAAAACCCTTGTTAGCAAGCAGGCAAGAATTAAAGTTTTAAACACAGCACTTTTTTTTTAAACTTTGGAGACTTTCTTTTTAATTTAAATTCAAATAGCCAACATGTAGAACATCATTAGTTTCAGATGTAGAGTTCAATAATTCATCGGTTGCATGTAACACCCAGTGCTTATCATATTATGGAAACTTTGGAGACATTTATTTACTTTTCCATATCACCAACCATGAATATGAGTGGTAAGTCCTATATTTCCCCAGGAAAAAATAAAACTGTTGAGTGAATGGAGAATGTTTGTGTTAAGAGTTTTTACTTTTGGTTCCACAAGGCCTCTTTGAATTGACCTAGCAAAAATATTTTTTAAATTCAATAAGGTATTTAAAAAAACTTTTTAAATATTTTTTTAAAGATATATTTATCTATTGGAGAGAGAGAGAGTGAGCACACACATGGGTGGGGGAGGGGCAGAGGGAGAAGGAGAGAGAATCCTAAGCAGACTCCCCACTGAGCATAGAGCTGATATGGGGCTCAATCCCAGGACCCCGAGATCATGATCTGAGCCAAAATCAAGAGTTGGAGGCTTAACTGACTGAGGCACCCAGGCGCCCCAAAATTCAATTAAGTAAAAAAAAAAAAAAAATTCAATAAATTCTTGGCTCTGTCCTTTCAAGGCATTTTGCCAACCTTGAGCAAAAAGTCCAGTCAAGACAGATGTGAATGTGTGCTGGCTTCATGATTCAGATTAAGTAGTTAGGTGACAGGATTATTATGAGTCTGAGCACAGAACCCTGTGTCCTAGGCCCAGAGGACCCCTTCTAAAGGTGGTAGGTTGCCATTGTCCTCAGATCCTTACACCCTGTCCCACAAAGGCAGAGGTGCCTATATGATATTCTGCCAATCTCGAGCTCATTTCACCAATGGAAAACCATTTCTTATGTTAATAATAAAATCCTTCAGTGACCTTAGAGCCTTCACATGGGTTGAGACTGGTAACTCTCTGGAGTGTGGACTCTTGATTATGCTTTCAGATGTTACCTAAACACTCTGTAGTGAGTATCCTAATTAAAATATATCAAATGTTAACTAATTGCCCTAAGGATATACCTGAAAACTAACCTGTGGCTGTAATACACTATCTATGCTGAAATATTTTAAAATACACTTTAGACAATATAAAAGGCCCTTCTAGAAAAGACTGTTTTTTTTTTTTTAAAGATTTTATTTATTTATTTGACAGAGGGAGAGAGTTCACAAGTAGTCAGAGAGGCAGGCAGAGAGAGAGGAGGAAGCAGGCTCCCCGCCGAGCAGAGAGCCCGATGCAGGGCTCGATCCCAGGACCCCGAGATCATGACCTGAGCCAAAGGCAGAGGCCCAACCCACTGAGCCACTCAGGCTCCCCAAGAAAAGACTGTTGATTCAACACTGATTTCAAAGGTCACCTGGATTCTTTGATTTTCTTTCTTTTTTAAAAAATATTTTTATTTATTTATTAGGGAGAGAGAAATCACAAGTAGGCAGAGAGGCAGGCAGAGAGAGAGGGAGAAGCAGGCTCCCTGCTGAGCAGAGAGCCCGATGCGGGGCTCGATCCCAGGACCCTGAGATCATGACCTGAGCCAAAGGCAGAGGCTTTAACCTGCTGAGCCACCCAGGCGCCCCTCTTTTTTTTTTTTTTTAAATCTGCCACTTTTGTCAAAAGACTCCTTGATTCCTCCCATCTCCCTTCTCTCACCATCGCTTCACTGGCCCATCTTGTGGGTCTGTCGTGCACAGCCCCTGGGAGGTATTCACAGGTGGGACAGCATTCCTTATTTGACAAGTTTGACTGGTGAGTGGTCCTTAATGCACTTAAAGCATCCCACGTTAACAGCTTCCCTGTTCGTCAGCAAATAAGAATCTACTCTTTCTCATTCTGTTTTTTATTTTTTTAAGGGCAGTGGTTCTCAAAGAGTAATCCATCCATCCCTGGTAGTCCTTGAGACATGTTCAGAGGGTCTGCAATATCAAAACTATTTTTATAATAGGTCTAAGATATTATTTGCCTTTTACATGATACTGTCATTTGCAACGATGGTGAAAAAGGGATGGTGGGTCCAGCATCCTAACACTAACCAGGACAGTGGCCCCAAATTCAAGAGGTCCTTGTAGTCTTTGCATTAAAAAAAAAAAAAAAAGCTAGTTTCTCTTAAATACGACTTTTTAAATAAAAAAAAAATCTTTAATGAAAGAACATAATTTATTACTTTTAATAAATTTTGGCCCTTCAGGAAACATCTTTTTCATATTTTATATAACAAAATGGAAAGTATTCATAAAGGATTTATGCTTTATACTGAGGTTATCTTGAGGTTGAATTAAGTTGTGAGCTGAACGATACTGGCCTTTTGCATGGGATACCATTTTTCTCCAAAAATCTCACTGACACACCAACTACAGTTTTTCAGATTTGTGTATTTCACAGATATTTCCTTGAAAATGTCAATTCAGAAAAAAACAAGCTACAGTATTCATTTTTAAGGAGAAAATTTAAAATCTCAGATGAAAATGAAAATGAAAACTTGTATCCACCCTCCTGAGCTTGAGAGCTTCCCAATTCTTAAAGATTTTTTTCTGATGAGCCCAGTGGTAATATTTAAGATGTGACTTTTTGGTATTGTATCATGAAATGTGGACTATTTGGAAGATCAGCCTAACTTGGTAAACCAGTATTTTCCAAAGTATCAATGAATGATGTCACAAAACCATGGGTAGTAAAAGAATTGTCCAGTATGTGAGATAAACCAGTGCATTTTAATATAATAGAGTAAAAATGTTTACTTACATGGTTAAAGATTCCACACTGTAACTATACTTAAAAAAAAAAAAATCCTGCACTTACTGAGTTTTGGTCTAGTTTCAAAAAATCATATCCACATTTATCTGAAAGGGCCATTAAAAATACTCCCACTTTCCCCAAGTATGTATCTGTGTGAAGTCAGCTATCTTTCATATACTTCATCAGGACTGACATAGCTCCACAGATTGGATATGGACCCATCAATGAGGATTCACCTGTTTCTATTAAGCCAATATTAAAGAAACTTATAAAAATGTAAAGGGCATGGCCACTCTCCTCACAAATTATTGTTTCTTTAGGACATATAATTAGTTTTCATAAAAATAAGTCATTTTAAAAATAATGGATTTAGTGTCATTCATTTTAAATAAATAAGTAAATAAGCTTAAAATTTTAAGTTTTAGTGTCTGATATAGTAAATAGTGACAGATATAACCCACATAAACAAAACCCTTTGGGGCCCAGACAATTTTTACACATATATGGAGGTGTCCTGCGACAAAACTTTGGACAACGCAGTTTTAAGAAACTGCGTTTAGGGGTGCATTGGTGCGTTGTCACCAGCTCTAAGGAGGAGAGAGAGGTTGGGTTTTTTACAGGCTGACTGTGGTTTCAGAGATGGCGCCTCAATGTGTTCGGAAGAGAAACAGCAGCAGTAATGACCAGGATATGGGGCGCCTGACTGGCTCAGTGGGTAGAGCACAAACGTGACTCTTGATCTCAGACCTGTGAATTCACGCGCTGTGTTGGGCATGGAGCCTACTTAAAAAAAAAAAAATAACTGGAATAGCACAAGAGATTTTGAAGATTTTTTTTTTTAACTTACTGTTTTTACCCTATCTATAGCAGTCTTTTTTGGAAGGAATTTCAGTATTTATATACAAAATGATTTCTTCCAAAGTATATTCCCATTTGTACCCCATTTGAGAGTCACCTTCAACAAGTATGTGTATTTCTGTATTTTTTTCTACTCCTGAACACAAACACCATCACACTTTGCCTCTCTATTGAATATTTCTCCCAACACATTTGTTTCACCTAGAATTTTGTTTTACTTTTTACTTATACATTTTATTTTTAGTGCAGAATATTAAATAAAGTTACTGACATTTCATAAATGTCTATGCCACCATCCTTCGTTGTCTCTTTGGGTTCAAATGTCTTTTTTTTTTTTTTTCAAAATGTCTTTTTGATGACTTATATCCTTTCCTAATTTTTTTCAGGCAGGTTTGACTCTAGATAATAAACTTTCTTACTCTTCAGCTGCTTCACAAGTAAATGATAATTTAGTATGTATTTATTTTCACAGCTATGTACTTTATTACTGTCTATTTTTGCTGATGAAAAATCTAATATTTCCTTGTAGATACTCTGTTTCCTTTTGCATCTAAATGTAGGCAATCCAGGCACAATAGCAGGATTAAAAAAGAAAGACATATTTGGGGAAAGCAATGCTTCCAAATTTCACTGTATAGACAAATGTCAACTTTGCTTTTAATTTAGGCTTATGTCCCTGGACCTATCACTGCTCCCAACCCATAAGAGATAGCCAATATAATTTTTGTTGCCATTTTGTTTTGTTGTAATTTTTTTTTAGTAAATTTTTATAAAATTCAAACCTATCGACAGTTGAGATGTTGCTAAAGAATGTTAATTCGAGAGAATTCTAGATGCCAAAGTTTACGGATCACAGAGATAAATTGAGAAGTCAGCTTGGTGGTTGGTATTGGTAGAAACCTCACGTCTGTTCCCTTTTTCTAGTGCAGAGACATTCGTGCTAAATTTTGCAGCTTGCGCTGAAGCAGACTTCTGGCCCAGAGTGGTCAGAATGGTGTGGTATTTACTCTATATCATGCCTTGGAGTGAAGTTCTGAGGACTCTTTAAGGACTTAGGGTCGAGGTTTGAGTGAAAGGGCAGAAGTCAGGAACAAAACAGATCAGAACCCCACCAGCCAGTGAAACACAAGTTGGTGTGAAAGGGAAAGGTCTAGGGCTTTTAGAGAAAACCTCTTAACCAAAACAAGGGTTCGTGATGTGGGTACCAGTCCCCTGGCTCATTTACAATGACAGGTCAGCTATCTTGAGGAAGTTACTGTGGTGTCATGACAATATACTCTGCAAACTGCATTTACATTTAGAAGAAAATGTTCTTAATACTATTTTTCTAAAAATCAATTTATGTGTAGGCGGTCAACACCAGATGTTAGCAAGATCCTATTATCTGATTCTGCTTGTTTAGAATCACACCCTAATTCTGGTATCTTTTTTTTTTTTTTTTAAGATTTTTTTATTTATCAGAGAGAGGGAAAGAGAGAGAGAATGAGGCAGAGATCATGAACCAGGGGAGGGGCAGAGGGGGAGGGAGAAGCAGGCTCCCCGATGAGAGGCTCAATCCCAGGGGCTCAATCCCAGGACCCCGGGATCATGACCTGAGCAGAGGGCAGACAGTTAACCGACAGCCATTTAGGTGCCCTCCCATATCTTGCTGTGGGTACTTTGTAGGGAATATTGTGTTTATCACAATGCTTTTTAAAATATCTTTTAACCATTGGGGATATGTAGGGTATTATATTCACTGCCTAAATCGTGTGCGTGTGTTTGCACACACACACACATGCACACACGCACATGTCCACCGAAGCAGATCCTCATAAATGGAGACTCAAAGTAAATTCTCTGTGGTCAATGAACCAAAACGTGTCTGCAACAAGGAAAAAAAAAAAAGGTTTACCAAATACCCCGCCTTCCTTTCTTCTCAGTCTAGGTAGGTAACTGCCTCGAATTCCATCTTCGCAGGTGGATTGCTGTGGACAATTGAATCCCACTACACTCCTTGCCAGTACTTGTATCTCTGAGCTTTTCCTTATGGTCATTCGCCTTCTCCCCATACCAGTGATGTGAGCAGGAACAGGGGATGCCATTCTCTGTAGCATTTGCATTTCTGATTGTCTTTGACCCTACTCTTCTGCTCTGAGTACCAAGGACAAAAACAGTTTCCTGGTTTTGGTGCAGTCTGGAGGTGGCTGTGTACATTTGATTTTAAATTCCTCCCCAGGAAAACCTTGGTTTTCCTTGGAAGCTGGCCAACCCGGCCCCCATGTTACACCTGCTTCCAGCTGCCACCTTTCATGAGCCTGCTGGGTCAGAACACATTACGGTGGCAGGCGCCAGCAATGGTACATAGTCCTGAAAGGCGGGGAAGCTGGATCAGAAGGTTTACCCTGTGAAGATCTTGCTGAAGAACAGGGGAAAGAATTCAGCTCTTTATCAGCAGTTTTGAGTTCTCTTGCCTTGAGGAGCTGAGAAAGCATGTCTCCCCGAGTCGGAAGCAGAGAATTAGGCACTGTGTTCTAAGCGGTGGGTAGTGGGATTGAAATTTATAGGCAGAACTCAAATGGGCAGGAAAGTGGCCATGTTTCTCTAAAACTGGAGACCATTTTCTCCCAAACTGCTCAGTCAGTTTAAAACCCCAATCAGGTCATTTTCCTTGCTCGGATACTGTCCCCTCCTCTTCTTCTGGGACGGTGTGTGGATAGGGAGTCAGAAGTCCCATGACAACAAAGAGGAAATATCTGCTTTGCAGATGATCTCGTTTGTGTCCTTACTGGCTTCTGCTGAGACTCCTGCTCTCTCTGAGGCTGTGGTTCCTGCAGGGGGAGGAGGAGTCTCCCAGCTGGTGGAGCGCATTATTGCTCCTACCCGATGTACCATGACTGCTCTGGGCTCCTTCCTGAGCCACCTGGTAACCAGGCAGGCGCCCTGGGTCAGTTCTCCTGTACTCCTGGAAGTTCAGCGATAGTATCCACTTGGCTCCTGGATTCGAACTGATCATCCCGAATCCTCCATGATGCGCTCCTTCTGCCCTTTGCCGTGGCAAGTATCTGGTGAGAATCGTACTCCTGTTATGCCCAGATTTTGAGATCCCCAAATACCACCAGGGAGCCGAGTCCGATGCAAAAGCAAAAGAGCCCTTTATTCAAGCTAGCTTGAGCTCTCCCTCACACTCACCGACACAGCGGCGTGGTGTAGAGAAAGAGAGCGAGTTTCAAAAAGCACAACAGTTTTAGAGGGGTCAGTGGCCAATGAGATTGTAACACAG
>CM052802.1:122320226-122350556 GCA_028533885.1 Nasua narica
GGGCAAAAGGCGGGGCTTATATTCTTTCCCGGGCAGGGGTTCCGCGTTCCTATTGACTAACCCAAACCCAACCCATAGGCCGTCTGGGCTAATTAGCTCAAGGGAGGGCTGAGCCACACTCAGACCCTCCCAGAGGCAGGTCCTGCAGGGGCCACACACAAGAAGGCGGGTGTAAGCAAAAGGAACCAGCCCTGCTCTGCTCCTTCACTCCAAATGCTTAGCTAATTCTCTACCCATCTTGGGCAGGTGGGTGGAGTGGGCAATAGGTTCTTCTCCGAATCTTCTCCTTGCCTTGCTGGTATTATGGGAGACCTACCAGAGGTGTGTGGGTGGCTCTTTCAGGCCCTCTTGCACGACATTGGCCTTCTAATCAACATCGAGGCTGCTTGCTCAAGGCTGGGCTAGGCTCCTGCTAGAGGGAAGGGCTTGCTGTGCTCTATTTACCAGCAAGATCTCTCTGACCTACTTTGTTTAGCTCCGTGGGAATTGGGAGGGGCCAACTTTGAATGAGCATAAGAGAAATAAAAGTACCTAAAACTTTCGCAAACACAATGTTCCCTATCCTTACACATATATTCTTATACATTATAACCATCGTATTTTTTCAATCCTCTAGGTGAACATCCCACCTTGAATTCAAGAATTCTGAGTTCCTAATGTTCCTTGGTGGTGCACTTTAAATGCTTAATTTTCCCTTGTAATGCAAATTCTATTATCTATGATTTGGTAATTTGCCTATTTTTTTAAATAACAAATATTTAAAGGTCCTTGTGTGTATATATATACATATATATCTTCTAGAAGAAAAATTTCTAAAACTTAATTTCTGGTAAACTTAGTTACTTGTATTAACAGGTATAGAAAAGAATTCATCTCAGTAAAAATATAAAGAAAAAAGATGTGGTTCAAATAACTAAAGCACAGAGATGAGAAGATAGAACATTTTTAGAAGTTGAACATCTGCTCAGTGTCCCCAAAACCTGCAAAACATAGGATTTCATATCTGGACCCTTACATTTCTTGCCAGATATTGCTGGTAAGCTGCAGAGACACTGGTCTCTTTTGATTTGATAATTCTGGTCTCTGATCATAACAGTGTTCAGGAAGGAAGTACGGTGAATTGGGGAGAAATTAAAATATATACCGAGACAACTGTGTTCAGTAACCACAAAATACTTTATATGTGTGCGCGTGTGTGGTAGCTCTTATTGGGAATAAGGTACTATACTTTCTTTCCTTGCCAGGTGATAGAAAATACGGTAAATGTATTTGAAGGCATGAATGTTGAGAATTGTGAATCCAGGGATACATTTCTTCTTCTGAGTCAAGGCCTAACATGTCCATTGCAATTAGGAAACTGATTGCCATGTAAGAACTAAGTCAGAATGAGAGTTATGATTACAGGTGGAATTTGTATAAGTTATGATTATAAAGAGCAACATACAGTGTATAAAACATGATTGCTGCTTTGGATCCTCACAATCATGCTTTGAGGGAAGAGTTACGTTCCTCCTAATTTACTAGTGAACCCAGCTGTTAAGTTAGTTTCACAAGGTAAATCAACCAAGAAATGAAGCTGGGATTCACAGCTTATAGTAAGAATTTTGGGTAGATCAATTCTCTACTAATAGATCTTTAGGTACATTTGTGAACATTCTTTTATTTAATATTTTAAAAAAACTGAAATAATGTCGTCTCCGTTAAGACACTGTTAGTTGTTAATGTGGTTCATTTGCTTTAATTTTTGTTAGGAAACTTTCAAACCTATAGGAAATTAAAGAGAATAGTATAATGGACGACTGTATTCATGAACTAAATTTGATAATTGTGCACCTTTCATTATATTTGCTTTATACTTTTTTTGCTGAAATATCTAAAATAAATTATAGGCTTTATGATAGTTCATCCCTAAATATATTAGAAGGCATTCTCCAAAAATAGACATTTTTCCTAATTAACCACCTGCTTTCCAACACACACAGACACACATATATACACACAGTGAAAAAGAGAATTGAGAAATAAATGTCACTCATTTACTCAATTTTATGACACATTTTTCACGTAACACTGCTTATTGGGATGATTATTATTAGCATAGGTATCACTCTTTGTATATCTTTGTACGTGTGTGTGTGTATGTATGTATGTATTCAAAAGCAAATTTGAATATAAGGTGAGCCTTGCGACTGATTGCATTCTGGAATCACAGGCGTGTGTTAGCTTGCATGAGGATGTTATAAGGAAAAGTCTCTTCTGTATTCTGTATACTCACATTCTCCTCTATCTAGTGGTCTTGATATGTTAATAATTTTTAAAGTAAGCTTTGTTTTCCTGGAGAGTCATGCTTTTAACGCTCTTCGGTGGAGGGACATGCGGCCTGGCTTCGCTGATCTGCAAACAACACCCCCTCTGAGTACTATTATCATCCAGACAGTTTTCTTACTGTGCAGTTATGAAGGTTTATGACCAAGTTATAAACAGGAGAAGGGAGCTTATGTTAATGAGGTCAACACTGTTTCTGTTATGTCTTTGACTTATTAAACAGTCCCCCAAAGGGAATACCTTTTCCAAATGAGCTAAATAGAGAGAGATACTTGGGCCAGCTGAAGACTTACACTGCAAGTGTACTTAATGATGTGCAGCTGGGTCTAAATCCACGTGGAGCCACTCGGGACGCCCAGCCCACTGCAGCGAAAACCTTAGTATTTCCTTACGTGTTTGTATAGATGGTCACTTCCACGGTTATTTCTTTGTCTCAGTCAACACGAGCTGTCATAACAAAATACTGTAGGCTGCATGACTGCACCACAGGAATTTGTTTTCTCAAAGTCCTGGATGCTGGGAAGTCCAAGATCAACGTGTTAGCGGATTTGATTTCCTCGAAGAGCTCTCTTCCTGGCTCGCAGATAGCTGCCCTTCCCACCGTGTCCTTTCATGGCAGGGAGGGAGAGAGAGAGAGAGAGAGAGAGAGAGAGAGACAGAGAGAGAGAGCAAGCGAGCTCTCTGGTGCGTCTTCTTATAGAAGACTGCTAATCCCCTCACGAGGGCCCACTCTCATGACCTCGTCTAACCCTAATTAGATCCCAAAGACCCCCACCTCCAAATGCCCTCCTCTCGGAGGTTAGGGCTTCAACATATGCATTTGCAAGGAGGGGAGCAAACATTCAGCCCATAACCGTCTTCATCTGGGGAGTGAGTGAATGAGGGAAAAAATTATATCTATTTTGTTAGATCATTTGGTTTACAAATCAGCCTCTGAAGATTTAGGTTGTTTGTGCTTTATTCCCCAGCTGCTGGGCTTGGTGTCAGAGGAGTTGCTTCTGTTACGGTCTGGTGATGATACTTGATCGAATGGGAGCATCCATCTCACCACCGAGTCAGAATAAAAGCAGGCATCACAGAGAAGTTCACATACTGTGTGAAGGGTTGATAGTTGATATAGCTCGTTGTAGCACAATGGATCAGGGCCTGCTGGTTGCGGGTTTTGTAGTGATGTTGCAATGTTCTATCAATTTGCAATTATAGTCTTAGCCCCAGATTTGTATAGCCTTTGATAAGGAAGTCACCAGCTTGCTGTTGGGTGGGGCGGGTAACCAGACAGCTGCTCATGCATACCAATGAGGGTTTTGTCAATGCAGATTTGGAGAGCCCTTTTAAAAATTTAGCCCTAAGTGTCTACTTGGAGCTTCGGTGTGATATGTGATAGGAGACCACTTAACCAGCAAGTTTACCTCTAATTTTAGCTTCACCTGAATTAAAGCCGGCATGATACCGCATACTGCTGCAGACATTAGCAACTTCAAAGTGCGGAGAGAAAGAACCTGAAATTAGTTGCAGTCCAAGGGAAGAATCACCAGAAAGTCACTGATGGTTTTGTGTTGTTTTCAAAATTTCAGGAAATCTCTGATGAATATTAGGGTAAAAGAGATAATTTGCTTCTTCATAGGAACACATTTTTAATGCCATTTATTTCCTACTTTGGCAGCCTAAGACAATCAGCCTACATACAAAGGAAGCCAAACAAAACAAAACAAGCTGTTTGGGGAATGGATTTTCCAACAAATTCCTCTCCAGTGAGCCAGGGTCCTTAGTAAAAAAGGATGCTTTATGTCTTCTGCTTACTCCTTGAACATCTGACCATTGGGCTGCTGAAATGTTCCATAAAGCAAGACAGCCGAATGGTCATTGTACCATTTTGTTCTGAATATGTGGCCCGCCCAGGCAGATAAGCATTGTTCTTTGTGTGAGGGGACAAGGAAGGTAAGCTTCCCATATCCTCTCTGAGATAATCCAAGTGACCGCTTCATATATTAGCTCGGCCTTTCTGCTCCTTGAGAGACCACATCCCTGATTTCATCTGCGCTTGCAGCAATCTTCAAACCCAAGTGCCAACCAAGTGAATCGAGGCTACCTGTTCTCCTCTACTGCAGCTGATACAGGATGATGATGGAGGGAAAAGGGGATAGTCACCCTTAGCATAATAGGCACAAAGCAACAAAATAGAAAAATAGCCGATGAGTGAGAGCTACTTCTGTAGGACTCCATGGTTTCAATTAATAAAACAAATATTTATTTTGTGCTGGGATGTATTATAAGATTTTAAGACCCAAAGATATTAAGGTGCTGTCTTTACCTTCAAGGGATTGGCAGAGAGGCAGATGGAAATATGCAGATGAATGAAAGTATTATGCACACTGCCCTGCAAGTCCCAAGTCCATCTTGTTTATGGGGTGGTGGATTCCGAAGAGTGCACCAGATCCCTTACTGGGGATGTCAGGAAAGGCTTTAAAAAAAAGGCAGAGGAAGACTTTTGGGGGTAAACGTTACCAAAAAATAGTACAAAGCAGTATAAGGTAAATAAGAATGAGGGGAGCAAACATCTACTTAATAGGCGTTGAGAGAAGGGAGAATTCACTCTTGTTTAGAGTGGAAAGGGAAGATAATGTAAGAAAGGGAGTTGAGTAATATTTCTTGTGGAGTATGAAGGTGAAAAGTCGTAAAACCTGACCTATGCTGACACTGCCTTAGTCCCTGCTTGTTTGTGTAGTCTCTGTGGGGTCGGCGCCAGGGGCTCTAGCATACTTGGGGCAACAGGAAGTCGTGAGCTTCTCACTGCCTCTGAAGATGGGAAGATTGGGCTAAATCAGCCCGAACTGCCTTGTGATAGCCATGTAACTGTGTAACACGCCACTCTGTGGTATGAGAGAAGACATGTAAAGTTTATTTCCTCTAAACATAAATTCCGGGAGGCAATCTCAGTTTGCATTTTGAAATAGCTTCTATAGCTCTTAGAAGCTCTTAGACTATTCTCAAGAAATGTCTGAGTAAACATCCTTGGATTCCTGAATGAATGACTTCCCTTCTGAGTGGCTGGCGGCATCGTCTTACCACTGCGTAGAGAGTGGACTCTTGGTTGGGCAGACTGTGTGATTTTAATGATCACTGACGCACTAGCTTTTGGTTTGACATGAGAGAAGGGATGGATTTGTCAGATTTCTTCAAAGATATCTCTTTCCAACTGAAGAAATTCCTCATGTGTAGGCAACCAGTCACCCACGTGTGCAAGCCCCAGATGGGAACGTCTGAATGTGGGTGTGTGTCTCTTCTGGATGTGTGTACCTTTCTGTGGACACAAAAAACAAAAAGATCTATAAATGGGTTGATGGATTTAAAAAAGCCTAAATCAGTATATGACATTAGTTACATTTTTATCAATGCCTCCTTTTCAATCTTTGAATAATTCTTTGATGTGCAACAGTGCAAGCTTTGTAGGAAATTTTGTTGTGGTGGTGGAAAGACCTCAGAGTTTTATTTATTTTCATTTTTAAAAGATTTTATTTATTTATTTGAGAGAGAGCAGGAGCCCGGTGGGGGCAGAGGGAGAAGCCAATTCCCTTCTGAGCAGAGAACCCAATGGGGGACTCGATCCCAGGACCCTGGGATCATGACCTGAGCCGAAGGCTGACTCTTACCCGACTGGGCCACCTAGGTGCGTGACCCCAGGGTTTTAAAGGGTTGGAACCCTGGTTCCTTAGCTGTGCCTTGAATTATCTCTGAGACCCTTCATTTTGAAGGACTTTTTTTTCCTTCTTCTTCTTCTTCTTTTTTTTTTTTTTTTTGAGAGAAAGAGAGAAAAGGGGGAGACAGGCAGAGAGAGAGAGAATCTTAAGCAGACTTCATGCTCATCATGGAGCCCAACGTGGGGCTTGATCTCACAACTCTGGGATCATGACCTAAGCTGAAATTGAGAGTCGGATACTTAACCAACTGAGCCATCCAGGTGCTCATTTTCTCCTTTTTTGAATGGAGTGAGTTAAATTAGTGATCTATACAAATCCTTCACATTCAGTATTCTATGATTCTAGATTCTATGACTAAACCAGAGTGATCTGAGTTTCAGAAATCTATTGTTAGGAACATTTGCGTCATTTGATTCCTACATTCAAGCTGGCTACCAGACCACAGCTCTCTGTCTTGTCGCTGGGAGACTGATGTGCGGGGTGGCAGCACTGCCTGGATTTGGAAGTTGAGTCGGCGAGAACACAGATGGGAGGAGAGGATTTACAGAAGGTCGTGTTTGCCACATGAGTAACAAAGCCTGTCCCAGGAGAAAGCCATGTTTTCCCTGTGGCTTCTAGCTACCTAGGAGGAGCGTGGGCTCCACTAGAGTTTCTACCCTCTGATTCTGCCTTGGGGTGGCAGAAGAGTTAATAGGTGATTATGACCTCTTGATAATTTGGGGTAGCTTTGTTGTGTCACTGTAGGGAGCAATGGCTGCCAGGTTGAGTTAGGACCTTTTATCTGGAGTCTTATGGAGAGTCAGTTTATAAGATTCATTCCATCCATCCTCTGCTGAATTCGTGTGTATCTGACCAGGCATATCAATAATTGTTTCCAGTCTAATGCATTGATCCCTTGCTATTATATGTAAGGTATATGCAAGGTAAAAAATGTCTAAAAAAACCATGACAATGTTTGGGTTTTTATTCATGAGTGCTGTTAAATTTATGATGGGAAATGACTAGTTAAGCTCAAAAACTTAATCTAGTTCATGCCTAATGGAGAGAATCCCAAGTGACCCATGAGAAATATTTGCGTGTTAGAACTACTTTTTCATTTGATAGAGAAATGGCTAATTTAATTTTGCCAAGTTGAAATATGTAGGACAAATTATAATAGTCCATTTTACTTCTTAAGGAATTTTAATTATTTGGCTTACGTGATACCCTATCATGTAAAATGTTTTCACCCTACAGCTTTTTAGTTGTTCTAGTTCAATTTAAAGTCAGAGCATGAGGGTCCTGGTACTTTTGATACTGATATTTCAATTAAGGCCTAGGATGTGGACAATGATGAGAAACTAGAGGTATAATTTCCTTACTTGTAAATGTAGATTAATATTTGAACCTGACTCCACAGTTCAAAGAATATTATGGGAGAGTAAAACTCCATGCCCTATAAGCATGAAGGGGGTCATTTCCCAGGTAGCTTGGATGATATACTGACTATGGTTATAAGGCTTTCTAATCCTTTGATTCACTTTACATTCTAAATTTAAACACTAGGGAAGGAAATCCTGGGGTCCCATTCTTACTTTAAATACATCTGAAAATATGTAAATGAGATGGACACAACCACCTAAAATGTTTGGGCAATTTCTACTTAGAATGATTTATACTGGAGAGTTGCAATTTGTAAAAATCTGGTCACCTTCACTAGGTTCAAAGAAGTACTTGTTTGTAGGGACTATAGTTCAGGAACCATGCTAACTTCTGTGGCCTCAAAACAGTATTTCTGGAGGTTCCTTTTTCTATGGGATGAGAGAAACCTGAGATTTAAACAATTTTCTCATTGCTAATCTTTTTCTTCTTTGTTTCTTTCTCTTATCTCTTTCTTTTTCCTTCCCTTCCTTTATTCCTCCCTCCATCCCTCCCTTCCTCTTTTTCTTTTTCCTTTTTGTTTTTCCCAAAATACATTGAAATCTTTTTTTTTTTTTTTTCTCTTTGAGTACATAAAAGTAGAAACAGGTATGGAATAATACTTGGGTAGATAGTGATTCAGAAAACTTCACCATCAACTTCGTCTTGTTTGTGAAGGTGCGCTGACTCCTTCTGCTGGCTCCTTGGGGAGGATGTTGCTCCCCTACAAGAATTTGTGGCTATTGACAAGCTCCATGTAGAGGCCTGGCTGGCAGAGGGGTAACTGCTCCACTTGGTCCCAGGAGCCTTGCAACTGTAGAAGGAAGGAATACTCTTCCACCTTTCCATTATGCAACATTTCCATTGAAGAAACTCTGTTCTGGGGAAGATTAAATGAAAAAAAAAAAAAGATTCTGTAGATAAATATATGTATTTGAAGAATACTGGATTAAATAAACTTGATAGGTATAAACTTAAGTTAGGACTTCTCATAGTCGTTAATATGCTGATTCTTATTATGAATATCCTGATGAGGAGGTATTATGGGAAAGACCTTCTAAATGTAGTAGACCAGGAGCCCTCTTTCTGGTGAACATCTATTAAAGGTTGTAAAAGAGTCAAATTCTGAGGACAAGTGTTTGGACAAAGCTGTCTTAACCACCACCAGCTTTCCTCCCTTTGCTTGGAGGTGGGTGTGCAAGAAGGATGCAGAGAGTTCTAGTGGCTTTTTGGTGGACACACCTCCCTTCAGTGGAGACTTCCCAAAGCTGGGCTCCTGTGTCTGCAGCTTCCTCAACATCCTCTGCTGCCTCTGTCCAGTCTCTGTTGGCATGGAAAGTAGAAACTTCTCCATGACTCAACTCCTCTCTCACCACGAGCCTTCCATCTTGAGGCTCATGTCAACACTCCATGAAAATGGAGGCATCATGTATTTGGCCCCCCTTGTCCCTTTCCTGTTACAGTCTGTTTCATTTCGTATTTCATTTTCATCCTGGGCTCTGAGAACTTGTTGCTAGAGACACTTTAAATGACTTATAATAAAAGGGCATTTTATCTGAATTCAGAAAAATAGTTGTTATTGAAAAAACAAAAAAAAAGTTGTTTTTTCCCCCTGAAAAACATGTTTTTGAAAGTGTTCCCTTTTTAAAAAAAAAAGATTTACTTATTTATTTTAGAGAGAGAGAGAGAGAATGAGAGAGTGGGGTCGAGGAGAGAGGAAGGAAGAGAGAAGCTCAAGCAGACTCCCTGCTGAATGTGGAGCCCGTTGCTGGGCTCGATCGCACAACCCTGAGATCATGACCCGAGCAGAAACCCAGAGTCTGAGGCCCAGTGGACGGAGGCACCGGGGTGTCCCAGAAGTGTTCCCTTTTTCTTTTGAATCCAGATCATGACATACAGAGCAACAAGTAAGAGCACATGCACACGGTGTGACCCATGACCGTGAATGTGCAACAAAGGAAGAACAAGAATGGTCTCCTCTTTCCCTCCCCTTCCCTCCAAATACGAGCATCCAATGGCAGTGAGTGTCTGCTTTGATTTCAGGATTCTGCCCCTAACCGGGTCTGTGGCCTAGTGGAAGGTAGGCTCTCTGAGCTTAGCTTCTTCACCTGAAAGTAAGGGTAATTGCACTTTCCTCCTGGGGCACTTGGGAAAAATAGATGAGAAAACACCTGGAGAGCATGGAGGAGTGGGCCTGACACACAACAGGTGGCGTTTTTGCCTCGCATTCGTGTTTTTCCTGCGTTGTCCTCCTTGCACACAACTGGGTCCAGCAGAAGCCTTGGCTTCTTAGTGAAGCAATTTCATAGGTTTCAAAGGACGTGCAGGGCAGCTGGATCCTGGGAATGCAGCCGATTTCGAGCTGCGTGCTCCAGGGTCCCTTCGTGGGCAAGGGCTTCTGCAGATGTGTAGCGTGGCCAGACCAGAGCACCGCACTCCGGAACCAGAACTGTGGCACGAATTCCTCAAGGCACCTGTGAGGGGGAACCGCCGTGCTCAGACGGTGCTAGAAGGTAGTGCTGGTGCTGACTGTCGACTAACCTTCAGAGGACGTCGGGCCATTCATTCCACCCCCTGCTGCGAGGCATTCCTGTATCTAGATGTCCATTCATTGGGAAAATGGAAGGCATCTGCTGGTGGTACAGGTATATACAAATCAGATGACTCCAAGAGCAGCCAGAGGGCCCGGACTTCTTCCTCCCAATGGCCATAAAGGAGTATTATTTGTCACTTCTTAAGTAGGACATCTTAAACTGTCCGAGGTTTAATGGAAGGTGATAGCCGGGATGTTTCAAACTAATAGGGGCAAAATAAGTATACCAGCTTTTCCTCTAAAAGGTTTTATTTCCTCCCTCCCTCCCTTCTTTCACTCCCTCCTTTCCCTCTCTCCTTCCCTTTCCTTCCCTTCCCCCCTTCCACTCTCTCTCTTTTCCTTCCTCCCTTCCCTCCTCTGTACTTGTCTGTTGTTTCTTTCTCTTTCTCTCCCTTACACATTTCTCTTCGTCCCTCTCTCTTAGCACATAAAGACATCATTTAAAAATCTTCTCTGGCAGCATTTGAAAGGGAATATTCTTTTACCTGTAGTTGCTACTTACTAAGCATTTCAAGGCAAGCAACACTTTTCCTGTGCCCAAGAGAAATGGGTAATCTTTTGGAAACAGTCAACTTTTTGAAAATAATAATTTTCATTTCTATGGTGCTCCTGTGTCGTTTACAAAGCATTCCCATATGCCTAATCTCATTTAATCCTCCCAGACTTGGTTATCATCTCCACATTATAGATGAGAAAAATTTAGGGATTTAGGGAGGGCTAAACGAAGCAATTTATATGAAGAGTCTCAGCAAGAGGTTGGAACGTGGTAGGTGGCCGTGGATTCCCTTTTCTTTTTTCAGGTAACATGTCTAGTCTCCATCAACAATCCTTTTTACTCCTCAAAACAGACTCTTTCCACTTTAAACCATAGCCCCTAGGACAGGACAGTTGGCAGAACTGTACATTTCTGGAGTAGAAGGAACGGGAGGATGGCTATATGATCATTTCTCTATTTCCCTGCATCTGCCGTCAGAGAGCATTTCTTTGTATAGAGAGGGTGAGAAGGCCTATAACATGGCAATTTGGTAGGACAAAGAAAATGTACTCTTCTGCTTTTGTTTTGTTTGTAAACTTCAAATTTCAGTACACACATCTGTAGAAAAGGATCTTTTTTTTTTTTTTTTCAATTTGCTTTTTGCACCCACTCTATTCACTTATGTTAGGTGAACCACTATGTCAAAAAACACAATAAACTACCGTGCCCTGCAGGGCCCTCAATTTGAGGTGCACTGGGGACTGCGAGAGCCACACACGAATACGAGACAAGCACCGGCACAGAAGAGTGAGCGCCAAGTGGTCATTTTGTTGGAATGCTTCACAGAACAGATGGGCTTTTATGAGTTTTCTGAAGTTTGTTATTATAAATCTAAACTGTTGTTCTGAGGATTCTTTTCTTCTATATACATTTTAATATCTCTGTTTTTGGTGCTTATGAAGTGCAAGGGACCAGCCAGAGGGTCCCTCTCCTTAGAACTGGGCCTGTCAAGGCAATATAACCTTCCCTTGTTAGGCTCCTCCAGAAGCCCTCACTCTACCCATTCAAGCCGTGCAGCTGGGGGAATAGATTTAATAGGAGGGTCTGTGACCACATCTGAGGCATTGTTCAGGGAAGATCGTGCTTCAAAAACACATTTAACTGCCAGATCTCATAATACCTCCAGTGTTTCTTTTTTGCTCACACAGGCTAAGGGAGGTTGTGGGGGTACAGGAATGGGGGAGGCACAGGGGCTCTCCTCCACGTGGTCACTCAGGATCCAGGCTGATGCAGGCGCCAACGTTGCCCCATGAAGTTTGCTAGGGCAAGAAAAGGAAGAACCTGGAGAAGCACAAAGAGAATTTTCGTTACCATAGCTCAAAATGACACATGCCATTCCTTTCCAAATTTCATTGACCAGAACTGGTGACATGGCCTTGCCTACCTGCAAAAGGATTGGGAAGTATGGTTTTTCATAAGCCAGGAAGGAGGAATAGGAAATGGAATTTGATGAATGCAGAGCTTCTGCTCAGTCTTTTAATTAGATGTTTGCAGAAATACATAGTTCAACGCTTTTGGGGATTTTATCGTGGGCATATGGTATATAGGCTTTGTTCAAAGAAGAAAAAAATACATATAATAAGAGCAATCAGGTAATAAAAATATTTATCTTTGCCTTTAATTAAAATATTTTTATACATATAACTAAAATGTTTACAAGACAGTGGCCTTTTAAAGGTCATTTGCCTAAATAAAACAACCTTACATTAAGCGTGCGCTAATATTGAGCCAGAAAAGACTCTAAAATTTCCTGGGTGGGTAAGACAGGCCAAGGTGGCATGAATTATACGTGTCTTTGGTATGAGGACTCTAGACATTTAAAAATTTAAGGCGATAGAATTTAAAATAGGAATTTTTGAGACTTCCTTTGCTGCTTCAGCCTGAGAAGGGCACTTCTTAATAGTTTTTTATGCATATTTTCATCTACTTTTAAATATAAAAAAATTAAAGGCAAAGTCCTAATATTTGAAGGTGAAAGGAAATCGCTCATGCATTTCTGGCAGCATTATAAATTAGTACAGTCCGTTGGGAAAACAGACCAGCAAAATGTATCAAAAGCTTTGCAAGTACAGTATCGCCACCAATATGTCAGAGTCATAAAAATGCTTATAACCTCACTAATCCCACCCCTGGGAACCTAACTCAAAAAACAGTTATCCATGATCAATCATCTCAGGTAACATTCATGAAAGGCAATGTGGTTGGCTGCCACCCCAAAAAACTACTTTGATAAGGTCATAACTTGATTAAAATGAATGGAGGGGGAATAAAGATCATATAGCGTTCATTATATAGATCATTCTCAAAATTGCGTGAGTAGACGTTCTAGAAAGCATCTATTAATGAATAAGTTATTTGTAATAAATTCCTGCTTCTTCCATTTTTCTTCAAGATCACTATTGACTTTATGAGCACCTCTCGCAGATCCCCCAGAAGTTTTCTATTCTATATACTGTCTCTCCAGTTTTCAAATAAACACTTACAAATGGAAGTCTAGTTTTTATATCTTAAGTGTTGGCAAAATACTTAGGTAACTGGGTGGCTTTAAGAAGTATTCATGCTTCATATTGGCACATTTTTCCAGGTCTGGTCTCCCATCCATGTATTGAATTCTTTTTTTACTTGAAACTTTTTTTACTTGGGTACTTAAAACCAAGATTTATTAAAATACCCTTAGCATATTTACAGTTGGAAGCCTTGAATGCAGTTCTCTGCAAATTCCAAAAATAAAGTTCTCTTTTAAAAAATTAACAGTGGTATCAACAGAATAGGGTAAATCCTCTATCACAGACATAGAACTCTTTGAATAGACAATCTACATTTTATAACCAATATATATTATGTACAAAAATACACTTGATGTGGTGAACAAGTAGTGTCAAGGAGGAAAATGTATGATATGTGAACTTTTTTGATTTCATGTTGTATCCAAAATCAATTCATAGGAGAAATAATCTTGTTTTTTCTGTTTGATTTTTGTTTTGTTTTGTTTTAGGGGATTGGTTAGAATGAGCTATTTGTAGGAAGAATGCCAAGCTTACATTTTTGTTCATGTCTACACTGCAGTTTGTAAGAAATCACTATTTTATGATTTGGGCAGAAAAAAGTGATTTGTGTAAAGAGCACCATGGATTTATTTCAGCATTATCTATTTCAAAGAAATAAAAGTATCACCCAAATACATAAAAAAACAAAATAATAAATGATCCACTTTATGGAATATTATGCAATTTAAGATAATTATTACAAAGTCTATGAATCACCCCATTAGAGTATAATTTAGATTTTTTTCTTAGAGCCGGGGAAGGGCAGAGGGAGAAGGAGAGAGAGAGAATTTCAAGCAGGCTCTGTGCTGGGCTTGATCTCACAACCTGGGATTATGACCTGAGCTGAAATAAAGAGTTGGACACTTAACCAACAGAGCCACTCAAGTACCCCTTTAGCAAATAAAAATAATAGCCACTTTCTATTGCCATCTGCTCTGTGCCAACCATGCTGTCTCCTCCCCTACTCCCACCCTAAGGTCAGACATTGATCGTAGAAGAAGTTCCCCACTGGACTGATAGTTTGGAAGTGAACGTACGTAGGTTTGGGGCACTGTCTCTCCCTCCCTCCTGAGTTTCCCTGAGCCACCCTCCATGTAAATCTTCTCAGGTTCCAGATAGCTCAAGGGCATAATGAGTGTGGTGTAGGGGAGTTTTACAGCTGCTTGTACCCTTTTCATGGCCCCCAAGCCCAACCATTATCCTGAGGCTGCAGCCCTGAGAGTCCTTGAAGAATGACTAGCCTAGCAGCTGAGCAGTGGGTGGCCGTGCTGGCTCCTCTGAGAGGCGTGGGACTCAGTGTGCTTGTCTGTGTGGGAGGGAAGACTAGGTTAAGACAGGAGCTGCATTAGTGCAAGATGATTGCAGTAGCAGAGTTAAGAGGCTAACCCAAGCTGTTTGTTTTGTTGTTTGGTTGGTGTTTTATTAAGATACTAAGTTTTTTCAGCTATATTGAAAAACAACACAAATTGTGTATATTTAGGTTGTACCACATGATTTTTTAAGTCGTGCAATGTGATGGTTTAATGCATGAATACGTGAAATTAACACAATCAAGGTAATGAACACATCCATCGCCTCACATAGTTATCATTTGGGTGTGTGTTTGTGTGTGTGCGCTGAGCACACTGAAAAATCTATCCTCTTAGTCAATATCAAGTCTACAATATCGTATTTATTAACTGTAATCACCATGTTGTGCATTAGCTCCCCAGAACACATTCATCTTGTAACTTAAGGTTCGTACCCTTTGACCAACAATCTCCCCATTTCCCCCATACCCCCAGCTCTTGGCAATAACCATCCTACTCTGGTTCTATGAGTTTGACTTTTTTAGATTCTACGTACAATAATGAGATCATACGGTATTTGTCTTTCTGCCTCATAATGCAAGCTTTTTGACTAATTCGTGATGTTAACACACACACACCAAAATTAAATTTTTCAACACAAAAATGGACTGCAAGCTAAGTACTTGCAACCATACACACTCACAAAAATTCTGAATAGCTTTTCTTCTCTAAATGTCCATGGGTCCTTTTAGTTTCTCTGGATGTGGTTTTGAAGAGATCCTATGAAGCTCCTGTGCAAAACTTTGTATATGTGGGCTTTTTTCAGCAGACTTTCAAAAGCACCGGTGATAAAACCTTCTCACCAGTGTCTAAGAGCCATGCTTAATCATGTCTTAACCCTCAAGTAAGGTTCATTTCATTCATGAAGAGCTATGTGAATACAAGTGCCTGATTGTGACCCACCTGAGTCACAGACAAACCCTACCCCTCCAAGACACCTAAAGATTTCTAACTTGGGAGCTTAAAATAGAAGTTCAGACTAGGGAGGTACCTGGGTGGCTCAGTGGGTTAAAGCCTCTGCCTTCGACTCAGGTCATGATCTCGGGGTCCTGGGATCAAGCCCCACATCGGGCTCTCTGCTCAGGGGGGAAGCCTGCTTCCCCCCCTCTCTCTCTGCCTGCCTCTCTGCCTACTTGTGATCTCTCTGTCAAATGAATAAAGTCTTTAAAAAAAAGAAAAGGAAGTTTAGACTGGAAGTTTCTGTGAACCCAGTCATCCTGATGGCTTCCTTTAAAAATGAGGAGGACATTGAACCTTAATGCACGTTGCAAATTTATATAGTTCTTCTTAAATTAAATTAAATTAAATTAAATTAAATTATATACCTAAATAATTTAATTCAAATTTATCATGAGATATATAAAAATATTGACGTTTCTTTTGACAGTTTCCCCAGAAAGAAAATATCTTTGTCCCCTTCACGTTCTCCTATGATCCCAGAACTACCACAAACTGTATCAAGAATGCCTCATTTAGATTACTTACTTGGCACTTTGTACCTTCCTGTGAAGCAAGCCCCTGTGATCCCATCTCCTGATAATTTATATTTCCATGAAAACTCTAGTCCGCAAACATGCATATTAGGTGCTCCTAGTGAGCTGAAGGGAGAAAATCTGTTCAATTAATTACTTTCCCATTAGAAAAGAGAGTGACAAGCATTGCCTTGAACTGAGATGTCACAAAACCATTAGTATAATCAGAATGTGGGGAAAACAGTGGGTTGTATGTATGAATCATATGATAAAGGTTCATAAAGAAGGAATCACATTTTATTTATTTTTGAAAGCCGGTGCCTAGGTAAGCGCCAGACTCCTGGAAAGCATTCAATAGTTGTTGAACAGATGAATGAGTGTTTGCCCCAGTGATTCGTATGTATGGCGCTGACGACCAGGGATGTGAAGGGTGCCAGACACAGCGAGGTAGTTAGAATCAGTGCAGATATGTTTTCATGATTTTAGATTCTTATTTCTTCATTGTCCTTCCTAAAAATAAAATACTGCCATCCATATTCTTGTGATTTTAGATGCCATAAAAATTGATGATTTGCAGATACTGCTAAGCAAATAGTGTAATTTTTGATGGATCAAAAATCAACATACATAATGCAGTGGACAGTCCTCATTTCTTCCCCAAAAGCCACGTAAAAAAAAAGAAATCATGTGTGTATTTTTGGTGTGTTTGTGCATGTCTGCACTCGCTTTCAAACACTGTTTGAAAACATAACTCAAACATAACTCATTTAATGTTCTCCATGACACTATGAGGCATTTACTGTCCTTATTTTCATTTTACAGTTTTTTTACAGAAACTCGAGACTGGAGTTACTTAACAAAATCAGTGGTAGAGCTGAGTTTTTAAACCAAACAGGCTGATTCTAGGACCTAAGCCTTCAGCTACTCTACTGTTCTCTCTGTTAAGATTTATTTATTGATTTGCAAGAGAGAGAGAAAGAGCATGAGCAGGAGGGGCAAAGGTAGAGGGAGAGAGAATCCCAAGCAGACTCCCTGCTGAGCACAGAGCTCACCAAGGGGCTGGATCTCATGACCCTGAGAGCATAACCTGAGGCAAAATCAAGAATTGGGACACTTAACCAACTAAGCCATACAAGGCACCCTATACTCTCTTTGTTTTAGGAAAATAACACTTTTACTGGCTCTTTGGCTAGAAGATTACAGTTTTCATATTGTATGGCAAGGATGAGAATGAAATAAAAACCAAAGAGAAAACAAAAATTGTAAAAATGAATTGCACTGTGGCTCACTGAACCCATAAATAGTTTCTTACAAACATGGCTCCTGGAATTGATCTTCTAGAAATAAATAATAATCTCTTTTTTTTTTTTCATTTTGAATCCTTAAAAACTCAACATTCTAGTTCTGTGCTTTAATTAGCAGCTGTTTCCAAGTGTGATAGGTGATTCATTCTAGTCTTAATATTGTATATAATTGGATCTCTAAGGCAAATTTATCTGTCAGAGTAAAATTGATCTCCAAGTAGTTCCCTCTAGCTAATACCTAAATTAGTTTCACCTGGACTCTGCCCTCTGATTCCTTTAAAATTATACTCAAGGAAGGAAAACTAACAGCTGGTATAGGAAGCAGTGATTTTATCCAAAAGATTATAAGGTGAGTCCAAGTTGAGTAGGAATGGAACAAGAAAACTAAACATGTTTATAGGCCAACTTTGGGAAAGTCAAGCTTGCAACCCATCATATTTAAAAATATGTAGAACCCATTATTTGAAATAGGTATTTCAACACCACTGGTCAAGACTCTTAAATCGGTGAGCAATACAAAGCTGTGATGAGTTGGAGGTTTGGGATCCCATTGTAAATTTCTTATTGTATAAACACAGTCTCTGTATATATGTCTGTTTTCCTCAGTTTTCCCTCTGAATTTTAAATAGCTCCAAGGGAGTGTCCAAATCTACTTCTAAATCTCACTGGGCTGAATATGCAATAGTTTCTCATTAAATAGATAACAAGGCACCCTTACACAGAGGTGGAGTCAACAGGGGCTTTTCGGTGTGAGTTGAGGGAGTCTTCCTGTTCCCAAGTTTTGCTCCCAGAAGTCCCCTACTTCAGTGGGGCAGTGCCTCCCATGCTACAGACAGTTGATCACCTGTGCTTCATGGCTTGTCCCCTCCCATTACCTTCAGGACCTCACTGCAGTCATCATCTCTCTGTATTATAACACATATCTCATTGTCCTTATCACTTATTTCTTGTCCATTAAGCCATGAATACACTTAAATTCTTTTTTTTTTTTTAAACATCTAATCTCAGGAACAAATGGTCAACCAAAGAGTTGAGAATTCTACCATCAACTTTTAATGGAATGAATCCTAGGAACGAAATTGGAAGACCCAGTTCTAATATCAGTAACACACTAGGTTTTGCCTTGAGTATCTCTAATCATCAGTTTCTTCCTCTGTCTAATGTGAGAAATTGGCCTCACTGGTTTTGTTCAAAGTATGTTCTAAAGTGTGCTCTGCAAATAGAATGGTTTTACCCTCAGACGAATCTATAGAAATACCCAAATATCCCTCTTAGATATCAGTGTTATATGGGAAAGCCTCCAGAAATCCCAAAGTTAAAAATAATACAAATATGAATTAAATTTTATACATTGTTTCTCTCTTTAAAGAAAATGGGTTAGGGGGTGCCTGAGTAGCTTAGTTGGTTAAGCATCCAATTCTTGGTTTACACATTTTGGATTTTAGAGCACCAGAAGTTGACCTAAGAACCAGAAGTTATTAGAAACTTTATTCCTGGGGTGCCTGGGAAGTGCATTTGGTTAAGCATCCAACTCTTGATTTCAGCTCAGGTCATGATCTCAGGGTCGTGAGATTAAGCCCCACATTGGGTTCTGTGCTCAGTGAGGAGTCTGCTTGAGACTCTCTCTCCCTTTCCCTCTGCCCCTCCTGCTCGTGCTATCTCTAAAATAGATAAATAAATCTTACCCAAAAAATAAAATGTGCTAGTATCTTATAATACTAGGATTCCAAGGGAGAAAGTTAGGGGCAATCAATCTGCAAAATCCCTACCAATGCAAAACCTTCCAGGATTATTATTACTATGTAATATCCACCAATATAGCACTATTACAATCAAAATATACTGGCTGGGGACGCCTGGGTGGCTCAGTTGGTTAAGCAGCTGCCTTCGGCTCAGGTCATGGTCCCAGGATCCTGGGATCGAGTCCCACATCGGGCTCCTTGCTCGGCAGGGAGCCTGCTCCTCTCTCTGCCTCTGCCTGCCTCTCTGCCTGCTTGTGTTCTCTCTCTGTTAAAATAAATAAAATCTTTAAAAAAAAAAAAGAAAGAAAGAAAATATACTGGCTGAGGTAGCATGTTAACCTAATGGGAACTATTAGCCTTATGATTATTTTCATCTAAAGAAACAGTTATCCAGTATATAATACATTAGAGCATATAGATACAGAGATGAAATTAGTAAACCTTTAGCGAAAGGAGTTTATGGTATAGGAGACGAAAGTATAAACTGTAAGAACAATAAAGTATTCGATGAAATTATATATAGAATACAGTGGAGACAAAGGAATGTATGGCCAAGTCTGGGAGGAAGTTGGGGGCCTAAGCTGTGATGGGCATCATTATAAGAAGATGCCCCTTATAATGACTTTTGAGGAGAGCCGGGGTTTATCAAGGAATGACAGAGAGAACAGAATGAACAAAGGCTCAGAAGCCTGACAGCCTGGCTCATTCAGAGGTCACTGGCAACACTTGCCAGAGCAATTTTAATGGAATTGAGGGGATGGAGGCCTGATTCACTTGAAATGACACATGAATGGGGAGGTCAGAAAATAGAGATGCATTTCAAGAAGACTGTCCATGCAGGAAGTCCGAGGGATAGATGGGCAACTACAAGGGGAGGATTTCCTGCATGTGAGTTCACCAGAACGCAATCTTCCCTGACAGTGAAATGGAGCAAGAAGCAATGGGAAGGCGTCAGAAAAATGCTGGAGGAGAAAAGTTCAGGGTGTTGCTGAAAAGAGATACGTGGGGATAGGAGAAAGCTTATATCCCTTTAAATCGGGCAGCTTCAAAGAGGGCTGAGAAAGTGCTGAAGACACAGACACATTTCTCTCTACAACTTGACTGTGATAAAAAACAAAACCTGTGTAACAAATTCTGATTTCTCGCTTTAAATATCCAGAAGGCTTGCTTTATATGATTTAGTATAAAAGGATGACATTTCACTGAGCTACTTCATAAAAATAGGAAATTACCTTTCCTATTTGTCTATGCTTATATATACCTTGAGGGTATCCAGTATGTTTCTGAGCAGGCTGTATAATTTGTTGCTCTGAGCTATATAAATCCAAAGATGAAGCAAAATATAACCAAGCACAGAGGTCTGGCTTGAGTTTAAGAGCTATTTTCTAGGGAAAGAAAATGTAATTCATAATATGCATTTCCGAGGAGGTAGCATTCCCAGCAAAGAGACCTATATTATTGTAAATATCAAGCAATCCCAGTCCTCTGCCTTCTCTTTACAATTTATCCTCCTCAAGTTGATAATAATAATAATATGTTCACTTCTACAGCATCTCAAATCTAAGGATTTCCAAGTGCTTTGTAAATGTGAATCAAATCTTAAGACACCCCTGTGAGGCAGGTGAAATTGTTACTAATATTTTATAAATAAAGTAATAGACGAGGGATTTACTAAGTTCACAGTCATATGTTTGTTGGTGCCTGAGAGTCTGGGATGAAAACGTGCATGTGTGTGAACACACAGACACACACACACACACACACACACACACACACACACACACACACACACACAGCGTGGACTCTGACTTCTGTGAAACCACTGGATGGAAAGAAGCATGTGTGGAGATCATTACAATAAAATAGAAGATACCTACAGGATGCAGCCCAGATTCGAGAGAGAAGAATGTGACCCCTGCTTGGGGAAATCAGGAAAAAAATTAAGGGGACAAGACATTTAGTCACAATCAGGAAGGATGATGAGGATCATTTGCAAGACATAGAAGGTGACCGAGATGAAAGTACATTGTGTATAAAGACATGAAGATAGGAAATTGCAGGGTGTGTATAAAGAACTCAGAGGAGTCCTGTGTGGTTAGGACAGGAGTTACCAGCTCAGATACTCCCCAGGCCAGCATGTAGTGGAAATGAAGTAAGTGTTCTGCATGGAGATCTGGTGGCCTGTTACCTGTGTCATCCATAGAGGGCAGGGCTACTCATTTCTAGTTGGGTTGTTGCCATGCCATGTGGGACGCAATATATCCTGCTTCAAGATAAGCCAGAGATCAGGATTGGAAATGAGCTCTCTGTTTTTGAATGTAAGTGACTATTTCGTTTTGTAAAATTGGCCGTGTAGACCTAAAATATCCCCACCATATCTTTGAGATAAATGTGATCAGTTGGCAACAATATTGCCACATCTTCAAATGTCAAAAGAAATGTCATCCCAATTTTCACTCTCTTCTTTTGGTTACAAGCAACAGAAATTAAAATCTGGTTAAGCTAGTCCTAGGAGCTGTATCTGGAAATGTGGAGAATCTATGGGAAACCTAAAGAATAAGGCATGAAAAATTAGCAAAACCCAGGGGCGATCAGACAGATGGAACGGGGCTGTTGTCACCACACAGAGTCACCTCTGTTGGCCTCCTGATGGTGTTGCTGCTGTCTGTGAACTGCTATTGCTGGGATCTTGACCTTCCTCTGTGGTGCATCCTTTCCTCAGTAGTTTTAGTCTCAGGATGGAGTTGATAGAGTCATGGTAAAATGACCAGGTGCAAGCTACTGAATTAGGGAACAAGGAGGATGATATAGCGCATCGAATTCCAGACTAGGAGATAGAGTGTTGCCTCTTGCCAAGACTCACACAATGAGGACAGGTGTTAGTGCTAGATAGCTCAAAAATGACAAATGTTTACCCAACATAGATCGAGATGATGGTGTAGTCATCACTCTCATCTTGGCCCAGAAATACTGCTTCCTATGTGTTCCTGGGTAAGTTGCTTAACCTCTCTTGGTCTCACCTTCTATAAAACTAAGGGGCTTGGGCCAGAGGGCCTTTTAGCTTTGTAATTTAATAGTTTTCATTGCCATTATCATACAGATGCAAAAAGTCCAGAAAATGTATATGACTTCTGTGGAATTGCCATAGTTCAATCGTCTAGAAAGTTACATAGCTGGAAAGACTAGCACATTGGTGTCTTGAAAGCTTCTGGCCTATATAAAGGCCTATAAAGTAGGCCTTTCAGAGGCTACAGAGCATTTCAAGAGACAAGCTATTCATCGTAATTCAGCTTTCTTCACTTTTATTTTTTTAATTCCACTGTAATCAGAAAATACACCATAAAGTGTGAAGGAATAGGTGAGAACGCATCTTTAAAGGCAGAAGTTGTCATATTGTATAAAAAATAAGACCCTACTCTATATACTATTTATAAAAATGCACATTAAATATAAAGGTACAGATAATTTTGAAATAGCATAATAGGAAGGTTTATCATGCAGTAGCTAAATAATAGGATATGCTGGAGGCTGGGGTGTCTGTTAAAAAGCCAGATAGGGGCACCTGGGTGGCTCAGTTAGTTAAGTGTCCAACTCTTGATTTCCACTCAGGTAGTTATCTCTGGGTTGTGGGATCAAGTTCCCATTGGACTCTGTGCTCAGCGGGGAGTCAGCTTCTCTCCTCTCTATCCCTCTCCCTCTATCCCTTTCCCCTCCTGCACTCTCTCTCTCTCAAATAAATAAATAAATCTTTAAAAAAAATGCCAGGTAAAGTAGACTTGCAAAGGAGTATAACCAGGAATAAAGGGGAGAACTTTATAATGACCAAGGAGTTACTTCATCAAGAAGACATAAAATTCCTAAATGTTTATGCACTTTATTAATCAAGTTAAAAGGATATGATACAAACCGATAGAACATAAAGGAGAAATAGACAAAGTCACAGAGTCAAAAATATCAATACTCTTTCCTCAGCATTTGTGTATAACAGGTAAACATCTAAAAGTATATGCAAGACTCAAACAACACTGCCAACATAACTGCCCTGTTGATAGATACAGATCAGTCCCTCCAAAACCAGCAGAACACAAATTCTTTTCAAGCATAGATGAAACATTGACCAAGAGAAACCATGTAGTAGTTTGATAAATTTAAAATGATTGAAATAATCAAAGTATGTTCTTTTATCACAATAAATTAAATTATAAATCAATAATAGATACCTAAAAAATTCCAAATGCTTTACATTACATAACACTCTTTAAATAATCCATGGGTCAAAGAAGAAATTATAGGAGAAATGGAATCCAACGTTGGTTCTGTGGAAGGATCATTCAAATTGTTACAGGTCTAGATAGCCTTATCAAGAAAAAAGGAAGACACACTTTACTCATATTAGGAGTTTGAAAAGAGGAAAATAATACACTTTCTACAGGCATTAGCATGATAAGGGAATGTTTTTTTGGTTTTTTTGGTTTTTTTTGCAGACTTCCCGCAGAGCCGGGAGTCCGATATGGGACTCCAGGATCATGACCTGAGCCAAAGGCAGTCGCTTAACCAACTGAGCCACCCAGGCGCCCCTAAGGGAATGTTTTTTAAAGATTATTTATTTGAGAGAGAGAAAGCAGAGCGAGAAAGAGAGAACACACAAGTGGGGGAGGAGGGGGCGAGGGAGAGGGAGAAGCAGATTCTGTGCTGAGCAGGGAGCCCAACTTGGGGTTTGGTCCCAGGACCCCAAGATCATGACCTGAGAAGAGGCAGACATTGAGCCACCCAGGCACCCCACTAAGAATATATTTTAAACATATTTATGACAAGTTTTCTTTATGACAACAAGAAACGACAAGTTTTTTTTATTTATGACAACTTTCAATAGACAAATTTCTTGAAACTCAAAAATTACCAAAACTGACACATGCAGAAAGAGAAAAAAAATCTTAATATTCCTGTGTCTATTAAGGTAATTGAAGTCTTATTTTCAAACCTTCCTACAAAGAAAACTCCAGAACCATTTGGCTTCACTCGTAAATTCTATTAAGCATTTAAGTAAGAGATGATAACAATCTTAAGCAAATTCTTTGGAATAATAGAAAAAGAGGGAATAATTGCAAACTCATAAACCTGGGATTACCCTGAGACTGAAGTTAGCAAAAGAGATTTTAAGGAAAAACTATGGGTTAATAATTTTTATTCACTGTAGAAGTAAAACTCTTAGCAAAATATTAGCCAGTGGAATCCATTGCTATATAAAGCAGATAAAACACAATGACCAGGTGGAGTTTACTTCAGAAGTGCAGGATTGATTTAACATTTTAAAGTCAGTCACAGCATTAACCATATTAACAGAATAAAGGGTAAAGGCCATACATGTGTGGAAATGTATGTAGAATATACGTAGAAATATTTGACCTTATTTGACAGAAATGAATACCAATTCACAGTAAACTCTTAGCCATCCAGAAATAGAGAGGAACTCTCTCAACCATGTAGCAAAAACTGTAACTGACCACATACTTAATGGTAAAAAAATGAGTATGCTTTCCTTAATGTCAGAAACAAGGTTAAGAGTATCTGCTCTCACCAGTCTTAGTAACTTTTATGAATGGTCCTAACTAGAAACTCAGTATGAGTGAGATAATAAATAAAAAGCATATAGACTGTAAGAGGATTAAAATTCTCCTCATTCACAGATGATGCAATTCATGTACTTAGAAAATCCTAAGATACCTATAAAAACCGTGAGACTAAGTGAAGTTAGCAAGGTTGCAGGACACATCGTCAATATGCAAAAATTCATTGTGGCAGTTTCATTTCTGGTCTGGCTGAATAAGCTACAACCAGACTGATTCCCCCGGAGAGGACAGTTCTATACATGGGACAACATACACAAAAACCAACTACCTGAAGGTGTTGGGAAGGAAACAAAAGTGGGCAAACTGTGGAGAAAAGTCAACACTCAGAAGAAGAAAACAGAGAGTGAGCTTCCCATTTTTATGGCTTTTAGCCTGATGATAGGTTGTGAACACCAGCTTGTTAACAAGCTAAACTGCCAAAGAAAACCAGCACTCTTTCTGATCTGAAGAACAAGGGGACAGTGTTTGGGGTGAACACAGCCACTCTGAAGTGAAGGGGGGTGTTCTGAAAAGGAGACGGAGTTGCAGAAGGGAAGACCAATATCTGTGTGTGAAGTTTGTCCAGATTTCTGACTAACCCCAGAAACATGCGTGCGTAGGACAGGCTCAAAGGAGCTGCGGAAAGAAGCATTGAACGGAATGTTAAGCTTTTGCTCAATAGCTAAGTTAGTTATCTACTAAAACAAAACAAAATGAAACAAAAACTATGAAAAGGGATGTAATAAAAATGCTAGAACTGAAAAATATCTAAAATTAAAAAAATTGATGGGTTTAATAGCAAAGTAGCAGATGCCAGGAGTCCGTGTAAACGAAGATACATAAATAGAAACTTTCTCTGGGAAGAACAGGAAAAAAAAAAATGGAAAGAAAACATGAATACAGCCTCAACAACTTGCAGGATAGCCTAAAAACACCAGGCTTACAGTTTTAAGTTCATACAGTGAAGTGCTATTCACCCCTTAAAAGGAACAAGTCCCTATTACACAGAACAACTGGATGATCTCAGAATTACTCTGCTGAGTAAAAGAAATCTTACAAAAATGAGTCAAACTACTTGATTGCATTTGTATAAAATTGTAGATTATCTGGAAGTACTTTACAGTGTGAAAGAAAAGAAAAGGAATGGAAAAGAAAGAAAAGAAATAAGAGAAAAGGAGAAAAGTAGTTGTTTCCTAAGGGCAGGGGAGGAGCATACTGCAGAAGGGCCTGATGGATTGTTGTGTCTAAGTGATAATGTTCTGTATCTTGACAGGTGATTTAGTAATACAAGTACATGCATGTGTCAGAACTCAGTGCAGGTACACTTAATATTTGTGGATTTCTTTGAATGTCTATATTATACCAAAATAAAAACCATGGATATATTGAAATTAGTTAATGTATGTGCATGTTAAAGTTTTAAGGGCAAAGTGAAATGAAATCTGTCATATTTTTGAGATACATTCAAAAACAAATGGATTGAATGGATAGAGGAATGAATTTGGAGAGCTATGTGATAAATCAAGTATATAAAGAAGTTAGTGGCAAAATTGGTAATGATAGACGGGAGTCACTGTCAAATGCTTGAATGTTTCCTAAATGAGTCATAAAAATCAATTGCATTTTACATACTAGCAAGAAGTAAATTGAAAATATGCTACCATTATAATAGCACTAAGAATAAAATATTTTGGTATAAATTTAGAATACTTATGTGCAAACCATATACTGAAAAGCACAAAAAATTGCTGAGTGATGGTTAGACCCAAACAAATGGAGTAATGTATGTGAGTCACCAGGGAAATGCAAATTTAAACCATGATGTGTTATCCTGCACACCCACTAGAAAGGCTAAAAATTAGAAAGACAAGTAATATCAAGTACTGGGGAAGACAAAGAGCAACTAGAGCTTTCCTATCTTGTTTGTGGGAACAAGACTTTAAAGTTGTAAAAAAAAAAACCAACTTTATAACTGCTTTTGAAAAATTTGACAATGTCTTTTAAACTTAGGGATACATGTACCCTAAGTTTACTTAGGGTAATTCTACTCTTAAGTATTAACTCAAAAGAAATGAATACGTGTGTCCACTAAGACTTTGACATGAATGTTCAGAGCAGTTTTATTCATAATAACCTAAAGGTAGTTACAACTCAATATCCATCAACAAGTAAATGGATAAACAAATTTTATTTTGTTTATAATACAAAGAAAATACTATTTTATAATAAAATTTGTGCATGTGATAAAAATACAGACAATTGTATTAATAATAAAGTTAATTTAATAAAAATTAACAAAAATATACCCAGAGACATGGATAATTCTAAAAACACAGCAAAAACAATAACAACCATAAATGCAGAGTAAAAGAATTCAGACACAGATTCCATTCATAGAAAATTCTAGAATAGACAGAGTAAATTTATTATGATAGATTTGCTTATGTAAGGTCAGGGTAGTTGGGAAGGGGCAGAAGGGAAGTTTTGGGGGTGATGGAAATGTCCCGTATTTTGGTCAGTTTTGGTTACTTAGGCATATATATTTGTTGAAATAGATGTATTCACTTCAAATGGGAGCATTTTATTTACGCATTTTATTTCGATAAACTTGAGTTAGCAAAGTGCGGTTTATCATAGAATCAGTGGGTGGCTTGTGGCTTGAGAGAGAATTGATAGGGAGATTTGCAACTGTTAGGCCTGTTGGTGGTTTGCCTTTAAAAGTAATGGGATTGAATTAGTTGGTGATTTTTCTCTATTCTCTTACTCAATTTCACTGTGAATTCTCTTAGAAAGAATCGAGTGATATTATGAGGCTAAAGATAAAACTATTCCTATGAGGATTGATTCAAATGGTGTCTGTAATCTTGGAAAATTCCTGAAATGTTTATAAATGCTTTGAAAGTTACTCCATTTTTGAAATATGCTATTAATAGAAAGACACATTCAATGAAAGCTCTGTCAGAAAACTGGGTGAGCCTACCTTTTCCTACTGGGGTCCTATCATTTATTGCTAGTCATATATTTTCAAGTTGGGGCAAAACCATGCTTCTTGATTTTGGAACAAGATCTAGTCTTAAAAACATGAAATTTAAAGACTGCCCTTGGGAATAGTTTTCGGTGTTCCCCAAAGAATGCGTTCTTGTTCTTTTAAATATTTTAAACATTCATAGTTGGCAGCAAAACCAAAACGTTGCACTCATCTCTTTTTCCATAGCAAATGTGTTTCTTTAAAGACAAAAAGATTGAGTCTGATTTTAGTTCATTAGGCCTCCAGGGAGAATGATGCAGTAAATTTCTGAAGGACAGCAAAGAGGTGGGGTGTCATTTGGCCTTCTCTGACTTTGGATCCGTTCTCTCTTATTTACCATTTCACAAATTCCAAAGAGGTATCCACCATCCACCCCTTACTTGATGGAAAGTTGTATAGACCACAAATGGTCTCTGTAGTTTTAATGGGGTGCTGCTCAGGCTTCATCTTTCTTGAAAAGGAATCATTTTGTACGCCTAACAATTTGCTCCTTTCTGAAACATTCTTCTCTTGACTCCCATGGAGCCCCATTCTCCTAGTCTTCTCTCATCCCTGTGTCTTCTTTTTTTCAGTCTCCTTTGTGACTTTTCTTCCTCTACTCAACTTCAAGATATAAGAGTGTTCAATGTCTTATGTCCAGTCCTTCTCCTTTGCTATAGCTTCTCCTTAGCAGAGAAAATAATTTAATCCCAGGTTTCTAGGTGTAACAAATATGCTGTTGACTAGCACGTTTATGTCTCTATTCCAAAAGAGTCCCAGATTTATATAACCAATTATTTACTTTTTAAATCTACATGGGTGAAGAGTGGACAATTCCTGCTTAACATGCCTAAAATGTCATTCATTCTTCTAGTCATCTTTTCATGACCCAATCTCTTCCTAAGAAGAGATTTTCCTATGTAAGGAAATTCTATCACCATGGACTTGACTGATTAAGCTCATATCCCATGTGTCATTTCTAACTACCTTTTTCTTATGTCTTATGTGGAAAATTGAATATGGTCCATTTTTCAAACAATATAAGAAAAACAAAATTCCAAATATGGGTGCCTCCACAGGTACTTTTGACTTACATTTTTAGGATTGGTTTCAAAAAGGAGCCTCATTCTATGCCTGTAGGGAAACCAATCAAAATCCATCCAAGAAAGATGGTTTTAATGCCATCTTTAAATTCCTCATGAGAGTTTTCGTAGCCTCTCCTGATAATCTGTTAATACAGTAAATATCTTGAATGCTCCCTCCCTGAAATTTAAGTCTTCCCTGCTTACCTTCCAGACCTTTCAGTAAAGAAATTAAACTGACTAACTTTACATGACCTTGTGATGTCTCATCTCAGTCTATAATTGCCTCCTCTGGTTGACTGTCTACCACTTATAGGAGCCAGAATGTTAGGCACTTCATGTATGCTATTTAATTCCATGTAATTAATGTGTTTAATTCTCATAATAATTTAGAAAGATAGTATCTTCCCTGTTTTCCAGAAAACAGGAGAAACTGAGGGGGAACTGAGGCTTGTAAAGGTTACATAAATAATTCAAGGTCATTTCACTAAGAACTGGTATCCAATGATGTCAAAATCAGTGCTTTCTCCAAGATCCTGTGGTGTGTGTGTGTGTTTGTTTATTTAAATACTCTATCTCACAACTAAGTGTGTGTGTGTGTGTGTGTGTGTGTATAAAATATCAAAATTCAAGCAACTATTAGCCGCTAGAGAATCAGTTTCAGACACAGTGCAGGGTGGTGTTGTAATAGCAACATTGACATAACATCTTAATAATTGTGAGATGAATAGAAGATTCTAGAGTTGCCTGGTCCAAAACTGTAACCACCAGCTACATGGGGCTATTTAAATTTTAACTTAAATTAATTATAAGAGAATAATTTAACTAAATTTAACTAAAATATAAATTTAGAGGCAACTTCTTCAATTGCACTTACATTTAAGTATTTAGTGCTCAATAGCCATATGTGACTAGTGGCTACTGTAATGGATGTCCCTATCCCCCGAGAATGATCTCTTGGCCAGTATTGTTGTAGCCTTGTGTATTTCTACAAATCATTTGAAAAGTAAGTAAAAATTAGTACTGATGTTGGTCAGCAGGGTCATTGCTAGTGACAAAGGAGACGGAGGAAGGACATGATCCTAAGGAAGTTGTAAGTGAAAGGTTAATTTGGATACACAAATTATTCCAGACTCCCCAAAAGATAGGCCTGAACTAAAAAAGAAATGATGGAAGAAAGCAAAATATTGTCCAGTTGCAAATTCAGTTAGTGATACCTTTTTACAATAACTTCAGTAATATTTGTAAGGGCTTAAATAATTCTATGTGGGCTTGAGAAGATTTACTGATAATAGAGAAATATTATAGTCAGAATTTAAAACTAAAAGTATGAGTGGGGTGTCTTTGTGGCTCAGTTGGTTAAGCATCTGACTCTTCGTTTTGGCTCAAGTCATGATCTCAGGGTCCTGGAAATTGAGCCCCTTGTTGGGCTCTGTGCTCAGTGGGGAGTCTGCTTGAGATTCTCTCTCTCCCTCTGTCCTTCCTCCCACTTGTTCTCTCTAAAATAAATAAATAAATCTTTTTTTTAATTTTTAATTTTTTTATTAACATATAATGTATTATTTACCCCAGGGTACATGTCTGTGAATCATCAGGCTTACACATTTCACAGCATTTGCCATAGCACATACCCTCCCCCATGTCCATATCCCTAGCCCCCCACCTCCCAG
>CM052802.1:122351056-122416545 GCA_028533885.1 Nasua narica
TCTGTTTTGCTGTTCGTGTATAGGAATGCAACTGATTTCTGTGCATTAATTTTATATCCTGAGACTTGACTGAATTCCTGTATGAGTTCTAGCAGTCTTGGAGTGGAGTCTTTTGGGTTTTCCACATAAAGTATCATATCATCTGCAAAGAGTGAGAGTTTGACTTCTTCTTTGCCAATTTGGATGCCTAATAAATAAATCTTTTAAAAAAATAAATAAAAAAAATACGAGCAACACGGGCATTTAGTAACGATCCTAAATTAGTCCAGACAAGGACAAAGTTCTAAGATTCTATGAGAAAGAACTAAGATTGATTTTGAGACACACTCTTGGGGCGCCTGGGTGGCTCAGTGGGTTAAAGCCTCTGCCTTTGGCTCAGGTCATGATCTCAGGGTCCTGGGATCAAGCCCTGCATCAGGCTCTCTCTGCTCAGCAGGGACCCTGGTTCCCCCTCTCTCTGCCTGCCTCTCTGCCTAATTATGATCTCTCTCTCTCTCTCTCTCTCCCTATCAAATAAATACATAAATCTTAACCCCCCCCCCCAAAAAAAAAAGTCACACTCTCTTACATCATAAATGAGTATGAGATACAATACAGAATGCTTGTTTGTCATGGGAGGTCTGGTTGACTACCTAAATCATAGCTATGTACTGCACACCAAGTATCCCTTCAGTAGAAGCACCAGCAGCTGTATTGAGCTGGGGCCCAGTGAGGTCTCAATGAAGGCTGTCTGAGCATTGGTAGTCAAGGAGAGAAACAAGAAAAGTATCATCCTAGAGAAGTAGTTAGTGAATGTAAGAGCCCATCTCTAAGAAGTGCTCCTAGCCTGGCCTCAGGCATCATGTGACTCTCATCAAATGGATTCTCCTGGCTTTCTTAGAGCTGCCCTGGTTGAATGGAAACGATGACTAACTCTCAGACTTCTTTATAGAGAGGTTTCACTCTATTGGAACCACCGTTAATGGATTCCTCCAAGGAGAGGTAGCTAGAATTGTGAGCTTTTGTCCCCTAAATCAACATAAACCCTATTTCTTACTCCAACTCTGATCTCTCCCCCTTTTCTGAATCTAAATTAGAGTTGGAAGACTCCATGCCTAGACATTTCTGACTCCAATTCATATCAGTCACGGACTGAGATAGAAAGCTCAACTGTAACTCTATTCCTGCCAACCAGTAAGTCTCAGACTTTTTTCCACTACTTTTCACTGCCCCCGCATTTATCATGTTGCTAATAAAAACAAAGCAAATAAATAAACAAACAAATAAATAAATAGGTCTAGCCAATCTCAAGTGTAAAGTTGGGGCTAGAGGAAGAAGATCCTCTTCTAGTGGATTTTCATACAAATCTCATACACCTCTTAGGGGTTGTGGTCCCTACTTGAGAAATACTTTTCTAGATTGGTGGTTTAGAATTTTTATTCTTACCTTGTCAAAAATGTAGACATGAAATATTATCTTCAATATGTAGAAGCCTGGATTTCAAGTGAAACCCAAGAATGTAGGACAATTTCTTTCATATACTGAACAATAATGAGAAGATTCTCGATTATTGAGAGATTTACCCCATCATACTGTACTGTTTAGAGTTGAGGGCCAAGTGTTGTCAAGAAAAGATCAAATGTTTAGGAAAGATAGAAAGCATGAGATGTGTTTTACATTTTTCATCAAAAACTATTAAAATATATATTTAACTTTTTAACTATATGAAGATTTGAAAATATAGTAAAGTAGAAAAATGAGATACTGTACATACCTACTTGCTTCAACAGTGATCCATGTACCTAATATTGTTTCATCAGTAGCCCTTCCCTCTATATTCCTACCCCTCGCTATATTCATTTGATGCAAATCTCAGACATTATATTTCATCAGAATGTACCTTTAAATAATAAGGACACTGTTTTTAACATCATGAGTTTCTAGTTGTGACTACGGAAAATGTAGGATAGCATATTAATGGATGCCACACAGGTAACATTGGCAAAATTCCGAATGTTGGAACCTCTACTGGATAAACACTTAGTTGTTGTTTTTTTTTTTTTTTAACAAATAAATTACAGAGGATAAAATAGGATTATGGATAACCTATAAGTTGAGAAAGACTAAGACACACATTGATACTAACTAACAATTAGGAGACAGTTGGGGAAATTTGAAACACTATGTTGATATTCGATGATATTAAGTGATATTAAAGAATTACTGCTTTCTTTTTTTGGTCTTTCCTTTCTCTTTGTGTCTCTTTGTGTCTTAAGCAGCTGAGATAATGGTATTATGATTATGGGAAGAATTTTTTTTAATAGTTTGCCATAAAAAACAAGAGTAAATCTTATCTATCTGGAAACTGATAACTCAAAATGACTCATAACTTAGGAGTTCTGAGTAACTCCCTTCTTCCTGTGGCAATTTTTATTTGTTGAATAACAAAAAGAGAAAATGTTAACAAAAGTGAAATAAAATAAGTAAATCCTGAATTCAAAGGTAAACCCACCAACTCCAGATGTTTTCTGTTCTAAGGGGTGAAGAGCCCTTGTCTTTTTCAGATTTAAGTAACAGCAAGGAAGCCATTATTCTTTAAACTCTTTTCTTTGTTTCTTTTCTTTTCCTTTCTTTTTTTTTTTCCCTTCCCTTCCCTTCATAAATATATCTACCAAACAACCCTGACTTTGGCAGATTTCTCAGCTTTTGTAATTTTTGCCTTGTTAAAAGTATAGGGACTCATTATTTTATGAATCCAGTTCCTACCCTCTCCTCTTTCCCGCTCAGGTGATGTAGGCCATTGGAAAAAAGCATAGAGAAGACTCCTTAGACCTTTTTCTCTGACTTTTCACACCATGCCATATATTTAAATAACAGGCTGAGATGGGGAGTGATGAGTCTCTCAAGGAAATAAATACTGTGCACTCATTAGAAGGCTCATTAAGAATAAAGTGCAGGAAGGGGGCTCTGAGAACAGACTCTTATTCTGGTATTTATTAGGACAAAGCACTCTTTTTAATGGGGCACCTGAAATGCTTTCTGCTGCAATCATTATTAGGCATTAGTGCTTTTACTAACTTCTTGGGATCAGCTTTGCCCTTCTCTCTGCCTTGGTAAACAGTTGACAACAATGCCCTTGTGTTCCAGGCTCCTGTGGAGAATTTGTTCTCACTTTTCCTGTCTTTGCTCAGGAGTCCTGTGCTTCTACTCTGAGAGAGCGTTTGAAAATTGGACCTCTCTTCCAAGCACTGTGAACTGAGGGCTATAAGCACACTTTATTGCTTGTCTCCTCTCCCAAATCCCTCTTCCCTTCCTCTATTTCATATACAACTCTCCTATTCTCTTTTGCTCCTTTCCCTTAGGGAAGAGGTTGTGAAACTTTGTCTTTATAGGGTCAGATAAGTACTTTAAAGTACAGATAGTGAATAGGCTTTGTGGTCCATAAGATCTTCCTTACAACTCTGCTATTGTAGTGCAAAAACAGCCATATATTATACATGAATGAATGGGTGTGGCTGTGTTCCAATAAAACTTTATTTATAAAAATAGGTGGTGGGTCAGATTTGGCCCACAGGCTGTAGTTTGCTGACCCCTGTTCTAAAGCTCTATAAAGGAAGTTCCCATTGCACTTATAAGATGAAAGTGGGCAGGCACATGGTATTCCCAAACAGTTTTAACTTCATTTATTCAATAACTCATCAAATTTCAACACCTACTAAATTTTTAATACCCACTATGTGCCAGACTCTGTGCTTGGCACTGGGAATATGGAAGCATAAAAAAATCCAAGGAACTTACAGTGTTGTGAGTTGTTGGACAGAGGAAACAACTACAATGTGATATATTTGATGCTATAATGGACATATGGGCAGTTGAGACCACAGGGTTAAGGGTATGTAAGAGGGTCTCTTGAACATTTGAGTGTCTCTGCAGGACTAGTGTATGTGCAAGTCTTCCAGAAAGGAGACCACAGGGAGAAGAGGAAAGAATGGTTAGAAGAAAAGGAGGCTCGGCAGGTGGGAAAGTCAGGTGATCCATGCTGGTGTTAAGATTGTATTTTGTAAGACCTGGGAACCACAGGGCAATTACAGCAAAAGAATGGTCAGATTTTCCTGCTAACTTACAGGGAGCAATGGGGGAGCTTCAAATCCATCGGTCCTTGGTGGCTTTACTTTTCTTTTGAGGAGCTGTCAAAAATAAGCAAAAGTTCATAAAGCAAGAATCTAGAAAACCAGAGGGCAACTGTTAACTTTCCATTTGCACTCCCTGGGCCAACTGCGTTGGTAGTGGATGTTCGCTATCTGCCGCAGAAAGAAATAAAGCTCTCTTAGTTCAGTAGCGAGAGGAAGAGAATTGTTGGGGCTAATAATTCCAAGATCTATAATGAAGAGCTTCTTCTGAGTATGATTTGAAGGCTTCTGAGGAATCCCTTTGCCCTGAAACACCATACTCATCCGCCTTCTGTAGGATCTAAAATTATACAACTGGAGATTTTATTCCTTTAGGTTGAATATTGCCCTCTCTAGGCAAGGTATTTTAAAATGCAAACACTCCCAGGAAGAATGATACACTATGTCAATCATAACCTCGTTCGAATGAGGACATAAATCTGATAGGAACTCAGGAGAACAGAGACCCTTGAGATGGACAACAGGAGGAGGCTTTTAAAATAAGGGAAGGACTACAGAACTGAGATGGAGCAGGCAAAGGATGAAGATGAACTTTGCCTACTTCCCAATATCGCCTAAGGCAGCATGAAACCTAATAAGGTAGATGAGGACAGGGCAGAAAATAGCAACTGATTAATAAACATGGGGAGGAGAAGTGTGTCTTTTTCAGACTCAGTGGAATTTTTACTGCCTAACATTTCCAGAGCCAATTTGTAAAGCTGTCTGGGAGTGTTCAGTGTGTGCAAGGCAGACACAGAAAGGGGAGGGAGACAATTAGGAGGCCAAAGAAGCTTCAGACTGGGGATGCGCTGCAAGTGACAACAGAATTGAACCCCACCCCCCTTCTGGCAGCTCTTTATTCTTCTCCCAACAAGCCCCTGCCTGCTGCTTTGTCTTCTGAATGCAAAACAAAAGTGCCTGAGTGAGTAAACAAGAGCTCTCTTTCTCGAGGAGAGACAGTGCCCAGTCTCTTTGGGCTTGCTGTTCGTTCCCATGCGGTGCCCACTGATTTGAAGCTGGTGAGAGATGGAAGGGTATCGCACGCAGGTGATGACAAAGCTGCTGCTCTGGGACCCCAGAATGGAACTCCTCAGGAGTCATCGTACTTCTGGCGTGGTCATGGGAATTGCAGAAAGACACTTCTCAAGCCGATTCTTGCCTGGGTAAGGCAAAAAATGAACAAACAAAAATCCCCACCACACACACACACACACACACACACACACACACTCCCTCAAAAGACTTTCAGGCTTTCTCGATTGACTCCTGCATTAAATACTGAACCACATTCGTTGCAGAACTACTTTGCGTGGAGTTAATTTCTGGTCAGGAGCCAGGGAGATTCACAGGCATGTGCGTGAATGATTAGAACACAAGATAGGTGCCTGGCGGTGATGGAGGACTTATTATCTGAATGTAAAGGAAGGAAATAGGATGGCCTCCATTCCTCAAGTATAGCAGCAACCCAAGAGACTGTACAAGTTTGAAAGAGTTAATATGATACTCCAAGAGGTGACATGGGGGACATCAGATTGGGAATGATCTGAACAAGCCCTGATTGGAACTTGGAACGTAACGTAATACAAGATTGTGAAACCACCGCCAGCTACATCATCCGCCTGGCCCAGTGCAAAATGAAAAGGCAGCACTTCTTGTTCAAAAATCAGGAGAAAATGTGCCCTCACTTCGTACTAAGTACTAAAATGTGGAACATGTTTCTTTCTTCCATGTTCTCTCTTTTGACCTGTCTTCCCTTCAGATCCTGGGGGTATTCCTGGGGCTCAGGGATACCAGCTGTGTGACTGTAGTCCTCAAAGACACCCAGGGTCCTCCCCCATGATTCAGCATGTGAGCACAGGGCCCCCTGCCTACCAAGTCCATGGTCCCACAAGCCACCTGACTGATGCATGTGGCTCCGGCCAGGTCCCTTGGGCCAGCCACCCTAAGCATGTGGACAGGTGGCCATGAAAGGATTGCTGCTGCTACACCGGGACACACTCAGTACGTGAGTGGGGTTGGGTGAGAGGCTAGCTGAGGGCCAGGAGGGGAAAGCTGAATGGGACCCTGGGTGTGGCAGTATTCACTGGTCAGAAGCAGGAAAGGGGAGGCCAGGTGGAATCCATCTCCTGGAGGCAGGAGGGGGAGGGACTGTCTGTGAAGGGAGGCTTCAAGGCCAAGGACAAGTTCCAGTGTCATGCTGGGCTTCAATTACAAAACAAAAATTCAGAATTAACATTACGGAGGCACCTGAGTGGCTCAGTCAGTGAAGCGTCTGCCTTTGGCTTGGGTCATGATCTCGAGGTTCTGGGATCAAGCCCTGCATTGGGCTCCCTGCTCAGCAGGGAGTCTGCTTCTCCCTCTGCTCCTCATCCAGTCATGCTCTCTCTCTCGTTCTCTCCCTCAAATAAATAAATAAAATCTTAAACACACACACACACACACACACACAAAAACCAACAAAATTAATATCATTAAGAATTTGAAGATGATGACTGTAGTATATTCCACACCAACTGTGGACCCTTCTAAGTTGGGGGCTCTCTATGACTGCCCTGGTGTCCCCCTGCTGACTCTGGGTGAAATCTATTCTATGGTACTTATAGCCAGTCTGGCAAAGAGATTAGTTGAAGAGGGTGCTATTCGCAAGGAACCTAGAAAGAAAGGCATTAAGGAAATAAACATGCGCAGTGTTTCCCAGAATGGAGCAGGGGAGGGACTGTGAGGTTGGTGTTTAGGGCACTGAAAGGGAGGAGTGTTTCTTTCTCCTTCACCGAGACCTGGATGAGGCTATCTGCACTCCTTTGCAGTGCTTTGCTCTCATGAACACACATTTTAGAAGAAACTGCTAATCGTTCCTAAATATCCATTCTCCTCTTCCTGTACAGTTATAGATAGTGGTTTTTGTTTTGTTTTGTTTTGCTGCTCCCATGGTCATCTAGAATAAAGGTGACATTTTCTCAGCTGATGTCTGTGCAGCCCCATGGGATCATGTGGCTAAGTGACGGTCATCAGGATGTGCATGAGAATTTCCACGTAGCAGCTTCCGGCACCTTCCTTAATGTAAAGCCGTGCATGCTGTCTCTTCCCCCTCCTCCATCATGCTGCCTGGGCCATGGATGGACCAGCAACTTTAGACCAGGAAAATGCAGCCCACACCCAGGAGTTGTGAGGGGATGTGTTGAAACAGCTGGAGTCCCAGGACTTCATGGGGCAGAGCATCTGGTCCAGCCCTGAACGACCTGTCTTGTGACAACTTCTCTTCTCTCCTTTTCTGTGGGAGAGAAAATAAAGTATCTTGTGTAGCCTTCATGTTAGTTTACTCATAGCCAAACCTAATCCTAACTAATGTGCCAGGCCAGTTCACCTGGCTTTGCACAAACTGGATGAGAGAGAGGGCTACCTCATTCAGGAGAAAGTATACCTAGTATAAGTTAACAAGTTAGCCCTGGGGTTCACATATGATATATCTTATACGAATTTTGCTGGCCTGAATTAGCATCTCTGAGTCCATCAGCTTGGACAAAAATGTCATTTCTAGGTGTGAAAAGCAGAGGCCTAAGTCATGGATCTCTGTAGACTCACAGCGGTGTGTTTCCCCTGAAACTGGGCTATGTGGTCAGTTTAGCATCTCGGTTTCCTGACAGATAGGGGTACATGCGGGTACGATAGACATAAAATGCTCTGAAAATGAAGGAAAAGGAGATACCATTGCAGCTGGTTCTTTTGAGACGAGTAGAATTAAGAGAAGCAGAATACAGAGAAACATGTAAAACTGCTATACAATGAGCTAAGGCAGATTTTATCAAATATTTGTTCAGTTTTTACTATGTACCATTCCCTGTGCGAGAAGCTTGGGGGACATCAATGAGCAAAGCAAAGATCTTTGACCCCATGGAGATTATAGGCTAGTGGGAAGAGACAGTCAGTAGAGATAAAATGTGATGCATAATTAGCAAACATAATATGTAAATATGATAAGGATTATGGGGGGGGAAAGAAAGCAAAAAAAGTAGCGTAGGAGGAAATGGAGTAGTTGAGGACCCAGAGTCTCTCTAATGGGCCATTACGTACACACCCCCAGCTGCTTTGAGTGCTGGCTGCATCCTTCTCAAGAGTGCTGTCTGGAAGCCAGTGGACCTGCCTTTCCCAGAGACCCCTAAGAGGTTATGCCTTCCTGAGTGGGTGAGAAGGCTGGGATCTAGTCCACAATGGAGGGAGCGTCGGTAGGAGAATGGCAAGTCCATCTATCACAACTGGCAGGAATGTACAGTATGAAGATATACCTGTTGGTTAGGGCAGCAGTTCCAACTGCTCCAGTGATTTCTAATGAAAGAGGAGCACCAGCACCAGCCTAGGGAGGGAATAGAGGATGACATGTGGGTGACTGAAGAAAGAGGAAATCGTCTGCCACAATCCAGTTAGAGAGTGACCAGGTGAAGGGGCCAGGACATATTCTGTGCTACTGTGGCTGCATGAGTGCTCACCTGAAGTTCATGTTCACATATTCACATCATGATGGTGGATACTGTCAGCCACATGAAGTCAGTGATCCTGGGCAAAGGGTGCCATTTTCCCATGTAAGCATGATGCAGTGAGCACAGATAACAGAATCAAGGGTGTGTGTAAGAAACTGATGATGAGATTTGGCTAAGGAATTTAAGTGGAATAAGGAAGTAAATGAAGATAGCAAGAGGGAGTTGGTAAAGGGGATGGAAAAATTAAATAACAAAAAGGAGGGACTAGCAAGACAATGGATGAGACAGTGAAAAGATGAGTGGTTACCAAGGATGTGGGCTGAGGGAGGAAGGAATGAATGGGAGCAATACAGGGGGTTTTGGGGGCAGTGAAACTATTCTGTTTGATATAGTAATGGTGGATACATGACATTATATATTTGTCAAAGCCCATAGAATGTACATCCCCGAAAGTGAACCCTAATATAAACTATGGATTTTAGTTAATAATAATGCATTAATATTGGTTCATCAGTTGTAACAACTGTACCACAATAATGCAAGATGTTAATAATAGCGAAAACTGGTGGAGGTGTGGAGTGGGCTGTAGGTGAGGGACTATGTAAGAACTCTCTGTAATTTTTACTTCATTTTTTTTTCTCTAAACCTATAACTGCTTTAAAAAAGCTATTAATTTTTTTTAAAAGATTTTATTTGTCAGAGAGAGAAAGAGAGAGGGAGCACACAAGAAGGGAGAGTAGCAGGCAGAGGGAGAAACAGACTCCCCACTGAGCAAGGAGCCCAATGTGGGACTTGTCCTGATCTGGGACTTGTCCCTAGCCCAGATCATGACCTCAGCCGAAGTTAGACGCTTAACCAACTGAGCCACCTAGGCGTTCCCTATTAATTTTTAATGTAGGACTTAACATAATTCTCCATGAGACTAGATTTTTTTAAAAACAATTTTCATCATCTCCAGAATAAATAAAAGAGCTCTAGGCTTACATTACATGATCAATATTAGTTAAGCACAATTATGTTAAATCTAAAGTCACTTCCTTTAGGTAAAAAAAATGAGTCATAATGTAGAAAATAGATAAGTAAAGAAAACATTTTTTAAAAATTTATTTTTGGGTTACACAGACCGCACACTTTACTGGCACCCAAACTGGAAAAGCAATATAATTTTAATATTCCAAGTTAGGAATATCAAGGAATAGCAATAGCAGTGACCTTGAAAGAGGAAACAATGTCTAAGGTTTGGTCTCCTTAGTCAAGAGGAGAAGCACTTTGAAACTTTCCCCATCATCTCTCTCTTGTGAGAACAAGAGAAGGAGGTAGGAGAATGGCAAGCCCATCTATTATAACTGGCAGAAATGTACAGGATGAAGTGTTGGCCAAGACTGCTATGTATGCTCCTCACCAAGGGACTGTGGAGTTTGGTGATCACATGAGTCTGGTAGGCCTTTTATTTTAAACCGAAGAAAAATTATGATCCCTGTCTCTGTCTTATGGATAGAGTGATTAGAACTGCTGCTTGTTACCAAATGCATATGTTCCTTTTCCTTTTTTTTTTTTTTTTTGAAAATTTAAAGGTGAAATAGTTTTACATGCATGGTGAGACTGGTTTAAACATCTTGCATAACAAGGGCTGTTAATGCTAAATTCTGTGAAATTCTCACCTTGCTTTAACTTCAAAAGACAAGATAGGGTTGTAGTGGCGAATGGACTAACATAAATAGACCGTAAATGGGGCACTTGGGTGGTTCAGCTAGTTAAGCATCCTACTAGTGATTGGGTCTCAGGTTGTGATCTCAGAGTCCTGAGATCAAGCCACAATTTGGGCTCCGTACTAAGTGTGGAGTCTGCTTGAGATTTTCTCTCTCCGTTTATTTCTCCCTCCTGCATGTGCATGCTGAAATAAATAAAATCTTTAAAAATACATAGATAAATACACTGCAAATGGACTTGATGTAAGCCAACTACATAAGCCGACTGTTAACCAAAATAAAGAAATATATTGATAATAATACTTTTAATAGTAGGAGACCTTAACACTCTCATCAATGGACAGATCATCTAATTAGAAGATCAACAAAGAAATAAGAGCTCTGAATGACACACAGGTCTAGATGAACTTCATAAATATATTCAGAACATTCCACCCTAAAGCAACAGAATATTCATTCTTCTCAAATGCACATGGCACTTTCATTCTTCTCAAATGCACATGGCACTTTCTCTAGAACAGACCACATACTGGGTCACAAATCAGGTCTCAACTGATACCAAAAGATTGAGATTATTCCCTGCATGTTTTCAGAACACAGTGCTTTGAAACTGGAACTCAATCACAAGAAGAAATTTGGAAGGAATTCAAACACTTGGAAGCTAAAGACCATTCTGCTAAAGAATGTTTGGGTCAACCAGGAAATTAAAGAAGAACTTAAATAATTCATGGAAACCAATGAGATTGAAAACACATCGGTCCAAAACCTATGGGGTACAGCAAAGGCAGTCCTAAGGGGGAAATACACAGTCATCCAAGTCTCACTCAAAAAAGTAGAAAAATCCTGAATATACAAGCTAACCTTACACCTGAAGGACCTGGAGGAAGAATAGCAAATAAAACCTAAATCAAGCAGGAGAAGAGAAATATAATAAAATTAGAGCAGAGATCAGTGAATTAGAAACCAGAAATACAGTAGAACAAATCAATAAAACTAGAAGCTGGTTCTTTGGAAGAATTAATAAGATCAATAAACCACTGGCAAAATTTATCCAAAAGAAAAGAGAAAGGACCCAAATCAATAAAATTATGAATGAAAGGGAAGAGTTCACGACTAACACCAAGGAAATAGAAACAATTATTAGAAATTATTATCAGCAACCATATGCCAATAAATTAAGCAACCTGGAAGAAATAGATGCCTTCCTGGAAACCTATAGACTACCAAGAATGAAACAGGAAGAAATTGACAATCTGAATAGACCAATAACCAGTAACAAAATTGAAGCAGTGATCAAAAACCTTTCAAAAAAACCCACAAGAGTCTAGGGCCTGCTGGAGTCCTAGGGGAATTCTACCAAACATTTAAAGAAGAAATAATACCTATTCTTCTGAAGCTATTTCAAAAAATAGAAGCAGAAGGAGAACTTTCAAACTCATTCTATGAGGCCAGCATTATCTTGATCCGAAAACCTGGCAAACCCCATCAAAAAGGAGAATTAAAACCAATATCCCTGATGAATATGAATGCCAAAATTCTCAACAAGATCCTAGTCAATAGGATCCAACAGTACTTTAAAAGGATTATTCATCATGACCAGGTTGGATTTATTACTGGGATGCAAGGGTGGTTCAACATTTGGAAATCAATCAGTGTGATAGAACATATTAATGAAAGAAAAGACAAGAACCACATGATCCTCTCAATTGATGCAGAAAAAGCATTTGACAAAATAGATAAGGAAACAATTGCAAATGCAATCTTTAAGTGACCAGAATGCATTAAAAGGCTTATAGTATATTGAATGACATTACTCTAACTGGCTAAATAGTTTTAGATATAATTAGCTTGTTCTTTCATAAAACAGAAAATATTTTCTCGAGTGTTTGGCCATTGATTAAGAAATCATTGTATTTCAAAAATTAAATGGAGGAGATGATAAATAAATTAATAGTGACATTAGATGCATATTAAGTTATCTCTGCTGTCCACACATGCAGGCACATTAGCACAGACTCATCATTCAATTAATTGCCTTTTGGTACAGTGAACCTCTAATCTCAGAAATGCAATGATTATACACACAGAAAACCAGATAAGCTATTTGGGCCACAGTTTAGAAATCAGAAATCAGGTTTTCACTGCTGATGCATAAGGAATCACTCCTTGAGTGACCAGTAGATTGTTTTTATATTAAATGCTTTCAACTCTTGCCATGTATTCTGAAGGAACACAGCAGTGAGGAACAAAAATCTACATTTATAGAGAGAATTTTGTTCCTTGTTTGTTTCTTTTAGATTAAAAACCCATTGGAATGAAGAAAGAGTCAAAAGATCATCAATTCAGTCTTGCTAAGATTGGGTCTGGTTTCTTATATGCTTTAGAAAGGGAACTTGTCCAATTTCCTTTATGATGGGGAGATAACCCAAAGTCTAATAATCCTTAGGGAAGATACCCCAAAGTCTAATAATCCTTAGGTAGGTCTCATCTCATTTCCTCATTCTGTTATTTGGCCCATCTATTCTTTTCTGATTATCAAAGGTGGAGAGTAGGTTTGCACCGATTTAAGTGAGAATCTTGATATATTTGAAAATTTGTTATTAATTTACTATTCACTTTTCTTCTTCTGGCCCAGTACACCCTTATTCTTTATTGTTTGGGTTTTGAAAAATTTAATCATTTTCATGACTTGCTTTGTGTTAGCTCTCTGGCTTCTGTATCTTTATTGTGACATTCAAAATGAGACTTCAGTTTAGTGGAGTGCTAAAAACCTAGTTTCAATGTACTGTAGATATTTTTAAACAACAGAACAACACTGTTTAGAGTAGATATCATTCTGATGTCTTCCAAACCTCCTCTCTGCAATGGTGGTATTTTTTCAATCATTGATAATTCCCTATCTTTTATTTTCTGTCTTCTGTTTTTATGTGGATTCCAAAATAACTAAAAGACAGACACTCAGCACCATTGATTTTGGAAAATCACATATAATGCAAACAACTCCCATCTAGAATTATAGAAATTTAGTGGATGAGCTTCTTATTTCAATGTTAGATCTTTGCAGAAAATATGAAAATGAGTCCCAGAACTTTATTTGTAATGGTAACTTTACATGTGTGTTGGAAGCAATCATAGAAATGCAAATGCACGTTTTTGTCATATTCATTCAGTCAACAAATAATTATTCAGTGCATCTTATGTATCAGACAGAGATCAAGATAGACATTGTCCCTTTATCAGATGGCTTTCTCAGAAGTGTCCTAGAAAATATTTTGACAGTTTTGGTCATATTCCAGATTTAAAAGATTGCAGTGTAAAGAGAAGCTTGGTGACTCTTTTTAATGAAGGGAAGACTCCCTTTTTAAAGTGGTATATATGAACTAGTTTTTAGAAATTAGTCTTGTTTCCAGCTAGATAGTAAGCACAGGATGTCAGGACACAGTGTCTTAGGTTTCCTTTTGCAGGTTCTGGTGGTATTCCAGGCAGAAGTGGTGTTGATCACACACACTGTAACTTGCGGGACAGTAGATTTTAATGTTGTGTGTGTAGTGGAAGCTACGGGTTCTCATTGCAGAAAAGAAAAAAACAAAACCCAGTGCCCTTAAGGTTTCAGAAGCACCTGTGCTCTCCAAAACCCATTTTTGGACTCTAGAGTAAGAATTACTGACAGTTCAAGGTCTTTACACTTAACCCATGTTCCCACAATGCCAGTGGAAGATGGGGGATGTCTTATATGGGTCACAGTCCAAAATAAGGCTTCAACGACCAATACGGGATCTTTGTAAGAAGGGGAGATATATAATCTCACAGAAGTAAAGGAAATCCATTTTATCTTCCTTTACCCATCAAATGGTAAGATGGAGGAACCAACGAGGACCAGAATGGGGCCCGGGAGAATGTGTTGCACAGCTGGGTGTTCCATCTTGTTTCTAATCTAAGTTTGGAGCTGGGGGAAATACATGGACTTTGAGGTTCCTGTATTAATTCTAAGTGGCCATCAAGTCTTTCATTCATTGATCAGATATTCACTGAGTAGCTACAAGGTGCCAACACTTGGGAAGACCCGATATCTGGTCTCATAGAGCTCATTTGTCCACCATTGTAACTCACTGAGGCAGCAGTGGAAGAAAGCTGCTTGGAGGCACCATTGTGTGCCTGATCTTGAATAGCTCTGGCGTGACCAGCAGAAGCGCTCAATAAATATTGGCTTGGCTGATCAGTCTATGACTTCCCCTGATGAGTTAGTTTTGTTGCAGAATCAGAGAGCAGCTGGGGTTAATAAAAGAAAGTTTAGTTTTGAGAGGGGCACAAAGCTACATATACTAATTATAATAAAATATTAAAAATCTACTTAGGGTAACATAGTTATGAACATGAAGTGCATACTAATGTGAGATTCATTCTGATGTAAAGTGTTTTCAAAATCAGCTATCTATCCTCAGAGTGGCCAAAATAGCAGTCCAGAGACGGACAAGGAGCATTTCAAATTCAGCAGTATGCTCTCTTATTGGCCCAGGGATGGCAATAACACAAGGAGCAGCTGGTAAGAATCTGGGTCTATTCTGACTAGATCATGCTGCCTGAGAGTCTAATTTTGCTTCAAAAATGGTCTAATTTTGCTCACAGTGGAAAAAGTGGTATATTCCTTTAGTGTCAACAGACCAGATTGCATCTCCAGTTTGTTTGATGGGGGAACTTGGTTCAGTTCCCAGATATGGCTCTCCTTCATGGATCATTGAATTACGCTAAGTGTTTTGAACAAAGTCAATTTCAATACATGCTGCTTTCCTCCCAAACCTTGGAATTTCTCTTCATACCGAAGTTCCAAGGGCTCGTGTTTGGAGGAAGAGAATATCCTACCAATACAAGTCACTTGAGTTCTGGTTGTCAGCTTCTTCAGCCCTGAAGAGGTAAACCCTAAGGACTCTTCAGGATTTAACAGTTGAGCATTTTTATGGTGGGTTGTAGAAGCTCCAATATTCTGATATTTATGCAAAGATATGTGTTCAATCGATGTACAAATGGGGGCATAAGACACATTAGGCTCTTTCTGTCCAGAAATATCCCCAATTTGGGTGTTTTGTGTTTTGGCTTTCAGTGAAGGGACTTCTGATAATTTCTTGTTTATGTTCTCCCACATTTCTTTAGGAAATAACAATACGGGAAAGATCTTATTACTTCATCAGTATTTTTGTTTGTTTGTTTGAGAGTATTTTCAACCAAGGGCCCATTACCTATTTCTAATTCATTAGTTTCAAACTCTCTGGTCCTAAGTAATGAGCCATGAAGGAGACCAGATTGGAGAGTGACCTGGGGAAGGACTTACAGCCTCACGGGGGGCCCTGAGTCCCTCTCTGAACAAGGAGCCCTTTCCTCCCAGCATGTGCTCCTTCGTGCAGCTGCCCATGGCCATAGCGAATCCAGGAACCTTGCTCCAGCCAGACCATATTCCACTGAAAACCCAACTTTCTTAAAAATGAACCCAGAAAACTTTGCATATGATGGATCTGTCCCTGTAATTCATACTCTGGGAGTGTGAGGCTGCAGGAGGAGGATGGGGAGAATTGATGAGCAGCTCTCTTTATGTTCTACTGGCGAGCTAATCTCTCACACACACCTGGATGTGATCTGAGCTCCTGCCCACACAAAGGGATCCTGGCGTTGGCTGTGGTGCTAACAAGTCCAAACTGAGCTCAGACTTCAGTCTGGCTGGAATGTGCAGGTGTACTACCTGGATTCTCATGGAAAACCAGCTGGGATCTTCCCAACTTGGCAACTCAACTTGCGTGGGTGGGGTGGGGAGTGTGGTAGGAAAGGGATGATAATTCAGAAAGAGGCTCCCATGGGAGAATTTGAAGGAGCAAGAGGATTCCTCTTTCCTTTTCCTGTATATATATTTTTTTCTTATGTCCCATCGGGTCTCCAGGTTTCTGGTCCTTTCGCTTTTCTCTTTAATTTTTAAGAATGCATGAAATTGTGGCACTTAGGTTTATTGCGTAATGAATGCAGATTTTCAAGGAAGGAACTATTTGCTTCATTTGGCGTCCTCCAAAATGGGTGGTTTCTTCCATGTAATATCTGGAGGTAGGATTTTACTCAATCCTGTTTCTGAAATCCATTGTATATTTTTAGCTTCTTTTTGGAATTTCTAGTTGGACAGAACACACACAAGGGGGAAAAGCCTGTAAACCAGCCTTAATGCTAGTGGAAAGGCTTTGGCACGTGATAGAAAGCCTACCTCGTCGTGCTCACTTTGCTGTGCTGGCTGTTCCCTGATGACTTCTTTGGGTTGAATAAAGCCAGCTACAGAAGTGGGTGAAGCTATCCCTCACATTGACATTTAATTTACCTAGGAGTACCATAATCTGAGAAAGAATCAAATACTTGAAAATTTTGCTTCAGTGAGCAGAAGCTAAGCGTTTATACCATACTGAAAAGTGATACTTTTCTTTGGTATTTAAAGTAAGAAAAAAAAGGTGACTGTTTCATGGATTAAAAGCAAAGGAAAGAACAAAACTCTTGTTCGGCATACTGACAATTCCACCATTGGAGAAGATTCTGGAATTTTGCACATGATGGTATTATTTTTATCAGCTCTAGTTTGATAGGATGAGGTCAGGAGGTCCTAGGAAAAGGATGTGGTTTTAAAGCCTAAAAAGGGAAGAGTATTTTTAAGTGTGTTGCTGAGAAGGAAGCAGCTGGACTTAATAACTAACAATATGTGGGAGGTAAAAGTATGTTGAATCTTGTACTGAAGTTTGATGATCAGAGAGAGGGCGGGCAATGTTGCTGTCCAAATCAAAATAACCCTCTATAATTAGCTCCACCTGTGCTAAAAAAAATTATGCTCACATACCGTTCCCAATTTATTGAAATTTATGACCGTGCAATATGTTATGTGAGTAATAGTCACTACTGAACCAAAAATCAATATGCAGTTCTCTATTGACGAAACTTGGGTTTATATTTTATTCATGTTTGTGCTCTCAGTAACAGGATGCCTGACATCTAGATGATGTTCAAAATGCTGAACACATGGATAAAATGGCAAATCTGAGTCCTGCTTAAGCTCTCTGATTTTCCTTTAAAACATGTCTGGCTAGGTTCAATTATTTGTTTGCTTTAATGAGGTGAGTGATTAATTTTGTTTATTGGAATCTGGCACTGTATGTCATATCTCTTAGCAATGCGTCAATAGCCAGGCATTTAGAAATTAATATCTGCTTCAGATCAGCTTTCGGGGTAGTCATCATGATGAAAAATGGAATGGTTAGGTGAAATGACCAGATATTCATTATGCCAAAGCAGGAACCACAGCCAATACTGCCTCTCCTTACCTTGTATTTCATGACCACATGATAATTTAGGATTGTGTTCTCAGATGATACGAGCAGGCATTCTAGCCACCACTCCACTGCATACACCTTCCCCTCCTGTTGAAAGCCTTTTCACGGATCCTGGATCTCTGGGGGTGGTTTATGGTGTCGTACTGGACCATCTTATGTGCCGTGTACTTCCACTCCCATCTCTCCCAAAGATAATAGACATCTTACAAGAGCCTGGCATATTTCTGAGAGAGCCCAAATCTGTGTAAGATACAAATAGACCAGCAGCTTGTCTATAGGAACGTTATTGTCCTATGCGTCAGATGTGCAATTCAGCAGCCATGACTTCTTGTCTCTTAGCTGACTCAAATTCTGGCTAAAAAATTAATGTGCCTAAGGGCACCTGGGTGGCTCAGCAGGTTAAGTGTCTGCCTCCAGCTCCAGTCATGATCTCAGGGTCCTGGGATAGGGGGACGCATCAGGCCCTCTGCTCAGCAGAGAGTCTGCTTCTCCCTCCCTCTCTGACCCTCCTCCCTGCTTATTCTTTCTCTTTCTCAAAAGAAAGAAAGAAGGAAGGAAGGAAGGAAGGAAGGGAGAGAGGGAGGGAGGAAGGAAGGAAGGAATGAAGGAAGGAAGAATCTGCCTAAGATGTGAGGCATCTAATGCAAGGAGACCTGAAACTGGGCTAGACACATGGTATAAAGGGATTGGTAGCCCTGATCCACTAAAGCAATGTCACCAAGAGGTTAGGAGCAAGGACTCTAGAATCAAATGAACCAGGGTTGATCTTCAGCCCCATCATTGCATAGTTGTGAGATCTTGGGCAAGGTACTTAACCTCTTTACATTTCAGTTTGCTCATGTGTAAAGAGAGAATAACATCAATAATTGTTATTAGGATTGTTACTGGGATTAAATGAGGTAATGCTTATGAAGCACTTAACAGAGCATCTGGGAAATGGTCATCAATTAAAATTCTCTATCACCACCACTCTCACTGTTTCTCTGTCACATGAACCTGTGAGAATTCCTACTAGCACAGTGGTAGCCTGACTCTGAGTTTACAAAATGAAAGAGTTTTCTGGAGATGGAAAAGCATAAGGGCTGCTGGGGATGGAAAGCTTATCTTGGGTCTCCTGCAGTTGCCATCACAAACACCAAAAGAAGCCGACTTGCTGGGTAGAACCTTCCCCTGGGGGGAAGGGCACTTAATGACCACTCTACTATGGCTGTTTTCCTAGGGCATAGTGTCTGCAGTTTACAGAATGAGGCACACGAACCACTCCAACAGCAAAAAACCCCATGTGGGCATCCTCTATAAATTGAACCGAAGAAGTAACCATGTAATCAGTTTGTGAAATGGCCAATCCATTTCAAGAACTAAAATAAAATTTATTCATAAGCATAACGTAAGTCCATCAACTGTTTACTGTGTCCAGATCAATTTTCAGCTGCAGAAATCTGTGGACAATAATGATTTCTGGAAGACCCGAGAGAAGAAACAAAACAAAAACAAAACAAAAAAACTTGAGAAGGCCTTATAAATAAGAAAACCTTAAAAATGAGAATGTTCTGAAAATGTTTTAGTCAATGTCTTTATGCAAACTGCACTAATTAATCTCATGCAAACATGGATATTTTTGTAAAGCATAAGCCCAAGTGCCATTTTATGACCATGTAATTTACAAGTCCTCAAATTACATTAAAATCACCACACACAGTGTTTACAGTTTAATTACATGGTTATTTACCATTCCCAATCAAGTGTTATTCATTCAGTACCTCTTTGCCTGATCTTACCTAAAAAAGAAAACACTTTTATGCTGAATTTGAGTGGTAAACATTCAAACATGCCAATACTTAAAGGCAACAAAGATGTGATTTGGAGTAAACAAACATTGACAGATTTCAGAGAACTTCCAAGGGGGAAGAGAATGGAAAGAGATCAACATTTTACTAAAATAATATTTCTCTGGTTGTTTCAGTTCTACCAAAAAAGAGGAGAGACTGATCACTATTTACTGTCCATTCTTTATGTAAAAAAGCCAACTGGGTCTGTTATCCATGTTTTGCACTATAATGATATAGTTCTTCTGTCAAGAAAAGTTTATTGTGTTCCATATGTGTTCTGGATCCTGTGATAAGAATAAGTGTGAAAAATAAGACATGGCCCCTGGATGAACTTAGACTAGCTATCTATTCGTACATTATAGACACTTCAACATTTCAAGAAGAATATATTTACTTCTGGTTTTTTCTTTGTCATTTACCAATACCATTTTGAAAGTATAAAATCTCAGTCCCACCATGGAATGTCTGTCTTCAGGCATAAGTTATTGCATAACCTTTCTGAGCTTTAACCTTTTCATCTGTAGAATGTGGCGGTGGGGAATATAATAATAATGCTAGTTTTCCCTCCATGATAGTGTGATTATAAAGATGAAGTCTGAAAACACTTACAGGTGATTTCTTCCGGATCTGCCTCTGTAGCTAATTCTCCAAACCTAGTCCAACTGAGTCCTTGTTTGCTTCCCTGTGTTGCCTAAGAGTTTGAGCTGCTTTGCAGCTGTTATAGAAGTAGACATTTATATCAGGAAACAGTCACTTGATAAATTAACTGGGATGATGCTTACATTTCTAAGATATAACTTTGAATTCGGCCCTTTGGAAACTCAAATTTTAATAAAAATTAAATGACATCCTCATTGTGATGTCATTTGGCCACCTGCCTCAGAATTACCAGAGGGCTTCTGAAATTACCTATTTCTTGAGCCCACTCCAGACTCAATGAAGAGAATCTTTAGTAGTGGAGTCCAACCACATAGCTGTCTTTTAAATAAGTTTCTCTGATAATTTTAAGCACACTAAAAATCAAAGAATCACTGTACTTACTAGGATTGTTCGCAGATACTTCAGTTGTCTTCTTTGGGGCAGAATCCTATTTTTCTGACCCCTTAGAATTAGGTGGGCATGTAGCACTTGTTTGGGCCAATAGAACGTGGATGTACATGACAAGTTATGTGACATTGAATCAAGGCACTTATTTGAGGTGACTTTATATTTCTCATAATTAAAACATTATATGCCCCTTTCCCATATTTAGAAAACAATATATGACTAGTTTTCCCAAACATGATTTAATGGTGGTGGCAAAAGGCATAAACAAATAACAGATTGTAAATTAATCCACCCCAATCATTATGGCATCATTTTTGATGGAATAGACGAAATGGCAAGGTTGTTAAGATTTTTTTCTCTTTCCTTTACGTCTTCAATGTAGAAGACAGAATAACAGTAACAAAGGAAGATTTTATATGATTTTTCTGATGGGCATGCTAATTTATCTCAGGCTGCGTTTACACCAGCAAATAGAAAGTAGAAGTAATTGCGTGGGATGAAAATAATTCATTTAATATATTGAGCACCCACCATATACTACTCACTTTGCTCAATCCATTTTCATTTAACCACATTTAACAATTGTCTTAGAGACACTGTTTTTTATACATTTTGAACGTGAGCAGTTAAGCTGGTTAAATAATTTTCCAAGGTTTCCCAAATTAGAAATTGAGATTCTAGCTGACAACTGTCTGCTTGCCCACACACTCGCAATCTTTCCATGGCTTTGTGTCTCCTATGGGAAAGTCAGGCAGTCTTTCAACGTGTTGATAATCATACTAGTTTTTCAATTAATTGCTCAATTTTCATGAGGCCTCTACATCTTCATGGATGTTAATAAAATGTAACTTTTTTCTATATAAACTAAAAAATCTTTAGACCCTGCACAGCACTCATGCAATGTGTATCTATATGCTAACATGCATTTTGGGATAGAAAATTAGGAATGACACAGGTAAAATGGTACTTACACTCTTCTATACCAATTCTGCAAACCAGTGTCTCCTTCTGTCTGCAATAGATGCAAGTAAAATGTAACAAATTAAACTAGGGTGATCACCTTTGGAAATTGCTGGCCCTAAGATATTTAAATGACTTTCAATCTGGGAAACACATTAAACATATGACACGTCATTGCCATCCAACAATTATCCAAATGGAATGTGAAATATAAAATTATTTCAGATACTAAGCTTTGGAGAAGCTTGGGAGAGGTAGGCATGGAGGAATATAAGCCCATTTTGTGAAGTCAATTTTGATAATTGAGGCAAGAATGTAGTTATAAATTCTACTCCATCTCTGCTCCTTTGTGTTTGTTTCTAAATTAGGGAGACAACGTGTCAAGTGAGAGGACAGAATTTAGAGTCTAGCAAAAAAGGAAAAATTAAAATAGGTACACTCCTCACGGTGTTTATGGAATATCTGTCCCCGAGGATCTTCTCTGGGCTCTGGCTGCGGAATATTACACATCCGTTGGGCAGTTACCTGGCTGACAGCCCTTGAAATGATACATGTACTACATAGCATGTATACATCAAACACATCCATGGGAGCCTAAGTAGAAAATAATAAGGAACAAACCAACCCCAAGTCAGTAATAACGAGAGATTCTTAGTGGTGTAATTGGAGTGTGTTTTTTCCCTAAGTATGTGTTATCAAACTGAATTTGTGGACAAGCTGTAGCATAGCTCAATTTGAATACCTTATCGTTAGGAGCAATTAGGATTTTATCCCAGGAAAGAAAAATGACAAAGAGAGTTTTCAGAGCAGGAACACAATAGAAATGATCTTTTCTGACTCTGATTTTACAAGTGAGGAAACACATTCAGGACAGTAGGTTTGTCTAACGTCACATGGCTAGAGGACGGGGCTTGCATGATCTCCCATTGAAGGGCACTCTTTCAAGTCCATATTTTCCAGTAAAAGAGTAAATAAAAGTAACAAGAGCTTTTGCCAAAATTAAATTTAAAAAATCACAATTATTATGTAATGATCTATTCAAAATCTACTGAATCCATACTGCATGTTGTATGAATACCTATATCCCCATTGAACTTACTGGATGTTAAATGGTTATATTTTTGCCTGTTATATTAATTACTTTCATGTCTATGTTGAGTTTTACACTAGTATTATTGCACCATGACAGCTGAGAAGACAGAAATTAACAAAAGTGAAATCTTTCCCAAGATTATACAATAAGTGAAAGGTCTAGAGTTTGTACTAAGGTCCGTCTCATTCCAGAATATTCATCCTTTCTACCTGGCTACACTACCTCTCATCAAGACATTTTAAGAGGACAAGAACCTTATAACACAGATCTGATTAACAAAGAGATAGTGTAAGAAGTATTCAAAACAAAAACCACAGAAAACTAAAGAAAAACAAAGTGAAAAGATGTGAAGTAAATACTGGCAATGAGAAGGGATTAGGGTGGAGTAAGGGAAAGCCATCCAAATGAACTACAGCAGGCCTTGTCTTTTGTATCAAGACTTTCATCAACATATAGTTCATTTCCAGAAGCTCAGTACTATGCAAAATGTAGAATATTACAATCAACTTAGGAGTTATCATAATAAAACCCCTAGGAAGAATTACAATTAACTTGAGTCAATTAGATTTCTCAAGGATCCCTGACTTTAGCTCTGGATAACAGGAATCTTAATGAGACAATTAATATTAGCTAATATCAGCTTGATTGATTTAAAGGGTATGTATAATTATATAGATGTGTATATATATAGAAATGTTTGTGTGTGTATGCTACACCTATCTCTGGCATTCAAGATTGAGTCTCAGAATATTTTAATAGAAAAAGAAATCTCACTCCATAGATAAAAAATGAGTTTTAAAAGTGATTTATTGTGAGAACCACAGATAAAGTAAATAACCTCAGAAAATCAGGCATAGGCATGAGCTAGATACAGTTAAATGAAGGAAAAGTTTGATAAATAAATGTTGTGTGTCAACTAAGTATCATTTTCAGTAAATTATTCCTTTAATCCTAACCATCTTGAAGGGCACTATTTATTACCCCTATTTTACAGATTATATTATTACAGATTACAGATTTATTACCCCTATTTTCAGTTCAGGAAACTGAACCTCAACAAGTTTAAGTGATGACCAAGGAGAGTTCTCAGGGCTGCCATGTATGGTTGTATAGTGTGTGTACTGCACAACAGCATCTGGTAGAAGGAAAGAACAAATTGGGACTGATCTACATTTTGTGTTCTGCTGCCCAATGATGCAACTTAATGAAGGGTTATGTCATCCCAGAGAAAGAGGGTGCCTTTCCCTGATTTTCCCAGAGGCCATCTGCCTCACTGAATTACGGGATTAACACTTTAATCCACAAATGTCAGAGACAAAAAACAGGCTCTTTCTGTGATGTCTTGAAGCCTCTCCCACTATGAAGATGCAATAGGAATAAGTTATGAGTAGCTGGTGTCCATCTCATAATAAAAAAACTAGATGATCTGAATATTAAGAGTTAAGACAATAAGGAGAAAAATGAAAATTTCTTCATAACTTCTACGTTTTTAGACAAAACATTATCTGACTTTGAGATTTGGGTAAGGATAGAGGGAGAAGAAAAAAATTAGTTCTGATTGGGCTGTTTTATTTGTTTGATCTTCTAAACTATTCGAGTCAGTACATAGTTAATCACTCTTTTGGTTCAACAAGTAAATCTATGATAAGAGCATTGGCACTATGCCTAGCACAAAGCACGCCTTTCAGTCACATCATCACCAGATTATACCAGATGAGTTCTGAAGTTTTTTATCAGCAAAAGTGTCCAAGGATGGTAATGTCACTGGACTTCCATGACCACTGATACTAGAAATTTCATTGACTAAAATCCAGTGTGAGTGAGGAAGCTCCTAGCAGTAAGGAAACTAGCGAGGCTGCACAGGGAAGGAAAGCCTAGGAGAAAGGCTGGGAGTCCCCCTTTGCTCAGCCCTGGCACCTTGGCTTCCTCCTGCCTCCTTCAGTGGTCAGTGAGATCCTTGGGGGGGTAAGGTGCAAGGATAATCTACCCCAGCTCCAGCATTTTGTACATAATAAGTGGTCTGTTCATAGGGGTGCTTCTTGAATACTGTTGAATAAATCACTGTTTCTTCCCCTCACTCCCACAATACTCCAGATCATTGCCCTGTAGGTCAGGCCTTTTACTCAATGTTAGGAGGGAAAAACATGGAAAGGAACTACAGAGGAAGCCTACTTGGGAATGAAATTTTAAAGAGCCATAGAAACAAATTGTGGTTATATCCTCCAATGTGTGATACAGAAATAGCAGAAATTATTGAGAGCTGAGGGGGCCAGAAAAGGGCAAGCTAAGCCTTAGAAGTAGAGATGATGGGAATAAGTTGGGTAGGAAGGAAGAATATCATGAGTGTAGACAGGAGTGTTCAGAAGAGTGAGTGTTTGTGGAAGGACAGGGATATGCTGTTGACCTGGAGTGGAAGGATCGTCACCAAAGGACGGAAGTTAGAATCTAAAAGCCACAGGAGGCTTGAACTTGACCTTCCACTACAGTGAGTAGAGTTGGGTCAAGTTAGGGACGGGCCATGCGAGGAGCTGAAGCCAGTTTTATTTTTTAATGTTTATTTATTTTTTAAAAATTTTTTTAAAGATTTTATTTATTTATTTGAGAGACAGAGAACGTGAGAGAGAGCATGAGAGGAGAGAAGGTTAGAGGAAGAAGTAGACTTCCCTTGGAGCTGGGAGCCCAATGTGGGACTCGATCCTGGAACTCAAGGATCATGACCTGAGCTGAAGGCAGTCACTCAACCAACTGAGCCACCCAGGCACCCTATTTTTTAATGTTTAAAACAAAGTTTTAGAAAGATGGCAGCAGGATTTACTTAATCTTGTTTTACTTCACCCAGATTAAAATATCTGTATTTTAACGATGACTTCTTAGGAGACAGTGCATCATCCCAAAGGCAGGATGGTAATCTGGGGAAGAGGGGATAGTCTTGCGCGTTTGGACTTTCTGGTGCCCTTAAACTCACATCTTAGAAAGGATGGCCTGCCTTCAAGTAGGTACAACCTGCTGTAATTTTCTTAGATGGAATCATAATGCAGTGGCCCACTGTGGAAGAGACGGCTGGTGTCCAGACGTGGAGAGGCATGTCGGCATCGCCGCCATGGGGAGTGGCAGCAGCTAACAAACCAGAAGAAAGAGGTGTCTGTTCCAGGTTGTCACTCCAGGGGTCCTGATCTTTGCCTTTCTGCTCTCCAGCTTGCCCACGGCTGAAATGGTTCTTTTATAAATTGGTTTAAAGATAATATGGATAGGAACAAGTCTGGTCCCTGATCAGCAGTGGGTACCAAGTAATGCTGCTCTATTGGCCCACAAGAATTTGAATTGCCCTAAAGTATTAGACCTTTTAGTACTACCATTTTGGGGCAGCTAATTCAAGTCTACTCTCGGGTCTGTATATGCCGTACTGCATTTTCATTATAGGTCAGTAACAGATTTGAAATCCTAGAATGTTCAAAGACATACAGATATGAAGAGTTGCCATTGGGCATCAGTTCGCCATAAATTTTCTCTAGGGTCTCAAAAAGCATGTTATAGTGTGCATTTATACAGATATAGTGATGGCTGCTTTAGGATAAACTTCCTCTTCCTTTTGTAATTAGTTGGACAACTTTCCTTCTGGAGAAAGATGGACGCACAAGCTGTAAGTTTTATCAGGCAGAATAATACCATACATCCGGAGCTGTGTATTTATCCCTTAGTGGATGTACAAAAAATATGAACCTTTGGAATTGTTGATTTTAGGAATTGAAATTCTTCTAGGGAAAAGACTTGTCAACTTGTGTGGGTAGAGAAGACTAGGTTCATTTAGGACCATAATCAGAAGGACTCTCTGAATAAGTTTGGGGCCTAAAGGCAGAAAAGTGGTTTCTTGTTCAGACTCTGCCATGGTCTCCAATGCCCTGGACGAGTCTTATTTGTCATTTCATTGTAAAATCGGGGGAGGAGGTGAACACTGGGCTAGGTGATCTAGTTTGAACACTTTCTCGTTTAGAGTCAATTCCATTTGGGGATGGACAAAGAAAAAGATACCGATAAAGAAACTTTAACACAATTATAGTTGCTCTTAAAAGTGGGGTCCATTACCAACTTAAAAGCCATCTGTTGACTCTGGACTTCCAAAATTTCTCATGATGAATACCACTTTTGTTCTTATGCCATAATACGAAGTAGGTCCCTACAGTGTAAATATCGGGAAATGTCCTTGAATGTCATGGTCTAAGTGCTTGGAACAGGTCAGAGGTAATGAATGTTGTTATAAAATCATTATCTTATTTGGCCCACGCCATCCAACCCACCTTCAAAGGTTTTTGAGGCAGCCTATGGCATATCCCTTACTTGCTTTGATGCAGGTCTTATAGGAAACCCCTTGAGTTCTTTATGGCCCCTCACCTGTGCTATTCTTTCCTCAGCCATTTAACACAGGAAAGGAATCCCTGTAACAGAGTGATTTGTTCGGGTCACACTGTTTCTTGCTCTGGGCTTGATTGTCTTTCCCCCGCACATTCCAGCTCGTCTGGCTCTGCTGGCAACACGGTAAACAGCTGGGTTGGACTTATATTCTTCCTGCAGGAAAGACGGATGACTGCGTTCTTTGTCTCGGTGGTTTGCTTATTATTGTTCTTTTTCTCAACCTATTCTTTCATGAACTGCTTTACTGCGGCTAGCTTGTCTACCGGTTTTCCTTTCCAGGAGAACTGATTTAACACCCTGCCTGCCTTTGGTGAGCACACTGCCTCCTTCTAGAGAAGTGCTTAACCTTAATTAGTGATGACTTCGATTCCTCGACTGTTTAAGATAAGAGGAAAGCGGAGATAGTATAGCCTGGAAACACAACCCCAGACCCCAGAGCTTTTAAGCCTGGTTTTTCTCTTTTCCTTCTCCACCTTTATGGAGCATATGTGAAATTTAAGCAGACGAGGACGATTTCAAAATTGCCGGCTCAGGACGTCCAATGTGAGGCGGAGCCTGCAAACAACCCAACAGATGTAGCAGGTGTCAACATGTTTCCTGATTTCGGTTCCTGGGTTGTACGTCCTCCTAGAAGACTCTCGGTACTGCCCAAGAGGGTTATCGGTACAGATGGTAAACTGCTAAAATGCCCAGAAGGTTCAAGCTCATCTGTGATTTTAAAGAAGGGGAGGAGGGTGCGTTATCGGACTCACAGGTGTTTGGAAGACTCCAAATTACCTTTAGGTTTTCCCATTTTACTTTGCTTGAACAGATGTCTTGGTTATATGTGGAAGTAGCCACTCCTTATGCTGTCCAAGTGTTTAAAATTGGAAAGAGGGTCCCATGAGCAAGGAGGTGGAGTTTAGCTCTTGGCACACGAGCCCCTGCCGTCCTTGCAAATTGAGGCTCTGGCCTCTCTTTGTCTCTGCGCTGCTGTCACTGATTATTTTCTCTGGTCACTGGATCCTCACTTTCTTTCCTGCTTTGCAGAGTTCTTATTGTACAATGGTTTTTGGCACAGACACTCTGTAATTTCTGAGCCTTAATGTCCCTTGTTCCTGTTTCTGCCTCTCCCAGCCTGGGGTAGCAAAGAGTGCAAATAGGCAATGACCACACACTTCAGGTGTTTGGCTCAAGCAGCTTCTGGGGAGAGAGGGGAGGAGGGCTCCTATGTTACCACTGAAGACCAGCAGAGATATTAGTCAGCTTCCCTTCTCAGAGCACTGGACTTTAATCCACTATGGAAAAAGCAAAGCAAAACTAAATTAGACTAGATGAAATCAGAGAGGGAGACAAACCATAAGAGACTCTTAACTCTAGGGAACAAACAGGGTTGCTGGAGGGTAGGGGGTGGGGCATGGGGTAACTGGGGGATGGGCATGAAGGAGGGAACGTGATGTAATGAGCACTGGGTGTTATATAAGACTGATGAATCACTGACCTCTACTTCTGAAACCAGTCATACATTCTATGTTAATTGAATATAAATTTTAAAAATAAAAGCATAGTTCTCTTAACCAAAAAACCCAGTAAATGAGACTAGTGTCAATTCCTGTGGCATCATTCAACTTGCTATGTTTGCCCTCTTGCAGTTTCTCATCCTACTTTTAATAAAAAGAAGCGTCCTCAAAACTGCATTGCCTAAATTGTATCCCATGGGATTTTTCATAGGTAATATTTGGGAAAATCCCACGATGACAAGGATTATGAGAACTCCTGTGTTACATAAAAATAAACAGTTCTTATTTTTTTAAAGATTTTGTTTATTTATTTGACAGACACACAGTGAGAGAGGGAGAAGCAGGCTTCCCATGAAGCAGGCTTCCTGCTAAGCAGGGAGCCCGATGCGGGGATCCATCCCAGGACCCTGGGACCATGACCCAAGCCAAAGGCAGGCACTTGGCTACTGAGCCACCCAGGCACCCCTAAACATTGCTTTAAACTCCGGGATTTGAACGGGGGCACTTAGATATGCTAATCTGTGGGTCAAAATCCTTATAAATATATTATGTAGCACTTCCCACTATTTATTTAACCAAGAGATACTTTCTTTGTGGAGCATGTCAAGAGGCAAGTGCTCCTTGGACTACACTTCTGGAAATGTTTGCTTAGACAAAACACTAGGGCCCAAGAGACCCACATCAAGCTGCCGTTTGCCCTAGGGAAGATCAACACACAGCCAACGGTGCTTTGTTTTGTTTTTAAATCAGGGGCAAATTGACTTTAGAGGGTTTTGCAGATTATCATGGACATTTTCGCTCACTCCCCAACATCTCTTTCTCCCCCTCCCCACTCTTATCCTACTCTTTGAGAGGGACCGTCCCCACTCTCAGCACCTGTAACGGGCTAAACTATGTTCCTCTCCAAATTCATACGTTGACACCCTAACCCCTAATAGGACTGTATTTGGAGATAGGGCCTTCAATAAGGTAATGAAGGTTAAATGAGATCATGGGGGGGGGTGTCCTCGTATAATTGACTGGTGTCCTTATGAGAAGAGGAAATGTGAACATTCAAAGAGATGCCAAGAATACACATGTGCTCAAAGGAAAAGCCAGATGAAGGACACAAGGGGAAGCAGGTCACCTGCAGGCCAAGGAAGGAGGCCTTGGGAGAGACCAAACGTGCTGGCCTTGGACTGCCAGCCTCCAAATCTGAGCAAATGGGTTTTGAAGCCACCTCATCTCTGGTATTGTGTTACAGCAGCCCTCGCGGACTTACATGGCGCCCGCTGTCCCTGCCCCAGAGTATCAGGGCCATCCACCCATTCCCTCACCCTGACAAAGTTTCGGATAACCCTCACCTAACCCAGACGGTCTTAGGATAGTTCCCTGGACACAAGGATTAGGTAGGAGTACTTGCCTTAGCCTAATGCTTGGAACTTGGGTGGCGTTTGAAAAGAGACATTTGGTTCCCGAGGCGTGTGGCTGAGGAAACACGCAGCTTCGGTCGCTGTGGGCAGCCATCTTGTGCAGGCAGTCAGAGGACAAGAGACGGAGGAGGCGAACCAGAAACCAGAAAGCAAACGCATTTGGGGCTCTGATCAATCCATGCTTTAAAGCTGCGCTTTTCCATTACGTGAACTAATATTACGCGAACTAATAAGCCTCCTAGATTACTCAAGCCACATTGTATCGTTTGCTTCTATTTTCGGTGAAAGCCATTCCAACTCATACATGGGTTACACGAGTGAGTCAAGGTTCAGTCCCAATGGAAGGTTCTAGGGTAGGTCTTGGTGTTGAGGTTATTGTGTATCTGTATCGTCTCCAAGTTCCTGGACTGTAAATTCAGTTTGCATTTCATTATTCTGCTCCATTGCCTCCAATAACAGGATGTGTGCCCCAAATTGTGTGTGTGTGTGTGTGTGTGTGTGTTTTTAGGGCCTTTAATTAGCTAGATTTTTAAATCCTCTATAAGTGATTAAATGATAGGCTTCAAAGTATGATCCTTTCTATGAGTAAGGAGACTCTCAAAAGCAGACAGGCCTGCAGGAACCCAGGGAATTTCTAATGCTAAAATTAAAACTACCAGACAGTCTCATAATGTACATATTTTGGGATAGAACTCATGCCTATTAAGGGTCATCCAGCTGTAAACAAAATAGCTCTGGAAGCATATGAGATAAGAAAGTGTGTCTGACCTAGGCTGTAGGAATTGAGGCCTTTTTAAGACATTTAGTCAATGACTTCTCAAGACCTTGACACTGTATGCTAACACCATGCATTCCTGCCCCTTAATTCCTGGGTTTCCATGGGTAAAAAATCCCACAAACTAGGTGTCTCCACATTATCGCCTCTTTCTTTCATACCCTGAACCACCTGTAAGCTTTTGTGTTAAAGACAGAAATAAGATCACTGGTAAACTGAGTCAACTTCTTAAAAGGCAATGACATGCTAGCAAGATGTCTTATGCATGGGCAGACTGTGTGGTCTCCAGTGATAACTTGGTGACTTACTTTGTTTCTTGGAACTGGTCACTCACTTCTTGAACCTAAGTTTTGTCAATCACAAGTTAACAATCCTGACTCAGGTTTTGACCTCAGGTATAGTTCAAAGGCTCGATATAAAAAATTCAATTAACAGTTTTTCACTGAATATTTACTATATGCCAAGCCTTGTTCTAGACACAAAGATCTTTAAGTCCCATTTAAATAGGGTTGTGCAGGATGCCTGCGTGTCTCAGTTGGTTAAGCATCTGCTTCAGCTCAGGTCATGATCAGGTCATGATCTCTGGGTCCTGGCATTGAGCCTCGCTTCAGGGTCCCTGCTCAGTGAGGAGCCTGCCTTTCCCCCTCCTTCTGCCCCTCCTCTTCCCCTTGGTGCTCTCTCCCTGTTTCTCTCTCTCTCAAAATAAAATCTTTTAAAAAGATAGTGTGTGTGTGTGTGTCTGTGTGCAGGCATACACAGATAAAAGAAAGAAATACGTAATTAAAGTATGAAGTACATAAGAGGGAGTTAAGGACTGTGGTAGTTTGGGCTGAGCCCAGCTGGTTGTGGTGGAACCAACAGGGCTCTCAGTTACAGTCGGCCAGAAATGAAATTGACAAAGGTTGGGAAGCCGGAAGTGAAGCTCTGTGACTATCACCACGGTTGGGTGCCGTGAGAGATGGAAAGGAGCCGGAGGAAGCTGCCTGGCCCTTCTTTCCTCCTGCTCAGGGCCCAGCCCTGTAGTGAACGGTCTGCTCTGCTGACCTCAGCAGCCTCAGGCTGACCGGCACAGCAGAAGCAAGAGGCTCCTGTTGGCTTCTCCACCAGCTCTTCTGTGCTGCTCTCCTCCCAGCTGGACATTGTCTCTTGTGAGTTCCTACTTGACCGTCTGCAATTGTGCTTCAGAAGGGTCGGGTTAGCACTCTTTTCCCATTTCTCAGTTTGGTTTGCAGCCCCTTACTCTCCAGATTTTCTTACAGTCATGTAAGGTCTCAGCACATCCCATACTACTCTTGGTGGCGCTGCTTCCCTCACGGAACCCCAGTGCATAGAAGCACTCTGGGGAAGTGAGACCGGGTCAGGGCAGGGGGAGGGCTGTTGAGGCATGAACTGCAATTTCGAATAATATAACCGGAGAAGTTCTCACCAAGAAGGAGACACTGGAGCATAGACCCGAGGTGATCAAGAAAATTGTTGTGAAATCCTTTCTAAAATGCGTGAACACTATTTAGAGAATAATCAGAATAATAAGAGATTTGGCTCTAAAACACTGAGCGCTCAATATCTTCTAATACTGCATAAATATAGTAATTGCAAAAATTACTCGATTTTCTTTAGAGCCTCCTTTTCGAGTTGTATTTTCTTAAACGTTATGCCATCTTGCTGGGGCAGAATCAAGGCCAAAATTACTCTGTGAGCTTTTAGAAGGAAAAGAGCTCTGTAGGTATGAAGCCATAAGAATAAAACACCCTTATTAAGTCACGTTGCTCTGCTGCCTACTGGAGCTCAGCCATCTCTCCTTCCAAACACACTTTTCCGGGTCCGTCTTGTGTTCCCAAAGGCAGCAATGACAAACCAACATGAGAAGTAATAGGAAATCAGGGGAGTCGGCCGCTGAGAAGGAGAAAGTGATAGAGTGAGATTTTTCCACTGAGATTCCTGGAGAGGACCTGCTTGGTTTCAGAGCGTTAAAGAAGGTCTAGACTCACCTGGTGTGTGAGAGAGAGAGAGAAGAAGCCGCCTACCCAGACACTGCGCAGGAAGGCGACCCTTCTGCTCCCCTGTTTTCTGTGAGCAGCACCAGGGGGGTTGGGCTCCAGGCAAGCTGCCACTGCGCCTTCCCTCTGCAAGGTTCATCCGCCCCTAGGGGGAGCCCATAGTCTATCAGCCTCCAGGGACCGCCGGTGTTTGAGCTCCCTGGTCTTGGGATGGCAGGCTGGCAGGCGCTCTCTCTCACAGCACAGTTAGAGCATCTGCTAGGAAAGGATTGTTTTGAAGCAGGTATGCATTTAATAAATTGGTGTTACAGGCCTCCTGCGCCGCTCACGGGTGATTGGGGACTTTCTTTAGGCTCTGAAGTCTGAAGCTAATAGAAGGTCAGCGTCTGTAAACAGTTCTCTTCCCATCAAGGCAAACCCAACTCTTACCTATCTGATAATCATAATCAATCTGCAAAACTTCAATTTTGCAATGAATAATGCTTATTTGTTTTTAGGTGGATTATGTAAATGCGAGTTAGTTGTTCGTTGAAATGGACATGTCCTCATTTTTTACATCAGAACACTGTAAGACCTAGGACATTTGGCAGACATATGTCTCTGCCATCCAAGTTCTCTTGTGGAAGCAACGTGTATGACGAAGAGAGGAGGCAAAGAAGAACCAAGAGTTTCGACTTTGAGAAGCGAAAGCTGAGTGGGACCTTCTGTGTACGTACGTGGAAGGCAACTTAGTAAAGGATACCGTGTCTCCCTCCCAGTGGCCCAACATTTCCCTGGTTCTGCTGATACACTTTTTGACCCAGGAACATCAGCTCAGGGGTGGGCTCTCCCCACACCTGTGTGGATGCAGCTTAAGAAGTGAAGGCCTGAGGGTTGGAATAGGAAAGTACCTAACCCTTTCCACACGTGAACTCCTCCAATGACTTGCCAGTTATGGACAATGGACCCCATTGACTAAGAAGTTTGGAAAGGAAGAAACCAAGAAATGTACCTGGTACCAAGCCAAGTTTATGGCAAAGTTTAGTGATGGGAAGAATCTTATGACGTTGGTCTCCTCCTACCTTTTTGGTTTTATTTTTCAGACATTAATTTACTCTTCTTAAGTACCAGAGAAGTTTCCGGCCTAGGCCAGGACAATAGTTAATAGTTTCAGAGATATCATCCATTGAATCAAATGAAGGTAAACAAACTTGAAAACACAAGCCAAGAGTCTAGTGCTTGTCTTTGTAAACATTCCGTTTCACAAAAGCCAGGAGAAAGGACCAGGTACGGTATGAACATCACATCAGTGTTTATTTGATCTGACAACACTGCTCAGAGACAATTTTTCCCCATATCCAGTGCCAGTTTGTTCTAGGAAAATAGCCAGTGTTATCCTTTGGTTTCAGAAGTCTCCCTGTGCATGCCGATGTCCTGGTTTGCATCTTAACAGTGAAAGTCCAACCTTGGAATCTAAGATAAGTACACATAACCTGATTTTGTAATTAGATACATTTCAGATAGCAGTGAGTGGGCATTATTCGCTCTTTTAAAAAATACTCTTTTAGGGGCACCTGGGTGGCTCAGTGGGTTAAAGCCTCTGCCTTCGGCTCAGGTCATGATCTCAGGGTCCTGGGATCGAGCCCCGCATCGGGCTCTCTCCTCAGCGGGGAGCCTGCTTCCCCCTCTCTCTCTGCCTGCCTCTCTGCCTACTTGTCATCTCTCTCTCTCTCTGTCAAATAAATAAATAAAATCTTAAAAAAAAAATACTCTTTTAAAAAAATACTCTTTAAAATACTCTTTTAAATAAAACTCTCTTAAGCGCTAGCTTCTTCCCTTCCTTCAGTAATTACTTGCATTGAGGAAATGTAACAGTGCATTTGCCTCCACAGCCTTGCCCATCCGGATCCCATCGGACTACCTCTTTACCAGATTACCAAGGACTATGTCAGGAAAGTGAGGGCGAGTATTTTAGACAGCGGGAGGGAAGGACATGAAGATGATGTTTGCCCATCCTTTATTAAAAATAAATAGGGGCGCCTGGGTGGCTCAGTGGGTTAAGGCCTCTGCCTTCGGCTCAGGTCATGATCTCAGGGTCCTGGGATCAAGCCCCGCATCCGCATCCGGCTCTCTGCTCAGTGGGGAGTCTATTTCCCCTTCTTTCTCTGCCTGCCTCTCTGCCTACTTGTGATCTCTCTCTCTCTGTCAAAATTGATAAAATCTTAATAAACAAACAAACAGACAAACAAAGATCTTATCTGAAGGACAAAGCTGACTTGAATTTGGAGTTTGCAAGCCTTGCCTCACGATTGAATAGCTCGAACTTCACTTGACGTATTAGGAAATCATCCCTCTTTTCCATCTCATCGAGAATTAGCTTTAAAGAAGAAAAAAAAAATCACATCTTCCTGATATTTAATTATCAGGTGAAGTACTGCACTCGCTAGTCCTTTCATTTTTGAGGTAGTTTATGTCAAAAGTGTACGGAGAGAAAAATGCCGTCCCAGCATTTACTTTTAGAAATACAGTCATTTCTTATCACGTGAAAATGTGGCAGCATTAGAATATACATCTGGGAGGGAACGCAAATTAGCTTTATGGTTTTTTTTCTACCTTTCCCTCACTCTTATTTTAATGCCCACAATGTTTACAAGGTTTGAATACTAGAAGCTTTTTTTTCCTTCTCATAATTATTCATGAAATTCAATTAACCTGTCATCAGATGAACAATTATGTTATCCTGGTCTTTTTGCCCCCAACAGCTAGACTTCCTGTGAGTTACCTGAGTCGAAGTTTTACCTGATTTTCTTCTAAATGGTTTTTTTATGAAAGAAAAAAATCATGAAGCTCTCCAAGCATCATTTTAGACTCCTTATACAATCAAAACGATTTCTATCTATACTTAAAAAATATCACCAGATATTCTTAGCTCCCTAAACTCACCCTTAACTTTACACAGAGATTTTGCAGAAATCATCCTTAATCTTTACATTGCTGACGAAAATTTCCTGGGCTGGTGTGTGACTCCAGTAACATTTTTAGGAACTTTTAAGTTAATATCAAAAACCCTTCCACACCGTGTCTCTTTAGCCTGTTGTCCTCCAGCAGGAAAGACATGCCTGTCTTCTGCTCACCTCCCAAAAGATAAAAAGACCAGCTCACCCTTCTGTCTTACCCAGATATTCCCCTGGTCTCCTACGCAACAAAGAAAAAGATAAAAAAAAATCTCAGAAGGAATAATAAAACTAGGGGAAACAATAAAGGATGAAGGGAGGAGAAAGCCTCCAGACAAAAAGAAGAAGACATTTATGCAGGATAAGGATACTGGTGTGCACGGAAAAAAACCCTAGAATGGCTGTTTTCCAATCACCGGGGAGTAATTTTCCCTTCTCCAGCGAGAGACCTTCCTCGCCCTTTGAAACTGGAGTTGATGTTTACTAATTAATTTATATAGAATGGTCCCTTAGCAACCATTTCAAAGGGGACCTGTTACCTGTGCTCTCTGGGTTGAAAGCTGCAAATCTGTCTCCAAGACTCGGTGTTGGGAGTGGAACGCAGCAGGGTTTTGAAGTCAGGGCTCAGGTGACACCGCCGCCACCCTTGGTGACTGGGAGGATGTCTTGGAGGTTCTGACGTTGTGATTTGATGTTGAAATACGCTTTCTTCTGTCATTTAATGTGTAGCTATTGTTATACCCGACACGCAGACCTTTAAATCACCAAAGAATTACCGTCTGCCACGCTATCTTTACGCAGGGTCCTGTTGCCGTCTCTCGCGAATTGTAGAATATGCAAAGTGCTGTGAGGAAATCAAATTCTGTCTGCTCTCGGGGCGCCTGGGTGGCTCAGTCGGTTAAGCATCTGCCTTCAGCTCAGGTCATGATCCCAGGGTCCTGGGATCGAGTCCCGCATCAGGCTCGCTCGGCGGGGAGTCTGCTTCTCCCTCTCCCTCTGCCAGCTGCTCCCCCTGCTTGTGCTCTCTCTCTCTGACAAATAAATAAAAATCTTAAGTTCTGTCTGCTCTCCGTAGCATCCTCAGCTTCTGAGCCTTGGCATAGAGTGAGCCCTTTGGAAACATTTGTGGACTGAAGAAATGAATCCATGAATTTGGATTTCTTGCAAAGTTGGACAAGGGGACAAAAGACAAAGAGGAATAATATTCACCAATTTTTCAGGTTCCCGTGTGAGGGGTCTCTGAAAGAAGGAGTACAAGTGTGTCCTTGGGCTTTGTCAGCTATTATGGAAATTTGGATCTTACTTAAGTGCACTACAGTGTGTTCCCATGGGCATCTCTTGTAGTGCTCTTGTCCTCGTCCTACCCGTACCTTCTAGCCAATCTTGGGTTTTTTAAATGTTATTTGCACCCAATGTCGAGGCCCTGGTTAGAAGCCGTTGGGTTCCCTTTCTGGACCAGCCGATTAAACCCACACTCCCAGCCACCTCCCCGACTGGGCTCTCTCACTCGGCTGCTCTCCACCTGCCTTCATCATCTCAGGGCCAAGTAGCAGACAGCTAGAGATAGCCAGCCCGGAACTCCTTACGCCGCCTCACCCATTCCCGTCCTTGGAAACCACAGTGAAGGCGGATGTTGACTTACTCCCTCTGCCTTAGTTTTCCTTTCTTGGTCTGTGCCTGGCCTCATCATACCTCACCCTAGATCGTCTAGTTAGGGTAGGAACGTAAGTGGCCAGACCCGCCCTGTCCTTCTCGTGGGGTCTTTCTCCCACAGCTGGAGCTGACCTGGCCATTCCGATGGGAGCTGGAAACACTGGGGGAACTAACACCCCCTGGGAGTAGCCTGCAGTGGATGGTTCGCTGGAGTAGATGAATCAGGACCCCACTCCCTTCCCCAGATCCGTGAACTCTGAGGCATATGTGTTATGAGGGCTCTTGGGCTTTCCCGGCAATATTTCGCTCCCTGACCAACTCTTATCCCTTAGTTCTAGAGCCCAGAAATCTGCAGTGCAGGTGTTGATAGGGCCACACTCCCTCTGATGGCTTTAGGGGAGCCTTGCTTACCTTTCCAATTTCTGGGGCCTCCAGGGATCACAGGGCTTGTGGGAGGATTTCTGCCTCTGTCTTCTCAGTACCTTCCCCTTTTCTGGAGAAAATGTTCTGTCTCCCCCTTTTAAGGGCAGTAGTCATTGGATTTGGGGCCCACCCTCATCCACGATGATCTCATTTCAAGAGCCTTGACTTCCATTGGTAAAGGTCCTTTCTCTGAATAAGATCCCATTCATAGGTTCTGGATGGACCTATCTCTTGAGGGACAACATTCGACCCCCCAGAGCCCTGAATCATTGTCTTAGGGCCTGCTTTTGGGGAAACCCGAGTGAAAACTTCTCTGTATGCAAAATAAATTGAGATTGTTTTCAGAGTAACTAGGAGTCCAACGTCGAGATGCTGGGGTCCAAACTCCTTGCTCTCAGGAGGCTGCTCTCTGTACATGGAAATATTTTGTATTCCTCAGTCCAAACTTGGCTTCTATCCAATTGAAATGAGCACTAAGCAAAATTTTATTCTTATCTGTGGATTTTTACAGCCTTTGGAACATTTCTACAGTGATGGGAAAAGTGAAGCTTGTAATTCTTCAGAGAATTTTTTCATTCCTTGTTTCTCTTTCCTCTTCTTCTCCTATATAATGCCCATTTCTTCTGCCTGGATGATGCCATTACCTTTCTCAAAACAGTTCATACCTCCATGCTCAGCTCATTGAGCCAGTTTTTAAAAAACATATGTATCAAAGCTCACTTATATTTGTAGGGTTTCTTTGGCAAGGAGGGGGGGTGGTTCAGAGATTTCCAGGGTTCTGAGTTACTGGTACCCTTAAATATCATCTCTGTCAGTTTCCTCATTTCTTGGATTAGAATAGTAATAATAATAAGGCTATCACACACACAAAAAAACCGGACCTCACAATTGACAATTCTGGATAGTGCCATAAGATGACTAGGCAATTTCAAGCTTTGTTTTGCTGCATTCATTTAAGTGAATATGAATTTAGAAAGTACGTGTAATTTCTCCCATGAGGACTAAGTTTGGTACTGAAAATAAGCCCCCTTTCTTCACCAAAAACTGAAATCTTTGATCTCAAGGAGTGACTTTTCCTAACCTGCGTGGTAGAATTTAGGAGTTTAGTCTCACTGTTTTTTATGCGTGGGGTCTTCTGCGTTGCTTCCTGAATAGTGGGGACTTTTCCCTCTGTCAATAATCCAAAGCGGTCCTACATAATAATCTACCCAAAGCAGCCAACGACTTTCAGTCCACTTCTCTCCAGAAGTTTTGAAGATTGAAGACATTTAATTTAACTCACTAACTAGACATTCCCTGGACTTGAGAGAGAAAAGCTCTTATCAGTTAAAGCCTTTATAGACACGATTTTCTTCACAGATACTTTGTTCACTGGTATATTTTCTCTCTTTCTTCTGATACCCCAGTATCTGCAGGCAGTTCTCTGTCAAATCTCCCAGTTTGCTAATGTTAGCACTCTTCCTAAAGACCCCCTATGTCCCTTGTTCTGGAAGAGGTCTAGCCCTTGGGGCTTTCTTGGGGCTCTTGAAGAGTCTCGGAACCCTCAGGCCCAGGCTGACTATATACCAATGTCTGACCATCTGGTCATCTCAGACCCCTGAAAGCCCAGTGTGTGCAGACCAGGTGGGTCCCTAAATCTCAGTCCAGTACTTAGTCTCTCCAAGTAGGAGAGTGTTTTTATAATGTAGTCACTTATAAAATAAAAACAGCTCACAAAGATAAATAATTTTTCTTAGAGACAGAAAATTTAATCACCTAGATGAATGATGTTTCTATAACTGGTAACCTCCTTTCCCCCCTCCCTTGAATTTTAGACTTGAAAATCATTTGCCTCTTTTCTTGACCCTCTTGAGCTATGGTTGCCATTTCTGATGTACCAGTTTTGATCGAATTGTTTTGATTTATTTCACTCTAATAATTTAGTTGAGATCCTTGTACAAGGCAAGTAGCATCCAGCCTTATAGATACACCTGGTTCACCATATGCAAACAGCGTGATGGGGTGAATCTCGTGTTTTTATGATGAATGATCACGGCATCGCCCACTGAAGAAGCACACGCACAGCTTATACCCCAAACTATCCCTCCTGAGCTGAGACTTCTCAGACGTATTCTGTTGGCTTGAACAACGTTGTCTTAGCATCAGAGATAAGGGAAGATACAGACTAACTCATGTGCTATGGCACCAACCTAATCCAATGCCTACTTCATGCCCAGCTCCCTTCTCCCAGAGGTTTCAGTAGGGTCTCCTGGATTCTGTTTGCACTGCTGTCCTTTGCCTTCCTCTGGCTGGGCTTAGGTATGGGCTGGAGTCTCCCTCACAGGCCCCATTGTGCGTAGTAACTATTTCTACCCATCACCTTGGTACCTGGGGCTGATCTTGTGTGCATATTACATATGATTCAACACCATCCTGCGGCATCTGTCCACCTGCCTGCTATTTGGGGCTTCCCAGAAACCTCCCAAGTTCCTCAACCAAATAGGAATGCCTGCAGTGAGAAGCCAGTGGAGGCCTCTCCCTCTGATATCACTGCGAAGCTTCAGGTGTGCAGCATGCCACAGAGGAGGGGTGTGGAGGCAGGCGAGGGATGGGGCTGGAGAAGTGGCAGGTGCCAGACCAGATGCTTAGGATCCTGAAAAGAGAATTTGGACTCCATCCTCAGGGCACCTTGGGGCCCATGAGATGCTTTAAGTAGGGTACAACATGACATTCGTGGATGATACACCAAAACATGTCTGAATCTGGAACCCCCGACCCACTCCTTTGAGGTAGGTCACTTCTCCTTAGAAACAAGGTCAGTGAAGGTCTGGCACAAATACCTCTAATCAGTATCAGACAAATACCAATCAGGTTCTTTGTGCTCTGGCTCTGGAGGGTGCTATTAAGATGATTGAAAACCAGGCCTGTGCCTCATGCCAGCACTAGTCTTGACCCGGCCAATCACGTCGTGGCGATCTTCTCTGCTTCTCTCAGCCGTCAGCTCCGCAGAGCTGATCATCCAAAGAAAAAAGAGTATTTGCAACTCGAACAGTGGTGTGGCACAGATTTATTTGTGAAACCTCGGATTGCAACTCCACCGGGTTGTATCGACATCAAAAGCTGCTGAGAGTAATTAATATTCATTCCATTTTAGCTGTGCTTGAAGAAAAGACATGGCCAGAAATTTTACCTGTAATGTATGTGAAAACATATCTCATAATTTAAAAGCTGCTTTGCCATTCTGCACTAGACACAATGAGATGGCACATCGGAAAGACTACCTAATAATCTCTCTATTCTAAGAAACAGAAGAAGGAGAAATAATTTTTAAAATGCCCTTAAATATACATACATATGTAAAGATCTATATTGTACCACAGTATGCCTATATATATATAATGTGTATAATAATATATATCCATATTATATACATTATGAATATATATAATGCATACATAACTATTATATGTATACACAGGTGTCATATATGTGTTATACACATGTATATGCATGTACACATATATATCTTATTGGAATCTCAGTCTCCTCATAGATAAAATGAAGATTGTGATGCTCAAAGATTGACTCTGAAGATTAACTTAGTTATATAAGTAGTGTGCTTAACACAAGACTAAGCATATAGGAAAAATGCAATTGCAGGGAGTTTCCTTTCCAGTGCTTAAGCATCAAAGCCAAATACACAGAGATTCACATGTGTAAACAAATTGTGAGTATGTATTTTTCAATAATTAGTAGAGAAAAACAAGAATCATTTTTGTTTTTCTAAGTGGAAGAGTCCAAAAAAAGCACATCAAGTTATCAAAAATAATTGAGTTAATTCCTAGTCTTTCTCTGATCTTCCCATACACGTACTTTATACCAAATACAAGCATCTAGAAACTTCTATACCCTTTTTTTTTTCTCAAATTTTAAGTCCAGGTATGACTTGATCCACATCTAGATGCAATCATCTATCGTTTTGAAAAAAGATGAATACACTTCATGAAGTTTAACTATTTTCAGATTTGCTTTTATTTTACTTTTGGAACCTAAGTTGGTATACAGATACTGAATATCCAGCATCATAAATGATTTATTATTATTATTACATGGATTATTATTGCCTGGATTAAAGAAAACCTCAGATTGCTTGACATTTCTCCCCCCAAGAGCTACAGGTCTATGTTCCCTTTCCTTGAACCTGAGTGGCCTCTGTGACTGCTTTACAAAGGAATGACAGAAGTCACGTCCTGCCCTTTTTCAAGCTGAGGGTTTAAGAAACTAGCCATGTCTACTTCCTCTGTCTTAGTAAACACTGTCTCCAGGGACCCCAAACCACCACACTGGTCTATCGTGGACCACCACGTAAGACAGGTCACTTGCAGGTGCTCCAAGTGCACTCTAATTGAGCCCAACCTTCTAGCCACCCCTACCAAGACACCAAAGCTGTGAGAGAAGTCTCTCTCCAGTCCTCCACCCAGTCCATCTGCCAGCTGAATGCCCTCAGTGACTTCCGTCAATGCCACGTGAAGAAGAAGAGTTACCAGCTCAGTCCTGTCAGCATTCCTGACACCCAAAACTGTGAGAGCTAATAAAATGGGGATTGTTTTAAGTCACTAAATTTTGCAGGTATTCTCTTACAAAACAGTAGACTGCAGGAACAATGAATTTACAAACAGGGAAGTAGACTGTGTTTCTCTCCCGAGTGGGTATTTTTAGTATGGATTCAGCAGATAGGTTGTGAGCTCCAGCAAACTGTAATAGATGACTGGGCTTCAGAAGGAAAACTATAATATTTTTAACAACTAGGATAATTTTATAAGTATTTGTTGATCTTATACAAATGTGGGAATATTTCATGTTCCACATTGATTTAAAAATGAGGTTCTCCTCAAAAATGTCAATGTTTTCTTTCAATGTAATGCTAAAAAGGCTGTCCCACTTGAGAAAATAGCATGCTTCCTCCATTTTGATTAAATTCCTGTGAAAATGTTTAAAGTAAAAATTCATGTTAATTATAGCATAAATACAGAAATGTGTAAAATTATGTGTGTAATTCAGTACATTTTCAAAAAGTGAACCCATTTGAGTAACCACCACACATGAGAAAAAAAACATACTAGGACTCCCAAAGACTCACTCTTTCATGCTCCCTCCTCAAAGGTAACCACTTACAGAACTTCTATATTATCAATTAATTTTGAGTATTTTGAACTTTATCTAAATGGAATTACAGTATGGTATACTTCTGTATTTGTCTTCTTTTGCTCAACTATGAAGTTGATATTCATATTGTTATGTAAAACAGTAATTTGCTTATTCTCATTGTTTTACAATATTCCTTTGTGTGTATATATCATAATATACTTATCCAGTCTGCTGTTGATTGACATTTGAAATTTTCAGTTTTAGGCTATTTAGAAGAATGCAGTGATGAACAATTTTTAGTATACCTGTTGGTACCAGTATGGATGCAGTTGTGTTGAGTGTAATTCTTAGGAGTGCAATGAATAGGTTGTAGGACAATTTGTCTTACAAATTTTAACAAACAGTTTTCCTGAATGGTTATACTAATTTGTATTTCGAGCAGCTTTATATGAAAGTGTCCCTTAACCCAAATCTTGTATCACTTAAAACTGTTAGTATCTTCAATCTTAGCCATTTAGTGAGAATATAATTGTACTCATTATGGTTTTAATTTTTACTACACGATGGTTAAGGAGATTAGTCACATTTTCATATACTTATTGACAATTTGTATATCTGTTCAAACATTTTAAACTTTTTTTAAAATTCGTTTGCTATAGCTTAGTTTTTTGTAGAAGTTCTTTGTGTATTTGGTACATGATTCCTTTGTCAGACATAGATGGAATAAGCATTTTCTACTTTGCGGCCTGCCTTATCATTCATATAACAGGGTCTTTTGATAAAGGTAGGTTTTAAATTTTAATATGTTGCAATTTATCAAGGTTTTTCATTTTGGTTAGTGTTTTGCAAAAAAATCTCTGCTTACAAGATGTTATACTCTAGAATGTTTATTATATTATCTTTAACTTTTTGATCTGAGGACCATCTGGAATTAATTTTTGCTCAAGGAATGAGTTATGGGTAAAAATTTATGTTTTTCCATATAGATCCAATGGTCCTGGTACCATTTTCTGAGAGGACCACCTTTTCCACACTGCAGTATAGTGATATCTCTTTATACATCAAGTGATATTGTATGTGTAGATAAGCTTCTAGGATTTCTATTCTATTTTATTGGTCTATTTAACTATCTTTATGACAATACCACACCATGAATTATTATAACTTCATAATAAATCTTGGGTAAGACCTGTAACTTTGGTCTTTGCTCCTTCAAAATTATCTTGGTTATTCTTGGATTTTAGCATTTGTACACAAATTTTGAAATAGGCTTACCACATTTTTAAAACTTTGTAGCTTTTGATTTTGATTGCTTTGCCTTTATAGGTAAATTTAGGAAGAATGGCTATTTAAAAAATATTGTGCCTCCTAATCTATAAATATGGTCTATTCCTTCCATTATTTGGTCATTCTTTATTTTCTCTCAGTAATGTTTTATGTCATACATGGTTGAACTCAAAATTCTTATTTTGTCATATAATGCTCTTTATGATATAATCTCAAGTATCTCTGTCCACCTTATTTCTTCCACTTCCCATGCATTTTTCCAAGTTCTTTGACCTTCCTAATATGTCTAGAGTATAAAAAACTTTTTTTTCTTTCTTTTTTTTTTTTAGAGAGAGTGTGCATGGGAACAGGCGGGGAGGGGCAGGGGGAAAGGGAGAAAGAGAATCTTAAGCAGGCTGTATGCCCAGTGCCGAGCCTGACTTGGGGCTCGATCTCACAACCCTGAGATCATAATCTGAGTTGAAATCAAGAGTCAGATGCTTAACCAACTGAGACACCCAAGCTATTTCTTAACTCTTTGATTTTGCATGTGATTTTTCCTCTTCCTCAAAATGTTCTTCTCTTCCACACCTTGAAATTTTCTAGCAATAGTTTGAAACAAAGTTCAGCTTCTATCATCTCTGTTAAATTTCCCCTTGCAAAGTCAGTTGCATTGCCCAAAGTGCATTGATAACATTTTTCCACATCATTCTATCTAATTGTGTTAGTGTTCATAGAGTGTTCATACTCTATTTAATTAATTCATATCACCATTCCTCTGTGAAACTGAACTTTCCAAGGGCAGGGAATGCATTTTATTTGTCTTTGTACCAGTACCAGGTGCAATTCTCACACCTAAGCTAGAGTTTAACTGATTGAATGGATGTGTCCCCAGTATCTAATTCTTGTCAATTCATGTGCCAATACACACGCAAAAAAAGAGAACTCCAAATGCCCTTCAGGGTTCAAAGAATCTCAGGGTTACCCCATATCCAAAGTAAGCTAAGAGCACAGATAACAAATATAACTTAAAACTCACTTTTAAAACTCGTATCTAAAAAACTATTGCTGTATTTCAAAGCCTTGTATAGTTTAGGTTAGCAACACCCAGTATGTCTTCCACAGACCAATTATGTTGGAGTCACTTGCAGTAGTAAATCAGGCTCCCTTACCCCAGCCTGAACCCAGGCCTTCTGAATTAGAAAAAAAAGGAGGGGGTGAAGAATCTGCATTTCTGACAAGTGTCCAAGATGATACTTATGGGCATTAACATTTGAGATGCATGGACCTAGAAATGGCCTTTTGGTCACTCTTTCCAATGGCAGCCCTGAGTTCTCAAGCATAGTTATTTTCTGGGCACTATGGTCTTAGAATCTTTTCCTTACTTCCATTCTCTCTTAGATGATGTTGAGTTGTCTAAAGGTAGCATTCCAGAATTAGAAGAGTCTGAAAGCTTTAGCAGCAAGGGTTTTCCATTAAAAACAGAGCATATATAAGGCACTATTAGAGATCAGGATAGGGGAGGCATGAAGGAAACTCTAATATTGTTGTGAAAACTCCACATTGAATACCAACCCAGGTCAAAGGGTGATTGACTCTTTCATTCTTGTTTATCCTACTTTAATCATTATGTTTCCACCGGTGGTGTCCTGAGGATGGTCCAGAAACTGGCATTGACAACTATTTCTATTGTAAGATAAGTTGAAGACCAATCTCTGAGGGTCATGGCTGGCCATTTGCAGTGCCCCACATGAAGGCAGAGTAAATGTATTTCTTCCCCACTCAGGGAACAGTGGTCATCTGAATTGTGCGACATACTAAGGTATAGAAACCTTTGTCATGTATCTTTTTTTTTTTTTTTTTTGGTCAAACCTATAGTAAGAAAACTCATTTCTTTCTCTCTGCTTCAATAATGACAACAACTCTATTCTGCCCCAGAGCTTTGTAATTAAAAAGGCCCCTTGTTTGGCGAGTCCAATGAATGAATGGCAGAGAAGGTCAGTCTGTGATGCTAAAAGGCTGATCTGTAGGAAAATGGCAAAGAGCAGCTGACTGACACATAAACAGAGTTAGAAAACAGTAAAACCCCTCTGTAACTCTGAGTAGAATACAAACCAGAAGAATATCTCAGCCTCACTTACTTTTGATGAGGATGCTGTTTTAGTTCTTCATTGTAAATATCCCTCCATACCCTTCTTAGCCTCCTGAAGTTTGGATGCTCATAGATGGATATATAATAGCAAGGAAGGAGAAAATTGCTGAATTTGGAACTACAGAGTTGTTAGATCACTGGGAGAACGTCGTCCCTGGGACATATGCTGAGACAGTCAGGGCTGATCCATTTCCAGATGGAGCTCTCACACCAAAACCGCAGAAGGACTGTGAATTTGATTTCACAACTAACGAAGCCTCATTTCAAATCCAGATGCCTAAGGGTTCTGTTCCAAAACAGATTTATAGGAGGGCCAACAAAGACCAGGCAATAAAGTTTTTTTTCTAGGCAAAGACCATGTACGAAGATGCATAAAAATTCCTAGTACTAAAAACTAGTTATTATCAAGTCAGATTACTCAGGAACACTAGAGTGATGCTTCCATTGCTCCTTGAAGAAATAAACTGAGAAAAACAATGATGGTTCTGTTTTAGGGATATCAAGGTGTCACGAAAAGATGCAGCTTTCTTGAAAGTCCTCTGATGTTCTGGGCATGATTGAGCTTAGAAAAACATAGCAACGTGGCCCCCACACTAGATATTAAAACGATTCTCCTGGGATTTGCAGACACTAAAGAGTGTGGAGCACAAAGGGTATAAGTTTACCTAAAGGAGCTGCATAGTTTAAAATTCCTAAAGCGTAATATATCTGTAAGGTTGAGAGACCCTGATGCTCATGAAATCGTGAATTGCCTCGGGCCAATTCCGGACAAAATTTGCTCACGTGGAATGATATTAATATTTGCTCACAGCAGACTCTTCGTTCTCAAAATATTGTGAAAGCAAATATGTCGGAGACACTAGAGGCAATTCTCTGATTGCTGACACAATATTCATCTTAGTAAAGGTATGATAGAATTTGAAATTAATTTGTTAATTCCATATGTGAAACAAAGATGAGGAGTCTAATATGAGTCCCAGCTGCAGTGAGTTGGAATATAAAGGTGCCTAATGGATCATTTGATGCCTAATGTACATCATAATCATTACTCACTGGCATGGTGTCGGCAGTGGTTCTCAACCCTGGTAGCACATGCTGGGGAGCTTTAAAAAGTGAAGACCCCTCCCCTGCCCCACATTCTTGTTTAATAGACCTGGCGTGTGCCCTGTACCTCAGCATTTTTTTTTAAAGCTTCCCCAGGTAATTTGAATGTACTACTGGGGACCGCAGACCACTAAAGCCTTGGTGTAGGTCATTATTTCTCAACGTTGTCTACCCATTAAAATTACCTGAGAAACTTAGGAAAAAAACCCCATGTAACCTAGGACCCATTCCAGACCAATGAAATCAGAAGGGATTGGGGGGGACCCTTCTGGGTATAGATATCTTGTAAGGTTTGCCTAGGTCATTCTGTGGCACACCCAGGATGAAGAATTGCTGGCAGAGGGTTAGCTCTTTCACAAGGCAGGTTAAATGCATTTTGGCAGGTTTCTAATTTAAAAACCATATGATAAATTCTATCTTGTAAAAAGGGAAGTTCTTGCTTTTCAGGAATCTAATAGTTAATGTATATTATATATATATATAAAGATACATATATACATATATAATTCATCTCTACTATGAATTGGAATATGAAGAGTATAAAAGAAAAAGTCATGCCTTGCCTTCAGGAAGTGATGAAAGGATTGCATTGAACTTGAATGTTTGAATGTTTCAATCAGAATTCCAATATCAGAAAAATATTGGCAGAAAGGGCACTGGAGATTTTTTTCCCCCCTGAGTCATAAATCTGGGACAGATGATTCTTGTCTCAGGTTCTGTGAATAGAAAATCTCTCCTCCAGGAGATACTGTCATTCAGCTGTTCAAATCCTAACGTGCTTAAAAAACGCTGATGTGCTAGATGTTTTTTTTTTTTTCCTTTCCAAAGGAGTTGGTTATGAAACATCTAAAAATGAAACATGAAACAAAAGAGAGAGTTAACTTATAATTGCTCTGTTGAAGCATTTTGTGCAAATCTTGGCAGATTGGTGACTCCATTTGCAAATCTCAAAATTTGAAAGTCAGCAGTTCTTAGGTGTGGGGAGTCATTATGTTCAAGGACTGTCCCTGTATTTGCAAATGCCAAGTAGGTTTTGAACCAATGGAAGAATGAATAAAAGACCCTTCGTTTATATGGTTTGTACCAAACATATCACTAGGTGCTTTTACAATCTTTCCCCCTATAATATACTGATAAACATTTCTGTGATTCTGTAATTTATTATACATGTCTTTAAAATGATAAAACAGGGCACCTGGGTGGCTCAGTTGGTTAAGCGACTGTCTTCGGCTCAGGTCATGATACCGGAGTCCCAGGATTGAGGCCCGCATTGGATTCCCTGCTCAGTGGGGAGTCTGCTTCTCCCTCTGACCCTCTCCCCTCTCATGTTCTCTCTTTCACTCTCTCAAATAAATAAATAAATAAATAAATAAATAAATAAATAAATAAATAAATAAAAATCTTTTAAAAAATGATAACAGATGCTCATAGAGGTTAGGTACTGGTTTAATCTCAGGTCATTTGCTCCTCAAAGGGCCAATTTTCATCAGTATCTCTACAAAAATTTTCCTTCAGTGAGGAATAAAGTCCTTTTTGCCTCCCTCTCTATATATGTGATGATTGGGAATGGCCTTCTATACTTTGGTTCTGTTGGTTGTTAATGCACAACATGGTGTTCATTAGCAAGGACTCCGGACCGTCAACTTTTGCTGGTGCTTTCTTTTACTGTTCTAGTTTCTGTTGAATCTTTCTGATTTCTGCCTTAGTAGGTACAGGATGGGAAATAAGACAGATTTCTGCTGTGGTGAGTTAGTGCCTTCCGGGACTTATCAGCATTGGGAAAATCAGGTGATTATAAAACACTACAGAATAGAAAAAGGTCAACTTTTGGGGCTCATTAACTAGTTCTTCCTCAAAGAACTGCTAGGAATTAAAAAGTTGACCAAGGCATCAGATAAATGGATGGTATTGCACTGAGGGGAGAACCAAGGTTAATTTGTTTAATTTTCTCTGCCTCCGTGCACCGTAACATGCCTTCCATGTAGCCGGCAGTTGGCAAAGATTTGTGGCAGTGAATGATGGAGATGTGAATGTTCATATTGCTTGCCTACACCACCTCTGTTTTTCTATTCTGGTTTTTTTTGTTTGTTTGTTTGTTTGTTTTAAGTCTCGGATATATGCCTACGTACAGAGATTCTGCAGTATGGAGGGGAAGAAAAAGTTTTTGTTGAAGGCTATTACCGTGGAGAAAAACCTTCATTGTTCTGAGGGGGCTCATACTCAAAGATTTTAAAGGTAATCTTTCTGAGTTTGACTAAAGAATAAAGGTGAGGATAGCTAGGCATTTCCAGCAAATGACTCTTCTACTCTTCTGCTAATCCCTGTTCCTCTACACCATGTTAGTTTCCTAGTGCTGCTGTCACAAATTACCGACACACAAACTGATTATCCCACAGTCTCTAAGCCAAAAGTCCATGAAGGGTCTCACTGGGTTAAAGTCAAGGTATTTCCAGAGCTGTAGTCTTTTCTGGAGGCTTCAGTGTTGCATCTGTTTCCTTGCATTTTTCAGCTTCTGGAGAATGTCTCCATTCTTCGTTAGCATTCTTTAGCTAGTGTTCGTTCCTCCCTCATCACAAGCAGCAGCATTACATCTCCCCGACCATCGACGATTGTCACTTTCCTCTCTGACCACCACCAAGGGAGGTAGAGAGGCTAGGTTGGTTCTGCCTGGAAAATGCAGGATAATCTACACATCTCAGAGGCTTTAACTTAATCACATCTGCAAAGGCTCCTTTGCCCTTTTGCCATGTGGGGTAATATATCGTCAGGTTCTGGGAATTAAGACATGGGTGTGTGTGTGTGTGTGTGTGAGGGTGGGTATTATCTGCCTACCACACTCCTTATCCTGTGCTCGCTATCCTTCTCTCTCTTTTCAAATCTTTTAAAATTTGCTGTGAGGCTATGACGAAGACCAGACATTTGCCGCAGCCAGAAGTGCATTATTGGTTAAATGAATTCCTAAGTATCTTCTTAGCGACCCACAGCTTGGGAACTGTGGGAAGTTTGTAGAGTGAAAGTCTCCAAAACAGAGTGGTTGTAACTTCCAAGTGGAGAGGAGAAAAAATTGCAAGTGAAAGGGGATAACCCAGGTGCTTCTGAGCAATGGACAAGGGTCATACAGCTCCCAGAATGGGAAGAAGCAAGAGTAAAACCTTCCATGATCCGTCCTCTTAGGAACTCTGCCCCCTAACTTTGAGGCTGTAGGGGGAGAGATGGCCACTCCCCTTTGGGATGGTGGGATACTATCGCAAGGTGGTCCTCAAAGCTTCAGATACTTTATAAGACTTACCTCCAAAAAACTAGAGTGAAGTTGAAAGAGATTTGAAATAAACAGAAACTATATCTCTCTTTTCTTCCTCAAGTTAATCTTCTTCTCAAACCACATATATAAAATTACAAGGACCTACTTAGGCTCTACTGTGTTAGCCAATAAATTAGACCTGCATTCTGAGAGGAAAAGAGAGCGGCAGGGAAGGAGGAGGGGGAAGTGGGGAGCAATAGAGGGAGAGGGAGAAGCAGGCTCCTCAGTGAGCAGAGAGCCCTGTGGGGGGGCTTAATCCCAGGACCCTGGGATCATGACCTGAACCGAAAGCAGATGCTTAACTGACTGAGCCACCCAGGTGCCCCAGTCTGTTCTCATCTTTTGATAAATCTCTCATTTTATAGGGAAGAAACCTCAGGTTGACTAATGTATTTGAAAAGCAGCAGTGAGAGATTTTAATCTAATTTCTGTGTCTTGAAAGCCCTGTTCTTTCCTTTGCCAGACTAGGCAGCAAAATGTGTATTGGCTGAACATATATAATATAGACTGAAGTCGAAAGGTAGGCACCAATGAATAGTTATATACTTGTTTTTCTTTCTTTTTTTTTTTTAAAGATTTTATTTATTTACTTGACAGAGAGAATGATCACAAGTAGGCAGAGAGGCAGGCAGAGAGAGAGGGGGGGAAGCAGGCTTCCCGCTGAGCAGAGAGCCCGATGTGGGGCTCGATCCCAGGACCCCGAGATCATGACCTGAGCCAAAGGCAGAGGCTTTAACCCACTGAGCCACCCAGGCGCCCCTTGTTTTTCTTAACTTACTGCTTTTGTTAAATTTTTAGAATAGTATTTGGACATAGAACATACTCAATAAATGGTAGCTATTGCTACTTATAGTACTGATCAAAATTATAATGAAACCCCTCCTTCCTGCCCTTTCGAAAAGCAGCTGCAGTATATGTACGTTAATTTTTTTTTATTCAGCTTTATTCAGTGGTGCAACTATTAAGGACAGGGAATTAGTCTTAAAGGGGCACAAATTTAAAAGGATCTGATTTTGGACCTCAAGGACTAGATGGTATAGCTGAGGATCCCACAATTTGAAAAAATAGCTCAAAGAAAGGTAAAATATGGTAAATGTCATAAGGGTGGTGGTATAGGAGCTATTGAAACATTTCATCAAGGTACTCAGAAAAGATTTCACTTCATTTAATAGTATTTGCTTGATTATAGGTTATGATATCTTTGCAAGATTTGACAAAAATAACAATAAGAGGGATGGAAAATAATCATGAGCAGAAGCTAGAGTAGACAGATATAGACAGCTGATTAATGAAATTTCCTTGTGTTCTCATTGCCCATATGCTGGAATGAGTCATCAAGATTAGTGAAGCTCAGGAGAGAAAACTTCAAATCACTGTAATCTTTCTGATATTAGTCAGTTGCCTAAAATAAGACCACTTGTACAGGTAAAGTTTATATATAGTAGGTGAATTGTAAAATGCCTCCAAATTTCCACACCTCATTGTATCCAAACTCTTTGCTATATATATGACTTGCATCTCTTCCTATCAAGAAATAGTGTCTGTTTCTCCAATCCTTGATACAGGCTGATCCTATAGCTTGTTCTGGCCAAAAGAATGCAACTGAAGTCTGTTCAGGTCCAAGAAGCCTTAACAACTCCATTTGCTTTCTTGGAAAACTGCCACCACCATGATATCAAACACAGACCATATGGAAAAGTTGAATCAGTCCATTTGTTTCAACTGAAGCTCAACATAGGTGAGAGTAGGAAACCTAGGAAAGAAGACCATCAGACCAGCAGGTGAACACAGGCCAACCATAGAGCCACAGCAAACCCAGTCAGATCAGACTTCTGCTTGAAGTCATTTTCTAGACTGTAATACAGGGAAGGCCTCCTACCCTAAAGAGAGTTACCTAAACCTGACAGAACAGCATTTTAAAATGAGGTGTTTTGTTTATTTATTTATTTATTTATTTATTTATTTATTTATTTATTTGAGAGCACGTGCACACATAAAGAAGGGGGTGGGGCAAAAGGAGAGGAAGACCCAGACTCCCCATTGCACAGAGCCGTGCGGGGCTCTCTCCCAGGACCCTGGGACCATGACCTGAGCTGAAGGCAGATGCTTAACTCACTGAGCCCCCCAGGTGCCCCTAAAAACAAATTTTGAAATTATCAAGCTGAACTTGCAAGTTACTTAACCTCCTGCCATAGGAGAATCCAAAGCTCTTTATGGGAAAACAATAAAAATGAGACTTGTAACAAAGAGAAAAACCAGTAAATAGAAAGAGACACACCTATCACAGAGCTACTGGAATTAGTAGACAGAGAATTTAAGACAGCCTCTATGAATCTGCTGAAGTATTTAAAGACATGAGCAAAATAAGAAATGATTAAAAAAGAACCAAACTGTAGAGCTGAAAAATAGATAGATTTTGAAATATCACTCAATTGTATTAAAAGTAGATTAGACACCAGAGAAGAAAAAGTAGTGAACTTGAAAATGTAGCATCAGAAATTTTCTAAGCAGACATAAAGAAAAAAAAAAAAGACTAAAATAATAATAAAAAATTTAAGAAGTCTCAAATGACCTATAATTGGGCATAAGTAGAAACAGGATGGAGAGAGGGAGGAAATATAACTATCCTGTTTTAAGGCCCTGACTTTTTTCCTGAAGTGGTATATTATAGGTTAAAAATGCAAATTATTTTTTTAAATGTCATAAAAAAAATCTGCCATTAGTGCAGATAAAGTGGAATAGTAAAAAGAAATCCAACTAATCCAAAACAAAATATGAAAAGAAGTAATAAGGAAGAGACAAGATGAAATAAATAGAAAAAACCATTAGATGGTTGATACAATCCCCAAATTGTAGAAAATTGCATTGTATATAAGCAATTTAAACATTGTACTTGAAAAACATGGTCTGTCAGACTGGATTAAAAAGTAAGACACAGCTATATTCTGCCTATAAGAAAAACACTCTAAAGATATAAATAGGTTAAAAGTAAAAGGATGAAAAACAACGTAACATGCAAATACTGATCAAGAGAAAACTATAATGGCTATACTATCACTAACCAAAGTATGCATCTGATAAAGAAAAGGGAGCATATTATCAAGGAATCAGATTATCAGGATAATATAACAACCTGAAATGTTTATGTACGTAGTAACAGAGCTTCAAAAATACCTGAAGAAAAATCTGACCAAACTGAAGTTAGCAATAAGACAAACTCTAATCTATTATGGCTGGATATTTCAGCCATCCTTTTTCAGTAGTTAATAAGACGAGTCGTCATCAAATCAGTAGAATATGAAAGTCTTATAAAACACAGTCACCGCTTCACTGAGTTAGCATTGCTGCTGGGAATGTAAAATGGTTCAACTACTTTGGAAAACAATTTGGGAACTTCTTATCAAGTTAAACATACACTTATACTATATAACCCCACAATTCCACTGGTAGGTATTCACCCAAGAGAAACAGAGACATCTTACCCAAATGTGCATGGATGTGCTTGAAAGTTTTATTCATTATAGCCCCAAAGGGGAAACAAATACATCACCAAGCAAATGAATGAACAATCTGTAGTGAATTCATATGGTAGAAAGCTACTCAGAATAAAAAGCAAAATCTATACAGCACAGTAGTTTAATTTCAAAAGCTTCATGCTGCACAAAAGAAGCCAGATCTCAAAGGGTGCATATGGCTTGCTTCCGTTCAGTGAAATCCCAGCAAATGAAAGTTACAGAATGCAGGTATTTTCCTTGAGATTAAGGAGGGATGAGGGGGCCCTAATGCAAAAGGGCATAAGGAAATTTGGGGGTTTTATAGAAATGTTATATTCCTTGATTGTGGCAGTAGTTACACAAATGTATACAACTGTCAAGTTTCGTTAAACTATATACTTAAAACAGGTGTGTTTTATTGCATGGGAATCACACCTTAGTAAAATTGATTTAAAAAATGTCAGTTGCTCATCCCATTTCTAATACCCATTTAGATGAACATACATATACCTAGGATATTGTCAGGAAATAAGTCTTTAAGGAAGAGCATTCTATGGAATTAATGTCTGACTAAGTGAATTTATGTCTTAAAATTTTTAATTAAAGTTGATGCAGCCTTCCTCTTTTCCGAAGTAGGAATGTGAACACAAATGAGTTTCAATGAGAAGGAAAATCTGCAGCCTTACAAGTTCACTCTTTTGATAGGACATGTATGAAACACCCAAATACAAATAAACTACCTATACTTTTGTTATTCCTGAAAATAAGATGAATGAAGTTTTGTGGTTAGCTGGATATCTCAGCTGACGAGACCTGGAGCTGGTATCAGTCTCCACAGGTTTAAAAGCTCAGTCCTGCAAGACTGCCTCCAGCTACCTACACTTCTACTCGACTTGGCTACAAATTTCAGGATTCCCATGACCTTCTCATACCTTCAGATTTAATAATTTACTAGAATGCCTCAAAGAACTCAGGAAAACACAACTTACTCTTACTGGATTATTCCAAAGGATTCAACTCGGGACTAGCCAAATGGAAAAGATGCATAGGGCAAAGTATGGCGGGGGTAGGGGAAGGCAGAGCTTCCAGGTCTTCTTTGGTTACGCCACCGTCCCAGCATGTTCACGTGCTCACCAGTCCAGAAGCTCTTCAAATCTTATTGTTCAAGAGATTCTATAACCCAATCTCTAGTCCCACTCTCCTTGGAAGAGGTTAGGATGGCGTGGGGCAGAGAATTCCCGCCCTCTAGTTACAGTTGTTCTTTCTGGAGATCAGCCCCCATCCTGAGGCTATTTAAGAGCTCCACCCTTAGTAGCCAAGACTCCGGTGTGTTCTTGAGGGGCTTGATATGAAGAACAAAAGATACTCCTATCAGTTAGGAAATTTCAAGGGTTTTGAGAGCTCTGTGCCAGGAAAATAAGTCAAAGGCCAATGTATTTTTTTTTTATGATAGCACCATATCTATCAGCCAAGGCATAGAAACCAGCAAAGAGAAAGATGTATATGATAGAATAGGAAAAATTGGATTTGTGTCATCTCCATGGAGATAGAAACGTGATAAAGAGCAGAGCACAAGTGGTTTTGAAAAGAAGGTAGAGAGATACAGATTTAGGGAACACAGCAGACAAAGATCTGGCTGGATTCATATCTATCTATCTATCATCTATCTATAACCCACCTATCTATCTACACACTCGAGGTTTGAAGACAAGGAAACTGAAGTAGGGACTTGAGAAAAGAGGAGAACTAACCAAAATTGAGTCAAGGCTTGCCGTGCAGCTTCAGCTGTCCTACAAAGCTGAGAGTCATAAATTTGCAGGGTCCCCACTCTATAACATTACATATATTCCCCAACATGGATGACTCAGAAGCCCGAGCAGAGAAATTGAGTGTGTGACTACTGGTTTGTTTGTAATTTTATTTTAGATTCACGTGAGTGCCAATGGAAAAGGAAATTTTCATATGACATTTTGTGTTTGGCACTTGTCAAGTATTTATTGATTGGGATTCTGAAAATTGTAAAGCAAGGCTTTAGATTTAGACTTTCCAGGAACTTCCAGGTCAAAAACAAGGAGTACAGTGATCTCTCTCTGTGGGGAATATGGTCCAAGACTGCCAGGGGATGCCTGAAAGCACAGATAGTTCCAAACCCTATAGACAGTATGTTTTTTCCTATATGTACATACCTATAAACTAGGCTCAGTAAGAGATTAATAATAACTAATAATAAAATAGAACAATTATTTTTTAAGGTTTTTTAAAGTAATCTCTACATCCAAGGTGGGGCTCAAACTTAAACCCCAAGATCAAGAGTTGCACGCTCCACCAATTAAGCCAGCCAGGCACCCCTAAAATAGAACAATTATAACCATATACTGTAACAAAAGTTACATGAATGTGGCCTCTCTCTCAAAATATGTTAATGTACTCACCCTCTTGTGATGATGTGAGATGATAAATGCCTACGTGATGAGATAAAGTGAGGTGAATGGCATAGGCTCCTATTGAGCCCTGATGGTTCATTAGAAGGAGGCTCATCTGCTTCCCAATGGAGGTTAACCTTGGGTGACTGAACCTGTGGAAAGCAAAACCACGGATAAGTGGGGGCTGCAGTATTACCTGGACCTGAGGCTATCAAGTATGGATGATCAATCTTCAAGATAGATGCACTGGCCAGAGAAAGGGAAATTTAGCTAGAGAGAGGCTTTAAATATGTTTAAGGACTGCAGGGCTTTGATGACTGGGCTGGGAACTAAGTTTATGTGAAAGAAAGGAACTGGGGCTGATTGTGGACCATCAGAAGCTTCTCTCTCACCTCTTTTGTTTGCTGTCTGCACCCACAATCTCCAAGGCCATCTTCTTTTATGCTTCTTACTCAGCATACTGGGACGGCGGAAGAGGCAGAGGTAGCCATGTGAGCAGGGAAACTGTAGTTGTCATACTCCCTTTTTAAAAATTTGTTTTATTTTTTAAAAAGATTTAATTTATTTATTTTAATGAGGGAGAGAGTGTGGGGGCAGAGGCAGAGGGAGAGGGACAAGCAGACTCCCTGCTAGGCACAGAGCCCTATGTGGGGCTGATCCCACGACCCTGAGATCAGGACCTGAGCTGAATCCAAGACGTTCAACTGAGTGAGCCACCCTGGTGCCCCATCATACTTTCTCTCTGACTTTAGGGCTGCAAACAGACAACTGGGGCAGGTGGACAGGAGGAAAGGGGTAGAGATGGGAGGAGAGAGCACTATGCCGAGAGCTGGAGAGAAGGTCTCAGTTCTAAAAGTGATTCAGTGTCAATGGCGATGAGAGCAGTTTTCGGTTCAGGACCTCCTAAGTCAGAAATGGCCTTATGTCGGGTGTGTATGGACATACCCCACACTGACTCTTCGTTCCTTTGTTTCCTTCCATCATAAATATTTTATGAAAAATATTACAGTTTTAGTGTCAGACTGGGTAAGTGGTGCTGGGGCTCTGGTCACCACTGATGTCACTGCTGAGCTGGGGTTCTGGTTATCCCTGAGCTAAAACATTTTTTCATTGATATCCTCCATTGTCACTTCCTATTTTCTGTATTTTCAGTCAGTCTTTTAATACTCATTTGAAGGAAAAAACATGCATGCTTGTGTGTGTGTGTGTTAGTCAAATGAAGCCAGTTTTGCAAGGTTGTGATATGTGTTCAGTTCAGTTGTCCTTTAAATTGTGTCTTGTGTTGAAATGTCCTTCTGAAGAGGACAGGGCCCAAAGGGTCATACTTTCTCAAAGCAAAACAGACGCTCCCATCACGTGCTTCTGTGTCTTGAAAGAACCTCCACGTTACGTGTGTGAGAATGAAGAATAGTCAAAGTGAAATGCACCTATTCCCGAAGGACTTTCCACAGTTATGAACTACTCATTTTATACAACTCAAGCTGATTTTTTTTACCTTTATGAAATAGTAATAGAGTTTTATGCCTTTCTATAACAACAATATAACAGTGGCCTAAAATGGAACAAAATTCCCGTAAAACGTTAAATGGTTCACAGACACTTTATGAATTGAGATCCTTATTACAACTTGTAGAGGGTAAATACGGATGTGTGAATGAACAGGAGGCAGAGCCCTTGGAGTATCCTCACTGATCCTGCTGCTATCAAGATTATAACCTGTAGCAGCTGATCAATACAGAGGAAGACATATGTACGTTGGGAACGCTGTCTTTTAACATACTACGCTAATGTCTTTCTACCTCGTCATTTAGTGAAATAATTTAGCGAAATGCATCCGCAGTAAATAGGTTTATCTTCAAGCCTAATGCTCTTTTCCATCTTAACTGAGCATAAAATTATATCTTTAAAGATCTGCGGGTAAGAAAGGCTTGGTGCCTCTTGCACAGTTCAGTGTGACATATGGTTTTCAACGCAACAATTTTATCTGCAGCACACAGTATCTGCAAATTTGAGCTAATGTTCCTGTGAAAACAAGAAGGGATTTATGCCCAAAAACTAAAGAAGAAAAATCTTTTTAGCTACCATATGTAGAACACTGAAAACTGTGTATAAATAGAAAACAATATTGACATTTGTGCATCTATAATTTTTAGGAACAGGGTTTTACATGTAGTGCTTCTGTTCAAACATGAATGGTAACAGGGGTCTTAAATGCAGATCCTGTGGGGGTCAGGGAGGTAAGACGAACAAGGCAGGCAGGCCCAGTAAGGATTACAGGCAACTGAGAAGGGCTTCCCTGTCTAAAGCAGACAAGCACTTCACAAAATACAGGAGCCTGTTGCCATAGATCTCTGCTGGCCCAGGGTGGCCACATCTGCCCCATTTTCAAAACATGTCCCGTAATTGAATTTTGCGTAAAATCTCACACTCATGTTGGCAATGGGATTTTTTTTTTAAACGTGATTTGTTTTAAAACAGTTCTGTATAAATTTTCCAAAACAGGCATAAAGATCTCATCTTAGTTTTAGTAAAGAAGTTTATCCAAAGTATTAATCTCCATACAAATGAAAATCACGTTTATTAAAAGACATATACAACTGATTAGATTTTAGAGGCTTATTTCTTTCTCAGAAAGAAATAGACCCAATGAAGCCTTGGGGGGACTGTGCAATCGATTTTGTGTATTGTGTGAGATAGAGATCACAATTTATTTATTGACGTGGCGGCGCATGTGAAAAAGACCGCTCCTTCCGTGGTGCTCCACTGGCCACCGTATTTGTAAATCAAGTAGATACAGATATAGATACGGAATGATTTACCTGTCTGTCTGTTTCTGGACTCCAAATTCTAGTCCATCATTTGTTTGTCTATTGTGACCGTTTCACGCTGTCATTATATTGTAGTTTAACAAATCCAACTTGGTACTGTACGTCTGTCTACTTTGGTGAGGTTTTCTTCCCTCGAATGTCTTGGCTATATTTGTTTTAACATAGAAATTTTAAATTATCTTGTTCATTTCCAACCCCCTTGGAAAACATTTTGGCATCGCTGAACATATGGACCCAGGGACACCATGTTAAGTATGGTACCCAAAGAAATGTGAACGTGGCACACCCAAAGACACGTACAAGAATGTTCGTGGCAGCACGCTTTGTAATGGGCAAGAATCTGGAAATAATCCACACTTTCAACCACAGTAGAATGAGTAAATTTTTCATGCAGTGAAAATATACAGCAATAAAAATGAACGACTACTATAAGTAATGACATGGATAGGTCTGACAATATGGAATGAATAAAACCAGACACATGTGAGTCTAATTGTGACTCAGTTTGTATAAACTTCAGAAACCAGCAAAATAAAATGATGGTATTTGAAGTCAGTATACTGATTCTGTTTGGGGTGACCAGGAATGGCATAAGGGAGACTATTTGGATGCTTGTGCTCTTCTATCCCTTTGGCCTGGATGCTGGTCACATAGGAGAATTTACTTTGTGAAAATTCCTCAAGCTGTACATTTATGATTTGTGTACCTTTTTATACATATATTTTACTTCAGTAAAAAATTACATGAAAATGTAAATGTAGTGCCTGAGGTGTAATTGTTTTTTTGTTTTTCTTTTTTGGTACTGTTTTGTGTGTTTTCTTGCAAAGCAAAATTTGGGAGCAAATGGAGAAGTCCATGAGCCTAGCAACATGGTGTTCTAGTTTGTAGTGTAACAAATACGGTTTTTATTTTTATACTGAACTTTTTATATGTCAGAGGAATAGTAAGGCAAGTGCCCAGACAGCTGAGGACCAGCTAACCAGGGGAAGGAACTGGGGGAAAAGGCAGAATCGGAATGAATTAAGGATATCTGCATCATGGAGAGGTCCTACAACTCTTCTGATCTACTTCTTTTTTATGGAGAAATTCTTGTCCTTTCTTCTCTCCTTTCCTTTCCCCTGTGATTATAAAAACTCAGATGGACCAGCCTCAACTAATGAAGTCACATTTTGCAATGACATCCTAAGATTTCTATCACTTCTAGGGTGTTCGCGACTCGTGTCTCTCTGCTCATCAGCATGAGCAAACTCATGAGGTCCAACTAAGCGCCTCATAGCAACTGTAAGGATAGAGGCCTTGTGTCCGGCCTCACGGCTCAGTGCTATCAATTTTATGTTCTGTCAACAGCTAATAATGGTCATGTGCTATTTTCTCAGTAACTGTGATGCAGGCAAAAAAACCCCCACAATTTTAGAATCTTGTATAGTTCCCTGCGGGGTGTACTAGTGAAATTCAGGCCCTTGACTCCAAGTGTCGAGGTTTTTCTATTAGATTGACATTTTCAAATGTATTTTTCTTCAGAACTTTGTTTCTAAGGGACGTAAAATGAAGAAGGATAATATGGGAACAGGTTGTGGGGGGGGGGCGTCCCTTGAAGGTAGCAGCCCTGGGAGACCATACCCAAGGCTCTACTGCTTCCCCTTCTCCGTTTCCAGCCGCGGTCCCTCAGGCTGTGCTTCTAGACCCTACCTCGGCTTGGCTTTTCCCCAGAAAGCAGTCTGCAACAAGGGGCTCACCTGTAGGGAGATTCCTTTTGGATTAATCCCAGGGACTGGGAAGGATGGAAGAGAAGAAGAGCAAAGCCGAACAAGTGATGGAGTGGGCAGCTGGGGTTCTTCCTGCCCGGCCCCTCTGGGGAATCACACAGAATGAGCTTCAGAAAGTGGTCCATCTGAGGGAAAATGGGTACCTTACTGACTGACCCCTGCCTGCGTCGGTCAAGGAGTCCCCCTCGGAGTGTGGAGTCCTGCAAGGGTTCAGTGCTGCGTCATTAGCGACGGGGACAGAAAGCCTGACCTGAGTAGGGTCGCCTAGGAGAGGGGCTCTCGGGTTTTACCCGAGCAAAGCTGCTTTGGGCCGAGATGCTACAGTAAAGAGGTGTCTTGAGAGGACGGAAGGCAGGGCCCCACAGCAGGAGGTGTAAAGCCCCAGGTCTGGCTTCCTGAGCCTGTTCGCCTGCGAGGGGCTGCTGTGCTCTGAAATGCAGAGCCCCGGGCCAGGACGAGGGACTGCCCCAGCAGCATCGCCCCAGCCCCAGCCCAGGAATCTGCATTTCCCTGCAACACCCGGACAATTGTGCACAGTGAGCGTTGGGAACCACGCCTGCATGTTTGGGTTGGATTCAGCGGGGACCTGTTGGCCTAAACCTCCAGACTCAGGAATAGCCCTTTTCTGCAGGGCTGACGCTGGTCCTTATCAGGCAAAGCCCTTACTGTTCTCACATTCTATGAAATAGGATGGTGGCAGAACCTTCACGGTGTAAGTGAAGATACACGTCCCACATGCTTGTTTTCTCCTCAAGAATCTTCTCTTTTCTTCCTTCCTTCCTTCCTTCCTCTCGCCCTCCCTCCCCCTCTTTGTCTCCCTTCCTTCTTCCCTCCCTCCCTCGTTTCCTCCCTCCTTTCTTCCCTCCTTCATTTTTTCCCTTCCTGCCTCTCCCCCTCTCCCTCTTCCTCCCTCCCATCTTTCTTCCACCAGCCTTCCACTTCAAGACTTCTGGGCTTTGTTGAAATACTTTTGACATTTATGCCTGGACGCTTGAAAAGTTTCTTCTCTTTACACTATTAAGCATTTTCATGATGGATTTTGGCCTTTGTCCTTTCTCCAAATCTATTTTTTTTTTCCCTTTAACTTTCTCCCTCTTCAGGGTATTATTTCAGGTCTGAATGTTGACCAAATAATTCTCTACCCTCTAATTTATAAAATATTTCCTCCTGGGTCGGGAGAGTAAGAGGTTTTATTGCAGCTCAGTTCCAAAAGTAGTGGACAGAGCCTGGATGTTTAAACAGAGCCCGAAGCAAGGTTTTGCCAACCGTTCAGAGGCTGAATAACAAATATTATTTATTTGCTTCTTCAGGTGTTGGAGTTAGTATAGCTTCCTGAAGGTCATCTCTTACCCTGCGTTTCCCTGCTGCCCACACCAGCTTTTATGAGTCTCCTGTGAAAATAAAAATCACCCCAGGAACAATCATACCAAGCTATAATAGTTAATACCTTACTTTTCAATTAACGCTCTAGTAGGGATTATTTGAAAGTCAACTGAGAATAGGAACGAGAGAGGAGGTTGGCACCTGGAAAACCTGTTTAGAATAAAACAAAATAAAAATAAAGAGAGAAGGAGATCATCACCATTTTGCTTAAAACTGTTAGGTGGTCATAGAATTTCAGATCGTTTGGGCCACCTTAATTTGCCACCCTAGAGTTTAAAGGCACACTGTTTTGAAATGTTGATTTTTAAGAGGAATTGAGGTTTTCCTTCGGGAACAAGGAAAGCCACAGATCATCCATCCACTTTCTTGCTGTTGTTCTCACTGTTGTTGCAGAGTGATCCTATACCCCTATCAGTGTCCACAAAAAGAAAAAAAAAATGTTATAATTTTCAAGTTTCATTTGCTCTGTGTTTATTGCCAGCAGAGCTCAAAGGTAAGGGGTGCTTAGGTCAATGGTGTTTGCATGGGGGTTGCTATTTCTGTAGTGGACTGCCAGGAAGAAACTTCATTTTGAGCCTGCCTCTCCTCAGAAATAGCAGCAGCTCCTTCCCAAAAGGATGAAAGTGAGTTGTAGTTGTCCAGATTTTGAGAAGTTACTCATGTGGTCATGTAGTACAACCCATCCCACAACTTCTGCCCTGATTGTTTTTTTCTGTTTACTTATATTCTAATATAGTACTCGATACAAAAGAATGTATGTGACCCATATGTATGTATGTATTCTATATCTATATGCCTAGGTAAGTTGTGCAGTATGATAGTGTAATAAGCAACTGTGAACCCAATTAGCCAATCCAAATGTTTCAACATGTCACAAAACTTCCCTCTGCTTCTCTCCCCCCCACTCCCTACCGTTTCCTTGTCTTGCACAAAAGCTCATCAGTACCTTGAATTTTGTCGTATCATTGCCTAGCCTATTTTTGTAGTTTGCTTGTTAAAAAGTATTTTATTTATTTATTTGTCAGAGAGAGAGAGAGAGAGAGCACACAAGCAGGGAGAGGGGCAGTCAGCAGGGAGAAGCAGGCTCTCCGAGGAGCAAGGAGACCAGTGCAGGACTCGATCCCAGGACCCCAGGATCATGACCTAAGCCAAAGGCAGATGCTTAACCGACTGAGCCACCCAGGCACCCCAATAGGTTGATCATTATGTTTATAGGTATGCCTAAATAACACAAGTTTTCTTGTTTTGAGCATTACATTGGGTAGAGCACAATGGATATCTTCTTATGAGACTGACTCTTTTTCATTTTGCGTCATGTCACTAAAATTCGTTCATGTTGTCTGTCAGCACAGGTCAATCGTACGTTTCACTCAATGGCTAGTCATGTTGATTTACCTGTTTTCTTGCCAAAGGGAAGTATTACTTCCAGTTTGTTGTCCTGTGATGAATATATTCTTCTCTTTCTCCTGGTGCACATATGAGCAAGAATTCTTTAGGACCCCTTCTTAGGACCAGGTTTCTTGACTGTGGCACAACCCCGACGTGGGGTCAGATACTTCTTTGTTGTGTGGGTCTGTCCCGTATGTTGTAGGATGATGAACAGCATCCCTGGCCTCTCTTCACTAGATGCCAGCAGTATCCCTCAGTCGTGATGACCAAAACTGTCCACAGACTTGGCCACATACTCCCTAGACGTCAAAGTCATTGACCCAGGAATACAGCTGTTGGGCGGAGATTAGGTGTGTGATGATTCACCTTACAGAATACCAAATGCTTTTCCAAAGTGATTATAACAATTGAATGTCCTCTGCCTTTCCTGTTAATTTACTTTCTCTCCAATACTTGGTATTATCAAATCTTTGAATTTGAGACAACTAAATACGTGTAAATGGAATCTCATTATAGTGGTAATTTGATTATTTTTTTGATTATTAACTAGATTGAAAACCTTCTGACTTGTGTTTGGGCCACACCTCTTCTGTTAAGTGCCTGTGCTTGGTGCTTTGCCTAGTTTTCTATTGGGTTTTCTGTTTTATTCATTTGTAGAAATTATTTACACATTCAGGGTACTCATCCTTTGTTTATTAAATGAGTTGTGAGTCTCTCCTAGTTTGCCATTTGGTTTTTTGTTTTGTTTTGTTTTTTTAAGATTTTATTTATTTATTTGACAGAGATTATAAGCAGGCAGAGGGGCAGGCTGAGAGACGGGGAAGCAGGCTTCCCACTGAGCAGAGAGCCCAATGCGGGGCTCGATCCCAGGACCCTGAGATCATGACCTGAGCGGAAGGCAGAGGCTTAACCCACTGAGCCACCCAGGCACCTCACCATTTGTTTTTTCATTCTCTTTATGATACCTTTTGATGAATAGAATTGTTTCTTTTGGTTGTTGTTAAAGTATAATTGACGGTATATTAGTTTCAGGCATATAACATAGTGATTTGATATGCGCATGAGCTGCCAAATGATCACTATGGTAAGTTCAGTTAACATCCATCACAACATAGCTACACATTTTTTGTCATAAGGAGAACTTTGAAGATCCACTTTGCTAACTCCTTTCAAAATGCAATACAGTATTATTAACTGTAGTCACCATGCTGTACATTACACCCCACAATTTATCCATTGTGCAACTGGAAATTGGTACCTTCTGAACCCCTTCACTGATTTCACCCATCCCTCCCCACTGTCCCCCACCAAGCAACCACCAGGCTCTTCTTTCTTATACACCAGCTCCATTTTGTTGTTGTTTCAGATTCTACTTCTGAGTGAGACCACATGGCATTTATATATTTCCGTCTGATTAATTTCACTTAGCACAATACTTGAGGTTTCTCCCAGTTGTCCAAATGGCAATCTCCAAACAGCAAGATGTCATTCTTTTTTATGGATGAATAATATTCCATTGTCCATGTATACTGCCTTTTTTTTTTTTT
>CM052802.1:122417045-122488875 GCA_028533885.1 Nasua narica
TTTTCTGCTCCTAGAATTGCTCTTCTTCCTCTCTTCTCCCTCCTGTTGAGTATGCTGGCTTTTAAAATGATTTATTAACTATCTAGATGAACTTCTGGGTTCCGACTCTATCTCAACCTCCTACTTCTCCGCCATCTTGCTCCTCCCACCTTACCTACTGCCTTTTTTTTAATCCATTTGTCTATTGATGGCCTTTTAGGTTGTTTCCATATCTTGGCTACTGTAAATAATGCTGTAGTGAACGTGGGGATGCATATATCCTTTCAAATTAGTATTTTTCTGTTCTTTGAGTAAATGCCCCATAGTGTAATTATTGGATCATACACAGTAGCTCTGTTTGTAACTTTCTGAGGAGCTTCCATACTGTTTTCCACAGTGGTTGCACCAGCTTGCATTCCCACCAGCTGTGCACAAGGGTTCCTTTTTCTCTACATCATTGCTAACCTTGGTTTTTCTTGTATAGGAAAACAATACAGGAAAAATTGATTTATTGTTCATATTAGGCCCCTAATAGATATTGTATAAAGAAGTGTGTGTGTGCGTGTGTGTATAAATGGAGAGAGAGAGAGAGAGATATCATTCTGACAGGTGTAAAGTGCTATTTCATTGTGGTTTTGATTGGTATTTCCCTAATGATGAGTGATTTTGAGCATCTTTTCGTGTGTCTGTTGGCCAAAAGTATGTCCTCATTGGAAAAATGTCCGTTAAGATCCTCTGCCCATTTTTTAATTGGATTTTTTTTTAGCTGTGCATGTTCTTTATATGTTTTGGATATTAACCCCTTATCAGATATATGGTTTGCAAATATTTTCTTCCATTCAGTAGGTTGCCTTTATATTTTGTTGATAGGTTACTTTGTTGTGCAAAAGTTTTTTAGTTTGATATAGTTTCACTTGTTTATTTTTGCTTTTGTTGCCTTTCCTTCTGATCCAAAAAATTATCACCAGGACTGGTGGCAAGGAGCTTACTGCCTATGTGTTCTTCTAGGAGTTTTATGATTTCAGGTTTTATATTTAAATCTTTTTAATTCGTTTTGAGTTAATGGTCTAGTTTTCTCAGCATCATGTATTAAAGAGACTGTTTCTCCCTATTGTATGTTCTTGGCTCCTTTGTCATAAACTAAGTCACCATAGAAGCATGGGTTTATTTTTGGACTTTCTATTGTGTGTTATTGACCTATGTGTCTGTTTTTACCCCATTACCATACTATTTTGATTACTATAGCTTTGTAATACAGTTTGAAATCAGGGAACATGATGGCTCCAGTTTCGTTTGAGTGAGTTTGAAAGTATTCCCTCCTCCATTTTTTGGAAGAGCTTAAAAAGGATTGGAATTAATTCTTTGTTTTGTAGAATTTACCCGTGAAGCTCTCTGGTCCTGGACTTTGTTGGGCAGTTTCAATTATAAATTTGATGTCCTTACTAGTAATCAGTCTGTTCAGATTTTCTATTTATTTATGATTTTTATATTATTGAATTTATTACTTTTCTTTCATGGTTAACCTTTTTGGACCCAAGATTACTAAGACATTTTCCCATCTCAGGTTCATCCGAGGTTAGCACATAAATAGAAGAGCTTCTATCTGACTTGCTGTCTCTTGAATTGTTCACTCAGGGGAAAACCGGTTGCCGTGTCATAAGGACACTTCACTGCCCTGAGGAGAGGCTCACAGGGAAGTGATCTGGAGCCTCCAACCAGCAAGCAACACCAATATGTCAACCAAGTGATTACATGCATTTGGAAGTGGATCCTCCTGCCACAGTCAAGCCTTCAGATGACTGCAGCTGAGACACTGTGAGTGAGCCATGACTCAAGTTTCAGGTACTCAATTCCTGATTCTCAGAAACTAGGTGAAATAATGCACGTTTTTTATTGTCATTTGGAAGTACCAAGTTTTGGGATAATTTGTTATACGGTGGTAGGTAATGAATACAGCTTACCTTTTTGTTTGCCAATGATCCTTAATTACGATCACAGTACTTGATCTATCTGTTGAGAATCCTGCAGGTCAAAAATTGAGAAATGTTTCTTTGAGCATGTGTGTGCTTTGCTCCTGTGGCTTTGGGTGTCGTAGATAAAAACTTCTGTTTACCTCTGGAGCCTTGGGTCAGCTCAAGACTCCTCGGCTCAGCTTCCCTCCTTAGATGTTTGCTCAGTGCTCGGTTCCCAACAGCAGTGCTGCTGTCCTGTTGTATCCTGAGATCACCCCATTCTTCCTGACCCTTGATAACTGTCTCAAGTTCGCTGCTGTAATTTACACGGCAGGAGTTAGGAGAGGGGATCTGAAAATCTCCATCAATTCAGATGCAAACAGCACTGCTTTGAAGACGGTATCCTATGTAAATTGTACTACCAGCAGAAGGCCCTCAGAGGACCTGGTCAGCCAGAGTGCTAGAAGCAGCCAAAGAATTTTATCAAGGTTTTCTTTTCTAGGGGATTAGAACAGATAGCTTCTTTCCTCTACATGGTTGTTCGATGTCATTTTATCCAGGGCTTTGTGGCACCATAGGATTAAGTTAAAGACTTCTTTCTTTTATGCAATAATCGACATATTGATAGACGTAAATCAGGTGAATATAGGTATTCCAACAAATGCGGGCATATATAAGCTAGACATAGTCCTTAGCTTTCCCAAATGACATATGCTAAGTTGTTTAGCTTGCTAAGTGCCCAAAAATGCAGGTTTTCTGAGGACTGTTAGTTCTCCCAAGGCAGGATTTCTGGAAACTTCCATCCTAGGAATCCAATGGGGGATGGGGGTTACTTCTGGCAATAACTGTCTTGACTCGCTGGGGCTCGGTTTCCAAATCTATAAACTGTGAAGATGGTTTGAGATGACTGTTAGGATCTTTTGCAGCTCCTGTATTTTTGAAAATATGTATATTGGATAATGTCTTTTGGCAGCAGAAAATAGTATATAAAATAGACCCTTCTTGGTCACCATGCTGAGAAGGCCAAGAAAAAAAAAATGAGATGATTTTCATATTCCCAGTGACCAAGTTCACACTTCATATTAAATTACTGAGCTTTTGAGGACCCTTTCCCTACTAAAAAGGCCTCAGACATGGCAATAATTTTTAAATACTTACTCCTGATAAGAGTCTAAACCTGTCAGAGAAAACAGAAATGAGACCTTTTGGGATGGGACAGGGAAGAAAAAGGGAACATTAATAAAAGGGAGAGGACAACAAATCAAGCTTTGATAAATCACAGTCTTGCTCAGGGGTCAACTCTGGCTTCTGAAAGGGCTTTTCACCAATTAAAAAAATTACCTTTGTATGTATGTGTACACATGCCCACATGCATGCATGTATGTACAGATGTTCACGTGTGTATATATTTATAAGCAGCAGGAATTAATTGGCAGTCTTGAGGTTGTTTTATCGGAGACCGTCTTCCATAAGATCATGATTTCTCTCATCCTTTCTAAGCAAAGAGTGTTTTCTGCAAAACAAGTTGAGGAAGTAACTGGTGTTTGGGTCTGCCAAAAGGAGCTTTGTCTTTACTTGCTTTGGTGAGTCATTCTTTAGCTGGTAGTCCCTGAACAAACAAGCTCCCAGCCGAACAAATTCCCAGCCCTGAGAGACCTGCTTTGGGCACATTCCTCCAGGCACGTCTCAGGGCTGCGCGATGAGTTGGTGGCAAGCTCTAAGAACCGGACAGCCCTCATGCGCGCGGTTCCCTTTGGCTTGCCAGTCATGGAGTGAATGCATTCACAATGACTTGTGCAATTAAATGTGCCTTCATTTATCTGGTGGCATTTTCTAACGCAGCCCACAAATTCCCTTAATTTTGCCACTTCCCACATCAAAAACAAAGTTGAAGAAGGAAGATTATAAGGAAGGTTTCACATTAAGGATTTTGGTGACAACAACCTGGTGATTTTTCAGTCAATCAGGACTCTTTTTTTTCCTTGGGAAGAAATAGAAAGTAGGTGGATAATTACTTAGTTGAGCTTAAAATGTTTCTTCTGCATGAGTTCCAGAGAAAATGAAGATGCTTTTGTTATTAGCAAGGTAATGAAAGGCGGGCCGAGGTTCCAGGTAGGTAGGGCAATTTGAGAGGGGGTGGAGTTGAGGGGGAGTTTTTCAATTGCGGTGTTAAGGGAAGGAGAAAATGAAGGAAAAAGAGAGGGGATAAGTGTCTTTTTAAAACAAAACTTACAGCATTGTGTGGCAAGAAGGCTAAAACTTACTGAACCAAGTTTAAAGTTGCCATTAGAGATAATATATTTAAAACTTACCATAATATGGCAAATTTGATTTGTTCTTCATGTGGAATATTGCATATCCTATTGCTACGGAAAATGGTCTTTGATTAAATGAAAGCTTTTCAAGTAGCAGAGGGGAAAGAATCTAATATACCATTAGATATGCCTTAGGTATTTCCTTGAATGCCAAAAAGTGGATTCAGATCTCTCTAGACAAGCCCTGGATTCACTGGAGATAGATGCTGGGATTCAGATATCTGCGTCTAAAAATCTTAAAGTCACTTACTTGTTGAGATACATTAACTATCTCTAACACAGGAACAAGACACTTGTCATTTCATGATGACATATATTTCCCTGGGTCTCTTTTTTAATATTAATATTAGTGCATAAAACTTGTGACGTGTTAACACTGGAACAAGCCAGCCCATCTGGTCTTTCTGGTTGATTGACTTGCTCAGTTTCCGTGTACCTGCGTATATTTAAATTCTTTGGGTTCTCAGTTTATTTCTAAATTGAGGAAGATTAGAATGGATGAAGTTTGGGTCCTTCCTCAGTCAATAATTCTGAATCTTTCTAACATATTTAGTTGAGTTTAAGACGTAAATCTTGTTCACATTTTAATATCTCTGATATTGAAGTGTATCTTAGATAGATATTCCTTAATCATTGTGTCACAGCATAATCAGCATGTTTTACTTCTCTTTTTTGAAGGTACATAGTATAATGGTGCAGATTGCAATTAATGTCATCTTAGATTTGATGAAATATGCTGTGCAGTTGAGCTAGGAATCCCAAATATACCCAACTCCGCCAATGTCACCATCCGTCAGCTAGTCATTCCAGTGTCCATCAGCCAGTCATCCCGAACTGATTCAGTTTACATTCCTGGGCATCTTTGGGAGGCAGAATTTTGATTCCAGAAAAGAATTCAGTTGATCGTTGGTCCATAAAGAAACTTTCCTTTTAGTTTTCTTCAGACATCTAATTTTGGAATAATCCATTCCTTTTTTTTTTTTTTTTTTTTTAGATGAAGTGGTCTTGTTCCTTAGTTTTGTCCAAGAGTCAATCCATTTAATTCTTGGTTATACTGGTGTAAAATGTACACTAGGCAGCGAGACAATTTTTCCTATGGCTAAATATATTTATTTAGAAGTTAATTAATTTTTAAAAAAAAGCACTTGTTAAATTTGCATGTGTTATGTTATGTACTCATGATAAAATAGTAAACACAAAGCCATATTAACCCTCAGAGAACAGGCGACTAAACAGTAGAATGCAGCGAAGACTGCACTGGAGAAATGGGAGGAATTACACAGAAAATCCTGTTATTAGAAAGAGTTTTCCGTAGATGGTGATTTCTAAGCTGAGACCTGGAGAACAGGTAGGGTTAGTCAAGTGAATGATAGGGAAAAAAGAAGAAGTAAGCAAGAAAGGAAGGAAGCAGAATGTTTAAAGACCCATGATTCAAAAGGAAAAAACAAATAGACCAAAAAAAACGTGGTATATTCAGGGAACTAGATTTTTGTTTAGAATGGCTGGACATCAAGACAGTATCATGTTTTCTAAATCAATCTTTCAATCTACAGTGGTCCCCTGTTATTAGTGGGAAATACGTTCCAGGACCCCCAGTCGGTGCCTAAAACCACAGATAGTATGAAAACCTATATATGCTGTTTTTTCCTGTATGTACATATCTATGGTAAAGTTTAATTTATAAATTAGGTACAGCAAGAGATGAACAACAATAACTATTAATAAAATAGGACAATTATAATAATATACTATAATGAAAGTTATGTGAATATGGTGTCTCTCCCCCATATAATCTTATTGTACTGTACTTACTCTTCTTGCGATACTGTATGATGATAAAATTCCTACCTGATAAAGTAAAGTGAGGTGAAGGATAGGCATTGTGACTTACTGTTAGGCTACTTACTACTGACTTTCTGGAAATCTGACGTCAGGAAATCTGATGTCTGAAAATCCTCTGCTTCTAGACCTTGGTTGACTGAGGGGTAACTGAAATTGCAGAAAGCAAAACCAGGGATGAGGGAGGACGACTGTATAAAGATTTCATCTAGTCTGAGCTAAACTTGGTGCTAGTGTGCTAGGCATGATGGGATGGCAAACAGATTTCAAAATGCAGTCCTATGCCCAGTATGGCACCAAAGTAGCCACCAAGGATGTCTTGATTCTCTCATCATCTTTAAACTCATAATATTCCAAATGAAACTCATTCTTTTTTATCCCACATTTGTTGTTTCTTCCTTTTTCTTATCCTTGGCAAATAACCCTACTCTGCCAACCAAACTCCAAATCTTGAAACCATATCAGTATGTTTGATAAACATTTCCCAAATCTAATACATCATCAGGTTCTGTAGTTTGGACTTCCTCACCCCATTCTTTAGATATACTAATGTCAGACAGAATGAACCTTAAAATTAAAATTGTTACTAGAGACAACAGAGGATAGTTTATAATAAACAATAAGGAATAACTTTTTTTGGTAATAGAAGGGTCAATTTGTGCACACAATAAGATAGCCCCAAATATATAAAAAACTAATAGAACCGAAGGGAAACATAGTTAGTGATACTTTGGAAGAGACTGAAAATGAGGATGCTCTAATGGACATCTGTTAACTTAATTGTTTGAAATCTTCACTTCTTAATTAAGTCCCTTTCTTATAGTAACTCATTTCACATAGGTCACATGATGCTTACATACTTTTCCCACCACATGGATGGACATATGTCATATCTCACCAACTAGGGTACCATAGGCTCTGGAGTTAACATATAACCCAACATAGACCAAGTTGGAGAACTCAATGGAAATTTAGTGCTGTGCTGCCCCATTTTTTTTTGCAAGATTAATTAAGCTAAAACACTATGATCCCTTATGTCTATGACTGAGAAAGAACAGGAATCCAGAGTTAAGCCAGGCAGAGACAAAGGGATTTCATTTGTCAGAGAAAGCTGGTGCCTTGATAACGTTATTTTGAAGTCCCAGATTATTCCTGAATCCAAATGAACTCTTTGACATTTTCACTACAAGAACCATTCGATTCCTCTTTTTCTTAAGTCTCTTTGAGTCATGACTCTGTCGCTTGCAAGTGTAAGCAAGTGTAAAGTCTTGAACAAAACAGCAGTTGATAATTAGAATTCTAGTCACCAATCCCAGGGCACAGACTTTCCCAATCCAAGCAATTCTCAAACACCAGCCGGGTGTCCTACAAGCTCAATTCTGACACTGCCTACCCGGAGGTAGCATCAGATCCCACAGGTTAAGGGCTCAGTCCTACAAGACTGCTTCCCTCCTCTACTTCAGACGGCAATTGAAAGTCCAGCTTGCCAACTGTGTTACAGGCTAATGGGCTAAAGATCGGAAGTTCCAACAACCCCTTCCTTGGGTTTGATGAATTTGCTAGAGTAGTTCACAGAACTCAGAAAAACATTTTACTTATTAATAAGATGACCAGTTTATTAGAAGAGGATATAACTCAGAACAGCCAGATGGGACAGATGCATAGAGAAAGGAGCTCAGAGCTCCATGCTCTCTGTGGGGGTCACTTTCCCCAAAACTTCACATGTTCATCAACGTGGAAGCGCTCTGAAACCTGACCTTTTAGGTTTTTACAGAGGCTTCATTAGATAAGTATGATTAATTAAATCGCTGGTCGTCAGTGATTGATTCAAATTCCAGCCCCTCATCTCTCCCCAGAAGTCAAGGAGATGGGGGTGAAATTTCCAACCCTCTAATTACATGGTTGGTCTGGCAACCAGGTGCTTTCCTTAGGTAGGGTCCTAAAGTCATTTCCTTAACAGAAGACACCTTTATTGGCTCTTATCACTTAGAAAATGCCAAGGGTTTGAGGAGCTCTGTGCCAGGAATAGTGGACAAAGACTAAATATCCATTTCTTATAAATCACTAAATCTGGGCACCTGGGGGCTCAGGCAGTTGAGCGTCCCTCAGTTTTGGCTCAGGTCAAGATCTTGGGGTTCTGGGTCTGAGCCTGGAGCAGGGTTCCCAGGTCAGTGCAGAGTCTGCTTGAGATTCTTTCTCCCTTCCCCTTTCCTTCCTGCACCCCCTTCACGGTCTCTGTCTCTATCTCTGTCTCTCTCTCTCAAATAAACAAAAAAATAAATAAAATCTTATTAAAAAAAGAAAAGAAAAAGATCACAACCTCATCATAATAAAAATGCATCGGGAACGCGAATGGTTGAAAACACGAATGACTAGATACAGAGCAGGGGTACACAGAGAAAACATCTTTCTTTGTCTCTAACCTCTGTCTTCTAACATGACCCATCGTATCTCCATGTCCACCCTATGATATTTTGACATAATTCCGTAGTTTACTTGTGATTTTACATTATAAGAATAGTTAGGTACATATTACTCACCTTCAGGAAGTATAAAAAAATCTTAGGCAAGTTTAAATCAAGATTCCAGTCTCACACCTAATTTGATTTGAGTGCCTTTCTTTTCACAGCTCAGGGCAGGGCCCCGAGTCTGGCCCTGCAGTAGGGAACAGACCCACAGTCTCAGCTTAGAGATTTCCTCCTTCCTCTTTCAAGACTTTTATTGTGCGGCTGTTTTGTGTAGTGTTCTCTTGACTGAAAGCAAATGACCAGTGAGTTTTCCATTATTATAGCAAGCCTCTAAATACTGCTGTCTCGTGTGTAACATTTTTTTTTCTGAGTTCTTTAGCCGGTACCTCTAAACATTTTTCACTGAGATTGTTCCAGATCCTTGCTTTACGACATGGGCGGTGTACTTTCCAGCTGACCTAGAATGACATCCTTTCAGCCCGTGTCCCTGGGGATCCATCCTGAGGATTCCCTCATCCCCAGCAGGCATTTTTTTTTTTTTTTTTTAAGTATGATCCCGCCAAGGCGACTCAAGCTCACTGGTCCTGAAGGAAATTCATGCCTTGCTTTTGTGCCAGACTGGGTGGTCTGTTCTTCACGATCCTCGCTTCTCCTTGCCTTGCCATGGAAGGCAGCTGCAGCCAGCCATTCATCTGCTGATTTTTTCCAGTTTGGCAACAGGCTCCAAGTATCTATTTTTATGTACACTGTCAAACTTCAGGGGATATGCATAAATTCCTCCTAAATGTCAAGTGCTCCCGAGGCCTTCCTCATCAAACTTTAATGCACTGAGTGAGACTAAAAATTTCTGCGTCTTGCAAAGCGTCCGATTAGAGGACGATCTGTGTTCTCTTCTTTTGCAGGCACTCGGTCTGCCTGAGGGCTCTCTGGGAGTCCTTCTGCCTTGGTTAGGTGGAGAGAGCCCTCCTTCCCATTCTTGATGTGTATTCCTCCTGGTGACCACACTTGTTACTAGGCAGATAATTCTCTCCTTCCACAACTTAGCACTCTCTCCAGGAACTCCTGCTTTTTGCTTTTAGAAGGTGGATGGGAAGATAAGTGGGAGAAAGAAGTTCCAGTCTGATCACTTAGCAAACACTCCAGGGTATCTGGCTATTCTTTAGAACAAAGAGGCACTTGTGGACAGAAGCGATATTCAGTGTGTTTAACAGCCATTATGGTAGACCATGGAAGTGGATTTAGACTGCAATATTGAAACAATATTCTAGAAAGGTCTTGATGATCTGGGATTCAATCTTTTATTTCCAGATTATTAGGAAATGAGGGGGTTCTAGAGGCGAGGCCAGGTGGAGTGGTAGAGCTCAGGGAAATGGCTATTTATCAACTGTCTAGAGGTATTTCTACAACTCAGCAATCAGGTGATTATCAGCCCTTCTGATGGCCTATTATCCTTGGGATTGAAGCTTGAGCTATCATTCTCAGACCATAAGAAAAGTCTTATTTCAGGTCTCGTTACATTTGGGCTATGATGGAGGCAATGTTCCAAAAAGAAAAAAATTTTTATAAAATTAGCATAACTGAGTTAAGGAATGAGCCATGGAAGGAGAACCAGGAACAAAGCAGAAATCGTATAAAGAGAGGGAAATCAAGATAATCTGATAACCCCAAAATAAGAGTTTTAGCTTGAAAGTGGGCCATTTGTAGCACAGAAGACAAGGAGACTGAAGGTGAGCAAAACATCCTAGTGTTTTTTGATGACATTTGCAAGTCGAAAGCAAGAAAAGAAGGATAAGAGAGCAAAGGAGCAGAGATGTGGAAGGGACAGTGGATGCCACAGACCATTCAGGTGTGGAGTCAGAAGGACGGGAAGAAGTCGTACAGTAGTTGGACGTTTTTGTTGTTGTTATTGTTTTTTAATAATGTAAGTGTGTCTGAAGGCAGAAGAGTAGAAGATGGCAGAGAGTACTTGGCTGTGGCCATGAGGGAAATATGGAGTCAGGAAGGAGTCTGTCAAAAGCTCACATGGAAGGGTTGGCTTTGGGCAGGAGCAAGTGCACTTCCCCTCCAAGACTGGATGGCGGCATCACAGTATTTACCACCATGTGAAAAAGAGTGAGTGTGAGCACACGTAGTCACTTAAACCAGTAAACTATCTTCTGGGCCAAGTAGATCCCTGAGCAAAAAGCTACCTGCGAGTAGCAGAAAGAAGAGAAAGTTCTAGAATATTCCGCGAAGGGCAGGGGAGAATCTGGAGGACCGAGTTCCCAGGTTGCAAGGCAGGTTTCAGTGACAATCAGCCACCAGGCTGCGCACGGGGCTGATGGTTCTGAAGAGGCCCAGACGTCATGAGGCTGAGGAAAAGGAAAGTCCAGGGGGCGGTGCAGAGAGTGGAGGTTGAGGAGCTGATGGAGCTCAGGTTCGGGATGACCGGGGTGAGTGGGGAGAGCAGAACAGAGCTGAGAGGCCGCGGGCCCAAGCCAGGTACAGAATGCAGGCAGTAGGCAGGAGGGAGCATGAGGTTCTAAGCACAGGCTCTGTTTGCGGGAGAAGCAGACTGTCTCACTGTAAAATGAGTGGAGGGGGCAACATACTGGTTATTCCTTGAAAAGGGAAGCGGGTTCCATGGTTGTTTGCGCCCTGAAAGACCTCGCTGAGTTGTAGCTGGTAAGGGAAGTCAGGAGGGAATAAAACCCTTCATTGATCTGGCTTTCGAACTGAAGTAAGTTTCCACAGTGTGCCCAGGAAAGAAAGGGGAGCAGGCCTGGAATGGACAAGAGGGAAGCCACACAGACATATGCAAATATGTGTGTGTTCACTTGCTTTTGAAAGCAAACATTTTGTTTTCAGCAAACAGCTTGCATCTTGTGCTTCCTTAAGTTTTTTTTTTTTTTTTTTAAAGGAAAGTACACACACAAAACAGCCTGTCACTGCTAGCTTCACAGAGAAGGAAGACAGGCCCTTGAGTGTTTTCCAGTAACCAGCTCTCTGTGCTGGTTCTCACATGAGAAAGAAACTCAGAGGCACAAAAGGTGCCTATGAAAGGTTCTTTTAGACTAAAATTTGGTGGACAGTAAAAGAGGGCAAAAGTTCAAATGAGAAGGAGTCGCTGCCAAGTAAGCAGGAATCTTAGCCAAGGGGGAGGAAAAGGAGACACTGGCTTAAAATGCAAGTAACCATGGTAAGCCAACAGTTCAATGCTAGAATCTGGTTAAGAAGTAATATCACACAGAGCCGTGATTGTTTATTCAAAGTAGGCCATGAGAGAACATTTGTCTCCAATGGGTACTCACACAGCTTGGATTCAATATTATAAGTGCATTTTTAAAAGCGTGCAGCGCTTCTCCCTGACCCATTTGGTCTGAAGCAAAAAGAAAAGAAAGCACAAAGTTTATTCTCAGTGTCTCTTGTGGGTTTAAGACAGCTTTACATATGGAAAAGCATTTTGGTGTCAGCTGTTGAACTGCTTTCCTGCAATTCTGCTTTCCGTTGCCATTGGCAACTCTGCCTAGCTGTGGGGTAACATCACCCACTTCCCAAGGTCCAGGAACCGAAGCCCCCCCAAAGGGAAGCAGAGCATTTCTTTCTTGACAAGTACATGGTGTGCTTTGCCCCAGATTCGTAGCGAGAAGGGCTTGCAAACAACTAAGAGGACTGTGAGAATAAAGACGAGGTATGGAAATACGACATCAAGATAAGCCTGAGAGAATATAATGAGAAGTTCTGCAATGACCAGAAACGCACCTTCACGTTCACGCCAGTCCTTCCGGTTGAGATTACCCATTTGCCGTGGTTACCGCCTTGCAGAGAGTGTAAGGAGTGCTTCTGCCCTTGCCGTGATCAAATGGGATGATGTCGATATAGCAAAGGCTTTCCGGAAGGAGAGGGGCCCTGCTCCTCTGAAATTTATGCCAATGGATCTGGGTCATTTGGCACGTGAATTTTTCCAGAGAAATACATCTATAACTTTTCTTAGATTATCAGAATGGTCTATGACCCCAAATGTATTAAGAACCAATGAACTCAAGTGTCACCAAGTCAAGTATGCTGGCGACACTCAGACATATGGAAAGAATGTAACCTAGTGGTTTTGATGAGGACAGCGCAGTAATAGGGATAGTATGCTGGAAAGCATTCTTGGTGGTTAATGGATACAAGATGGCCAAGAAGAGGAAATTTGCAAGAGAAGATTGGGCTGGTGCTCCCAGCCTGCCGCGGCAGGAGGATCTAGAAGATGTCATGTCTCTATTCGCTTTTTCAAGTCTTGAGCCATTAAGGAGTCTGAGAGATGCAGGACAGTCTATACAGTCAGGGAGGGAGGAGCGGTGTTTCAAGAACTCAGCCTGATGATCCCACAGCCCAATTTAGCAGAAAGGGAAGGGCAGCCTATCATGTGGTCTCATCAGGGGAGGTGATCTAGCATCATGTTCCAGCGCTTACGACAAATAACCTGGAGTCAGACTGCTCGGGTTTGAAACCTGGTTCAGTAAGTCACAGATATTACAACCATGTGCTGGTTATGTGTTATCTTCACGCCCGAGGTTCCTCAGCCTCCAGCAGAGTTGTAACCATTGGCCCTCATTGTTTTAGCCTACTTGGGCGGCCATAATAAAATACCACGGACCGTTTGGCTTACATAACAGAAATGTAATTTATTTTCTCACAGTTCCAGGGGGCAGAAGTCCAAGATCAAGGCTCTAGTTGATTCAGTTTCTGGTGAGAGCCCTCCTGGCTTGTGGATGGCTGCCTTCTCAGTACATCCTCATGGCCTTTCCTCAACGTGTGTGAGCTGGACTGGGGAACTCTCTCGCATCTCTTCCCATGAGGGCATTAGTCCTGTCAGATCAAGGTCCTACCCTTGTGACATCATTTAACCTTAATTTTACTTCCTTAGAGGCCCCCATCCCCAAAAAGAGGCATGCTGTAAGAGACAGGCCTTCAACATGTGAATTTCGGGAAAATAGATGTTCAGTCAAAGATTCCATATTTGTGAATTTGCCTACTTGTGACTCCAAAATCCATACTCATGGCACTTTTGTGGTCAATTGCTGACATGTAAAGAAAGGTGAAACATTTGAGTTGCCTGGAATGCGTGTACCCAGCTGCGACTGAATAGGGCAGTGCTCTGCCTTCCTGTTTCAGCTCTCATACTACAAACAAATATCCTTTTCACAGTCTATTTAGTGACATGTGTTTAACATTTTGTGCTCCCATCGGTGATTTTGCTGTTTAAAACTGCCCCCAAGCACAGTACTAAATGCTATCTAGTGTTCTTAAATGGGAGAAGGCTACGATGTGCCTTACAAGAAAATACACGTGTTAGATAAGCTTCATTCAGGCATGCATTGGTCTGTGTGCCGTTGGTCATGAATTCAATGTAAGCAAATCAACATTCCATATTAAGTGTCTTTTAACAGAAGCACACGTAAAACAAGATTATGTACTTGTCAGTTGATGAAAACATTGTAACCAGAGACGTCTAGAAACCTCACCCTTTATTTCTCTTTTAGAAATAGCCCCTCAGTATTGTAGATAACATAACTACCATGAATAATAGAATTGATTGCATATGACTCATTTAGTTGAGGATTAAATAAGTTATTATTTAAATAAGTAATTATATACAAAGGCCTTGGGAGACTCCTGTCTTAGTTTAGGCTGCTCTAACAACTACCATACACTGGGTGGCTTTAACAACAAACAGTTCTCGAGGCTGGAAAGTCCAAGATCAAGGTGCTGCCTGATTGGGTTCCTGCTGAGGGCCCTCTTTCTGCTTTGAGGATGCATGCCTTCTTGCTATATCCTCACATGTTGGACAGAGAGATCATTTTTCTTGTGTTTCTTCTTGAAGGGTTAACGGCCCTGATCCCATTCATCAAGTCTCCACCCTGGTGACCTAATTACCTCCCAAAGTCTCCCATCTCCAAAGTTCCCACCTCCCGTTACTTTGGGAGTAGGACCTTAACATGTGAATTTGGGGTCGAGTGGATACAGAACATTTATTTAGTCCATAGCAAATGATTACCTCAGAGTCAGTGCTCAGTAAATGTCCTCTATTCTCAGGACGGCGAGGATAGCAAGAGATCGCTTCACAGGTGGAAACAGTAATATGCAGTATTAATCCTTGTTCAAGTGTTATATAATCAGAATTTATGATGAGACAGAATTGATGACCTGTTGGGTTGTCTACCCCATCATTTCACCAGAAATAACCAAGTATGCTAAAATGTTAGCCACAGATACGGTTTAGGTTATATTAATTAGTTTACTCATTTTTTCCTTTATATCATCTGTCCGACATTTACTCTGCACATTTATGTAGTGAGTTAAGTGCCATAGGTATACCAAGATGAACAAAACACGTGCATAACTAAGTAAATAAAGATGTGATACGAGCAGTGGCTTAAAGAGAACTTAAAGGAAATATTTAGGGAATGTAAAGTTGGAATCAATTCCCTGTTAGTTCTCTCAGTATTTTCCTGAGAACTTCCTGATCTTAAACCCCAGGTGATATTTGTGCTAAATTAGAAGAAGGGAAGGACTAGCTTCAATAAGGCAAGCACTAAGTTGGCCATCCTGGTCTGCGGGGACTCCATTTTCTGCACTGATTAAACTATAACACTGTGGGAGTGCCTGGGTGGCTCAGTCGGTTAGGTGTCTAACTCTTGGTTTTGGCTCAAGTAATGATCTCAGGGTTGTGAGACCAAGCCCAGTAGTGGGCTCTGCACCGGGTATGGAGCCTGCTTGTCCCTCATAGCTCTCCCCCTGATCCTCCCCCTGCTCATGCTCACCTGTGCTCTCTCTCTTCCTCTCTCTCTCCCTAAAATAAACAAATAAAATCTTTAAACAAACAACTATAAGACTGTCATCAAAACAGTCTGGTGGTCGAGAGCCCGGATTCTGGAGCCAGACTGCCTGGATTCAAGGCCCATTTTTCATACCACCAGCTCTGTGACCTTGGGCAAGTCACGGAATCTCTCTGTGTTCCAGTTTCCTTACCATATAAATGAGGAAAAGGATAGTGCTCTCTAGCACAGCTATGAGGATTAAATAAGTAAATATTTTGACAAGCACCAGAACAGTGCCTGGCACATAATATGTCTTATTTTTATACTTAACGAATGACTAGACCATCATTCCTGAATGTCCCACACCAGACACATACAAGGGGATAAGTAAGATGATTAAAAATCAATTGTTGAATGAATCATGAAAGTAAACGACCTTGGAAAATGCTCTTAGGAGAGGAAATAAGAGGAAATGATTTTTAAAAAGCTAATTGGGTAGTTAAGATATCTTCAACTGCTCTCTTCTGTATGAAAGCTATTATTGTTCTGATGTCATTAATATAAAGCTCCAGTCTTAGGGTATGGTATACAAAGAAGTCAAGGGTAGAGTTTGCGGCAGTAACATGTAAACCTCCACACCTCAGTGGCTTAGAAACAGCAAAGTATATTTCTTTCCCTAGAAAAGTATGATGAAAAAGTAGTTCTCATCTGTTTGATCACTAAGAGATTCAGAATATGTGTATCTAGTGATGCTGCCATCTTGTGTCACCATGATGGGAGAATGAAGAGAAATGGATTCTTAATTGCCATGGCCCAGATGGGACATGTCATTTCTGTTCACAGTCCATCCCTCAAACTAGACCAATGTCCCAGATGCAGCTGATGGTGGGGGGGGGGGGGTTAGGGAAGGTAAGGACTCACGTGGATATCAAGCAAGCAGCTGTCTCTGCCACATGACATACGAGGCCCTCAATAATCTGATCACAACTGTTTCTACTTTGTTTTTCAAGTGAAAGAGGATTTGAGGTCTCATAAAACTGTAGAATAATCACTAGATGAGTACAACAGACATTCATCACGAGGAAATCTGGTTGTGGCAAGGAGAGTGCTCTCTAGACTCCCATTTGGCTTTGTAGGGAGGCAAAGAAATACAGAATAGGGCTCCTGTTCTCAAAGACCTTACAGTCTTTGGAAATGGGAAAAAAGAGTCAGGAGGATAAGGCAGTGTGGAATCAATTGCAACTAAGTGCTAGAGATAAGGTCATTTGGTATTATATAAAGAGTTTGAGATCACACCGTCCTGGGCCCCAAAGTTTACTACTTGTTTTGTTTCAAGGAAGCCATCTAACTTCTAACAGTACACATAGGTGTATATACTGCTATGTACGTACACACATGCGTGTGCACACACACACACACACACATAGACAATAGCTTGATAGATAGTAGCTGTTATTTATTGCTTTTCTTTTTTGGTAACAAAACATCCTTGATGTGAAATGTATTTATTTTCTTTGGGCATAAGATAAAATAGGATATTGCCCCCATTATTGTTTATTAAACCCCTGTTGAACAGCAGACCCAAAGCAAAGGTAAATGTGTCACTCATATTGTCTTAAAAGAAAAGAATTTCTTTCAGGTCAGGTTCCAGCCCTAAGCTTGGAAGTCTACTCCTGCCATATTTCAGGGGGAAAATATGATCACAAGTCTTGTCTCCGGCAAGAGGGCAGTAGGCAGGTTAGGGCCTCCCCGTAAGGGCAAGCAGCCCCGAGTGGATGCCTCACCTCGCCGTCCAGCCCCTGCAGCTGGATTAACGGTGTGGGTGGGGTACATAGAGTGTTCACGTCACCAGTGCATTTCTCCTTTCAATAAGTGCCTCCCTGCTTTCCAGCCTCTGCCTCCTGAAATATGGGGGCACTTCTTTTTCCAAAGTCCAATCCTAATTTAGGGAATTCTCTCAAAAGTTATGGAATGGGGGAGGGGTGGTTATTATCCCCTTGGTCCTCTAGATCATTCAGATTTTCAGTGTCCATTTAGAAGACATTTTCCCCGAGTCCTGTCCGTTGCAGATCAGAGGTCCTGGGAACTTCCGGGGGCGCTGACAGATGTCTTGTGTATATCCTGCTCCGGGGTGAAGGGAGTCTGCTGGAACGGGGCTCCCACTCACTGGCGTCACACAGCTGATCACCGCCAAACGCCGGTGGATCCTTTTCATTCTGCTAACGTTCTCTACTATTATGAATAAGAATATCATCTTACCATCTCTGCCAGGGCACAGAAGCAAATACAAAGGAAGAATCCTGTCATTTTAACTGCATCACGCTGTCCTGGGCTCTGGTGATCAGAGAATTCAATTCTGCTGAATAATTCTCCATAGGCACGAAGGATAAAAGAGGGGATTATTACCCATCTGTTTGCCCTCTCAGCTTTTGTCCAGCCCTTATTGTCTCTTCAAGCTGGATCCATCTGATTAATTTGGTGACGCAGCAAGGCATCACCAAATACGAGCACATTCCCAGGCCCTGGGAGCCACTCGCCGCACTGAGGCAGAGTGACATAGGGTATTTTGCCTTGGAGCATTTCAGCAGAGTGGGGCAGGAATAAGATATGTAAGGTCAAGGCCATGACCTCTGTGGCTAGAAAAGGGCCAAGGGAGATCATTTGTATCTTCTGCTTGCACACATGCCATCCATTCATCACCAGGCATCAAGGTCCTGACTGCACAGCCGTAAAAAGCAGAAGAGCTCTCATCTTTGCCGTTTATATTATTTTGCCTTGTGTTTCCCTACAAGCTAATATAAAATTTTTTCTAGTCTGGGCAGGATTTTGCAGGGGCCCATGTTTCCAGAAGACAAATTTGAATGGGCACTGGGCAAGAAGGAAGGGAGACAATGAAACATTGTAATTCCTGATCTCCAGGTTGTAGAATTCAGGGGCCTTTCTTTTTGGGAAATGGATGTGGTTGCCAAATGTTATAAACCTAAACAGAAAACAAAATAATTTGTTTATATTAAAACACTTCCACTTAAACCTAATGTGAAAAACCCATCCATCTCTTTGTCTAATCTCTCCGATGCACAGAATTCTAGGTTATAAAAGTTTAAATTAGAATGAAAACATTTTCCTTGGTGAAAATTGCATTTATTTTTATGACACTTTATGGACCCTATTAGAGTAGAAATTGTAGCTGTACTTACATGCTTCCAACTCACACTCTTAGATCGAGGGGGAAGTGGGGGCCATGATGTTGTTGGAGGTCCTGAGTTCAAGTCCAGGCTTTGAAACTAACCTCTATGTCTGCTTCCCTTCTCTGGTCTTCCTTTTCCTCACCTGTAAAATGATACAGTTCGACAACATTGTTTCTGAAGTCCCTTCTTTTTCTGAAAGTCTTTTTTTTCCTGGAGGGTATTTGCTTCAAGTGGCATTTACACTACGTATTAACAATTTCTCTGTACTGATTTTGTGGCTACTCTATTAAATAGAAACATGCTTATCTTTGTCTTCATGAGTGTAATAGAGGCTAAAGTGGAGAAGGTGACATGACCTTCACCCTATAAAGGCACATTATCCTGAGCAACTTCTAGGGCTATGCTCTTAATCTACTTTTGATTATGTCTCTTCTTTCACTAAAGACACAGCAATGAGAACTTCAGAAAGAAGATGCCTATTATGTTTTCACACTCCCCCACGTTCATTTAAAAATGCACTGTTATCATGCACTTATTTTATAATTTACCATTAACCTCCGTGACTCTGCCGTGATCAGGATTTCAGAACATTTCTGAGAGGTGCATGGTTTCCTACTGCCTTTGTACAGGGAATTGCAATTTGCTGCTCCGCACGTTCAAGGTTGCTGAAGCACACTTGTAATGGGTTATCGTGATCCCAGATAAAAGCAAGCCAGCGGCGCCAGATTACACACCCAGGCTTTCCTCCCCAGGGTCTTACTTTACTTTTCAGGCTCAGAGAACTGGCTTTGTCCTGCACTTTTTCAGGTTCTCAGAGAATAGTAAATGAACTATTAAGACCTAGCCTCAGAATTCAGCTCCTCTGAAGTCCTGAGTAGGGATAGTACTTTTGCATTTACATTTCTAAGGACAAAGGGGAAAGGAGTGGTAACTGATATTCATTATGTCCCTTCTATCATATATTCCAAATACTATGTCAGGTGCATCTAACCTACCCTTGCTCATCCAAGTCCTCCCAGCAAACTGTGAAATAGGTAATTATGTCCATGCTACAGATGAGAGCCTAAGGTTTGGAGATGAGTTTGCAAATCACTGAATATTGCACACCAAGGAAATATGGAACCTCTACTCGAAACCCAAGTCTTTTTACCAAACCCACGTGATAGGTTTGCGATTTCATCCTTTTAGAATTTTTTAAATGTCCGTTCTCTATGCATAATATATTTCTTATATGTATTCTTTCATTTTCTTCATTATTTTTTTATTGTAAAAGTTTGATTTCATTTTCTGCTATGCAGTTATCCACCAAAACATTTCTGCATTTTGGAGTTTGCCCTTCCCCTGTCTGCCACCTCACAAGGACCAAGGTTCTGCAATTATTTTTAGATCTGGCACAGGGTCTTTGCGAAACCAACCAGAATGGAGTCTGTAATTCTTGCATCTGAAAGTCCTTCCCTGACACAGACGTGTCTAGGGGCCCAGCCTCTTTCATCAAATAAGGGGATATAGTTCTTAGGGAGGAAGAACAGAGGCAAGTGTATAAAAGAGCTGCTGGTGGAGGAAAAACCACTGGAGTCCTGTGAACATGTTGAATCAGCTTAAGAACTTAATTTTTTGTATCAATCACAAAGAAGGTGAGATTTCAGGATTTTTTTTCTATCGTGGATACAGTTGTCTATATGAATAAAAGTTGAAAATAGAGACTGAAAACTCCACCAAATGACATAAAAACTATGGAAATTTCTTGCAAACACTAGACAGCAAAAAGCCAACACTGAAGGCAGTGTACAAGGGGCACGCAGGTGGAAAATATTGAAGGTCACATGTATGTCGTCTTACTCGATGTGCACAGCAGTGCAAATATACGTCCTCAGCGACCCCTGTGGCAGGTGCCTGGCAGACGGAGATGTAGACAACGTCTAAGGACACATCCTCGGCTTGTGCCGTCAAATGCTGAGATTCAAGGTTCCTTTCCCTCTTACTCAATTCACAGACGCTAGAGTGCTTAGACGGAGAATCCTGGGAAATACGTCCCTTCCAAAAATTAGCAATCTTTAATTTTTGACAAGATCTCGTGTTTTGGGGCCAGGAATCCTTTGCGGGTTTTTGTTTTGGTCAAGTTAGGGTCTAGTGCGAGAGCACTCTTTTCAGGGTCCCGTAGTCTCTGTTGTTGCTGAGTCCTGCCTCAGACCTAGCAGGGATCTCTGTGATCTGGAGTTGTTACAGACGTTCGGTATTTTGGAACCATTCTTGGGTATTTGATATATTTTATTTCTTTGCGTAGCAGACTCTAGTTGCATATCTGGATTGGGTAGCATGGAGTTATTGTCGTTCACGTTTAAGTGATTGCTCAAAGGAAATACTCCCTTCTTGCTGTATCTCTTAGAGAAAATAATAATGAATTTACACACACACACACACACAGGTATAAAGATCTGTTTAAATCCAAATTCCCATTGGTACTTTGATGCTGGCATATGCTGTTCCTTGTACTAAGAACAGGAAGTCCGCATCTTCAAAACATTTTGAAGGTGGTTTTATTGAATGACAAATTATCTCATGGCAAAGGTCGTATCTCTCATATAAGAACCAAAAACCTGCTTGAGAATTTGGTAAATAACATCTAACCTGTGTTTTGTTTCATAAGCAGTTCAGAAAGAAAGTTGCTCTATCTCGCTATTTCTTTTTTTTTTTTCTTTTAAGATTTTATTTATTTTATTATTTGAGAGAGAATGAGAGAGAGTAAGCATGAGGGGGGAAGGTCAGAGGGAGAAGCAGACCTCTTGCTGAGCAGGGATCCGAGTGTGGGACTCAATCCGGGGATGCCAGGATCACAACCTAAGCTAAAGGCAGTCGCTCAACCAACTAAGCCACCCAGGTGCCGTTTCTCAGTATTTCTGAAGCTTGGCTGCACATTTGAATCCCTGGGGACTATTGGAAACCTAGCAGGTTCTCCCTGCCCCAAAGGTTTGGTTCTGTTTTTTGTGGGTGACGCTCAGGCTATTTTTAGTTCTAAAAGTTGCTCAGGTGAGTCTAATAGGCAGCTAGACTTGACCACCCCTGAGGCTTTGGGGGAAGCTCATCAATGGAGTGCAGGACAGACATGGATGCTGTAAACATGCATAATCAGCCAGACAAAAGGGAGAGAGAGGGGCAAAGAAGGGCAGATAGTGTTTGGGTTTGAGCTCACCAGCAATTACTAGAAATAATTATTACTTAATCTTTCTACTCCATGGCAGTTAGCAGGCATAATGGAAAGACCCTGACTTTGGCATTGAGCAAGTGACGAGGTTTCTGATTTCAGGACCATACCAATGGTTCAGATTCAAAGACTTGGGAGCAAGCTTAGTAGAGTGGCCACATTAGTGATGCAGTTTACCATAATAGTACGCAGAACTGGGAGTGTGAGGTCAACCTCAAGTTGGTTAGAGCTGGAATTCGGAAGTAAAAAAAATTAAAAATTGAAAATGACCTTTTTTCATATACAATGGAATGTTACTCTGCCATGAAAAAGAAGGAAATCTTGCCATTTATAATAGCATAGATGAAGCTAGAGGGTGTTATGCTAAACGAAATTGAAATAAGTCAGGCAGAGAAAGACAAATACTGCATAAATACTTGCATGTGGAATCTAAAGAAAAAAAAAACTAAAAAAAAAATATGAACAAACAAGACAGAAACAGACTCAGAAAATAGAACAGACAGGTGGTTGCCAGAAGCAGTAGGAGAGGAGGGATGGGAAAAGTGGGTAAAGGAGACTAAGACATAGAAACTTCCAGTTCTAAAATAAGTAAGTTATAGGGATGAGATATACAACATAGGGGATAGAGTCAGTAATATTGTAATAATAACTTTGTATGATCACAGATGGTAACTGGATCCATTGTGGTGGTCACTTTGTAATGTATAAAAATATAGAATCACTATCTTGAAACCAATAAAATATCATATGCCAAATAAATTCAATTTAAAATACATATTTTTATTCCTATCCCTTCCATCCTCCAACTTATGGCTTGCCATCCCCACCCCTCCCCACTGGCCACCGCTAGCCCACTGTTGCTGGGTACTTCTCCTTCTGGTCCATCTTCATATATATAGTTATTTTAATATCTGTTAGCCATCCTTTTCTTACCCTCCTTCAAACTTCTCTTCCAGGTTAAAAAAAAAAATGGCTGCATTTCTTATCCTATCTTGGATCTGTAATGCTGCCCTCCTTCCTAAAGATTCTTCTTCGAGCCCAGTTCTGTATACTTTATACTAGATCCGACTTCTTCTGTTGTCTTTTACTATTAGTTCAGAGGACCATTTCTCCAGTGTTCCAGCGTTTTCTCCTCTTCCAGGCCTCTGGCCCAGTTGCTAAATTTTCTCATGTAAATCTGAGCAAATCACCTGGGGAAAACTGGTGCTCCTTTCTCCAACTGGGCAGTCTCCAACCTGGAGAACTAGGGACTCCCCAACAAAACGTATTTGTGAGAATACATCCTGACCCTCACTCATGCAAAATACTAATAAATTGGGGGGAAATAATACCTACTTAAAAGTTGTTATAGGGATTACAATGAAATAATACATCCCCAGTCGCTTGCATACATTGGCATATCCCAACTTTTGACATCTGTTCCCCCCTATTCCCTACGGGCAAGGAACTGTGATATGGATCTCATCCAGATTGTTAGTAGCATTTAGTGTCTCAGGTTGGGAACATATGGGATATATTCATAGAGTTCCAAAGAAAGAATGGTAAGAAGCTTTTCTCATTTTCTCCAAATTACTTAGAAATCTTTTATAATTTACGCCTATTCATACTCATTGTTTTTGACAAATTATTGGGGTTCATGAATTTAGAAATAAAAATATGCTCAGGTGGACCGTAGGGCTGCATTTATGTTTACGGTCTCTGGATTGCACTGAGAATACTAACCCCTGTTTCATGAAGTTCTGGATCTCCCCACTTTTAAGTAGTCTTTATTTTTTAGAAAATTTTAGGTTCATAGCAAAATTGAGCAGAGAGTACAGAGTGTTCCTGTTTACCCGCGGTCCCCACGCGTGCGTAACCTCCCCCGCTGTCAGTATCCCACACCACAGTAATCCGTTGTGTTTTTACAACTGATGACCCTACACTGACATAATATTATCACCCGAAGCCCAGTTTACATTAGGGTTCACTGGTCAGGTTGTGCAGTCTATGGACTCTGACACCCGTCTAATGGCACGTATCCATCATGATAGGACTGTGCAGAATAGTCGCCCTGCCCTAAAAACCCTGGTTATTCCTCCCTCCCTGTAAGTCCTGGCAACTACTGAACTTTTTATTGTCTCCATAGTTTGGCCTTTTCCAGAATGTCATATAGTTGGAATCATACAGTATGGAACCTTTTCAGACTGGCTTCTTTTGATGCATTTAAGTTTCTCCATGTCTTTTCATGGCTTGAGAGCTCATTTCTTTTTAAGGATGAGTGAACGTCCATTGTCTGGTTAGCCATTCACCTGCTGAAGGACATCTTGGTTGCTTCCAAATTTTAGAAATTATGAATAAAGCAACTATAAGCATCCATGTGCGGATTTTTGCTTGGACATAAGTTTTTGATTCATTTGGGCAAATACCAAAGAGCACAGTTGCTGGGTTATAAAAGCTCTGTTTTTTGTTGCTTCAAAATTCATTGTCACTGACATTTATAATATGGTAGACTAAATCCATTTTAGAACTTTAGTAAGAGAACTTTAGTACTTTTAGTAAGAGAACTTTCGATCATGTTCAATGCTCAAAGTGGGATCCTGCACCCCAATAGTTGACTGAATACAAATGTCACAATTTCAGACACTTCTAGTGTATTGAGTAGTATGCGTCATGCTGTGGAGGGTTCCCGGTAAAGAGATTCATTGCTCCATTTCTCATGTATCATGACTTTCAAAGGGTTGTACCCCAACCTATATGCTATACCAATGCCATGTCTACTTAAACCTCTCTTTAAATACGAGTGATTGAGCATCTCTGCTGAACTGGTAAGGCAGGTCCGCCAGAAAGGTATTTAGAGAGGGAAATGAGAATAAAATGTCTCTTGTGGGAGAAGACTGACCCTAGGTCAATGGGATTTTTTAAAATATAGATTTGGTTATAAGAGGGGAAGTGATTCTGAATATAGCGTGATCATAGTCTCCTGGATGCATCTTGCAACCCAGCTTCCCCTGGATGCCGATGTAGGACAATGGAAAGCAGGGACTGTACATGAAAGCCGAAATGCTTTCATTTTATTTTTCTTTTCTAAAAAAATTTGCAGACCAGTGGAACATAAGCAATCTTATTTATTGAACTTTAAACCAGAAGTGTAACCAAAGGGGAGAAAGGCATTCCCCCTTCTCTGTAGCCACAGATAACCCCACATATTTAGTGAAAAAATAATAATTAAAAAAAAAACACTAGTGGGTGGTGAAGAACATGTAAATCCATGAATGCCAGCATTACAATCCATTGGATTTGTAGCAGGAACAAGGATGTAGAAGTCACCAGGTAGAGCGGCTGTGGAGCTCAGCAGACCAGACTTGTCTGAAAGTACATGGGGATTAGCACTTGGGACCGCTCAGCTGTTAAGACTGAGTGAGTGAGACTTCGAGGGAGGAACAAGATGGAGGGGGCCTAGGTCCCTGGCTGGCCTCGTGAAGCCACCCCACAGTACTAGGCTCGTCCAACTCTTTCCCTATGATGTTCAGTGAGAAATAGTCATCTCTAGCTAACCAGGGTTATATTGGGTCTCTGCTAATTGCAGCGGACCTTGTATTCTGGTAACACCTCCCTTCGTCAGTGAGGCCATCCCCCTAGAATATGTTCATGCTACTTCCTGGCCTCCTCTGTGATTCCTCCTCTGCCAAACATACCCCCACTCATTTCCTAAATCCCTCTTATCTGGGGAACATACATGTGAATTGGCAAATTCACTCTGGTCTCTATTAGGACTTTCCATAAGAAACTGAAATTTTGTAAGTGGTGAATGTTATTTGAATTTTAACAAAGGTTTTTATTATGTTAGAAAAATAAGTGACCAGTGGTTGGGATGTCAGCCACGGTGACAGACCTGTAGAGGTGGCATTTTTGTGCACTAACGTCTATCGGTATCCTGCCATAATACTTTGATCGCCCCTCCTATGCATATGGCTGACTTGGTGGAAGAAGTCCACAGCACTGCCCCCACCTGTGCCCTTTATAGCAATGTCAGCATATTTCCTGCAGTACAACGAAACCGAGTCACTTTTCCAAGATACAAGACTAAAAATATTAAAATAATAAAGAAAGGGAAAGGCACTCACATGGTTACTACTCAAGTGTGTTCAAGTAAATACTGTTACAAAGTCACTTAATTCAAACCCAAACACACCTGATGATTGCATCTTTCTTCAGCTCCTACCTTGTGAGCTCTTGATTTGCATGATATGAGATGCCTGGAACAGCGTCCCTCACAAAGTAGGTGACTAACGAGTCTTCTTTAATGAATGATGGATGACTCTGCCATGTGAGCAATATTGCTAAGTAAGTAAATCTCCCTTTGTGAAACTTCTTATGCATGTCTAATCCCTAAGAAACTGCATGTATAAGACCGGTAGAGAAAACACGCCAGCTAAAAAAAAAAAAAAACTTTTTTTAAAGGAAGCTTAAGAGGAAAAGGTGGTGGAAGCACTCAAAAAATTATAAAGACAAAATTGAGAATTCTCTTTTGTCACTCAGCACCATATTCCTGGAATGAACTTTTCTTCATTCAGCAGCAGTTTATTTGAGCCCCCCCCCCCCGCCCCGCCTCCCTGAGCCCAGTATGAGCCATCAGGAAAGGGTTACATATGGCATGGAGAGTATTTATTTCCTCCATGAATAGGCAAACACAGACACAGTTGCTGGGAACAGCTAGCGGTAGCTTAGGATTGCAGTAGGAAGGAGTCCTAAAGAAGCACAGGTGACCGTGCCAGGCTTCAGGTGGGTGGGATGTAATTTTATTCCTTGCAGTGGGTGCCAACAGGAAGAAGGCACCAGCCTTAACTTGTAAGGCTCACTGAAGCTAAATCAAGCGCTGCTCAGTTCAAAGGAGTGAATTTCCTATTCACTGAATTCTGCCTGCCTCATGAATTGTTTATGATTTATTTTTATTTGCTCAGCCTCTTCTAGGCTATATCATCTCAGATTCTCTTGGACTGATCAATAGACAGTCCTGACCAATGAGCATCCATTCAGCTCAGTCTTTTCAAAAAGAGCACACCTGTAACCTGCTCGGTGTGCACTCACGCCTGTTGTGTGCGTGTGTGTGTGTGGGGGGGGTTCGTCCTCTCATAAAAGTGTCCTCACAGGACACCATCCTCGTTGCTGTGATGCGACAGTGTACTCTCCCATGTATTCTCTTAATACTGAGATCAGTATTTGGCTGGTAAATGTTTAGCAACTGACTTAAGGGTGAAGGGGGGACCCTGGTTTGTAGCATTTGTTAATTTTTGTGGCGTAAACACATCCACCACGACCTGTTTCCTCTTACCAATATGAGGCCCTTGGACCCAAAGTTGGAGAGAGATGTGCACAGCTGAGTCTCAGGAGCTGGTAGAAGCCAACTTCTGCACACCATTACATTTGATAGTTGATCATATTCCAGGTCCTTCTGGAAACCCGCTCTCCTGCGGCCTCTGAGGTCAGACACCTAAATTTCTCTTAAGACTGTAGACCTACTAAGGTTTCTCACCTGGTTTTCTTATCTATAGAACCCTCATAGGATTCATCTATGTTTGCAAAACCTTTCAGCAAGCTGCCTCTCTCATCCTGAAAATCAGCACCCTAGGCTGTCCAACCCACCTTCCACCATCCTTACTCTCTTCTTCCTCTTAGCTCTGTCCCACCTTTGCCACCCCATGGCCACCTTCCCTTCTGCTAGTCCCACAAATACTTGCCAGGAACTCCAGTTGTATTGTGAACTGCCCTCCATTTTTCTCCACTAATTTCCTCATGATTAAACCTGAAATAACCTGTCCCTCCTGATCTCAGCATATCTTTGAAGACAGTGGTATCCTTGTCCAAGGAAATACATGGCATTCTTCCTATTCACCTTATATAGTGAGAAGAAGGAACCAGAGACCTCCTTTCTCCCTATTGCCTTTTCTTGGCTGCTGTTATAATGATATCACTTTTTAATTTTTTTAATTTTTTAATTTTTTTAGTGAGAGAGAGAGAGAGAGAGCAAGTGGGGGAGTGGGGGCCAGGGGGAGAGGGAGAGTGACTTTAAAGCAGGCGGCACCTGCAGCATGGAACCAGACACAGGGCTGGATCCCAGGACCCTGAGATCATGACCTGAGCCGAAATCAAGAGTTGGATCTTTAACTGACTGAGCTTAATGTCATTTCTCTCTATCCTTGTTGCTGTCATCTGCTGATTTCCAGGACAGACACCAAATTTTCCTTATGAGTTAAGCACCAGATTCACAAGATTTTTCCCCGTCTTCCCTTGTCATTATTCTCATGAGTTTCAACAACCACTTACTTTTTTTTTATAAGCACACTCTGGCTTCTCATTCTCATATATTAGTTATTCTAGACAAAATGAATCATTCGATTTTTTTTTCGTCATATTCACACTTTATTCTCTCCCAACTCAGTAGCTGTGGTGGTTACCTTTCATTTACCCCCTACCCCAATCCATTTTCTACCTTGAGCTGTGCTCCAGGTAGCTGTCTCTGGAGATGCCCCCTTGTTCCCTTGTCCCTTATTGGGACCAAATGATGGGCATCAAAGCAGGAGACTGGAGACCGGGAGGGAACGGGTGGGGGGCTTTTCCTCCTTCTCCCTTCCTGCTTGAACTCATGGCTCTTGTCATGGTTGGGTCGCTCCAGGACAAACAGCTCTGTGAGGTGGTCTTTCTTCCATGGCTCCAGTCTTCAGCGACTTTTAGAACTCCTTTCTCTCTCTTTTTTTTTTGAATATAGTTGATATGCAGTGTGACATTAGTTTTAGGTATACAACTTAGTGATCTGATAAGTTTATACATTATGCAGTGTTCACCACAAGTGTAGACACCGCCTGTCCTGTAAATCACTATTATAATAACATTGACTGTATCCCTTATACTGTGCCTCTCATTCCAGTGACTTGCTCAGTCCACAACGGAAGCCTGTAAGGTGTGATCTCTCTCTGTTGTGTGTCCTTCGGCCCCCCAGCATCTCTGTCCATCCCTTAAGCCTGCTAGGTCCCCTAGAAGAGTCCCTGGAGACAGTCACTGAAAGCCTTTCCAGAGCTCCATTGGACTCCGCCTTAGAGTCCCCACTGTTATAGGACCACAGCTAATATCAGCGATCCCATCCGCCAAATTGCCGTGACAGCATTCTCCCCATTGCAAAATATTACTCACCTTCAAGGTCCAAATGCTACTTGCTATATAACATAATATTTTCACGTATCTCCCACTTAAAGCAAACATCTCTCTCAGAGTTCTCAAGGGATTTTTCTACAACTCTCTTAAAAGATGTACGTAATTAACCCAAAAAAAAGAAAAAAAAGAGACACTTGTCATATCTCTGTCACATTTGAAGGTAGAAAGTAGGTTTGCCTCCTCAAGTACCAGTTCAGTGTTTTTCAACAAGCACCTGCAAATATTTGTTGAGTGCGCAAATAAGTTATTTCTCTACCCCTTATATTTTGTCTAATTCATCTTAACTTTTAATGAATACTCTTGTACATGTTGACTTATGTTGCATTTTCTATTCTCTCCTCAAGAGCGCGCGCGTGCGCGCACACACACACACGCACACACACACACACACATACACATAGTATGTGCCACTGGTAGAGTTCCACAATCACTTCTATAAAATTGAGTCCTAAATTTCTTAAATTTTTTTGTGTGTCAAACTTCATTTCTAACTGCCAATTTATCATCACTGTATGTAGACATCGCTACCTTACCCTTCCATATCCCATGTTGATATAATGATCTCGTTTTTTAAAATAGCTTCTTAGCCTGATTGCCATCCTTCTGAAAGTCATCTGTAGCCTTCTGTAATACAAAATCAGACACTTGATTTTGAAATCATCCTCCTACTTCTTGATCCTACCTCTGCAAATTCCTTTGAATTACAAAAATATTTTGTTAGTTTTCCAATCCACCTAAGTTATTCCACATTTATTTGTGTAAAAACTATTACTACATACTAAAGAGTCTTCAAATTCCCCTTGTTTACCCCATTACAATATACAGAGGTTTGCTATTGGGGAGCAAGTTCATCATTTTTAGTCTACAGACAGAGCAATGGGGCTAAGAGGGATCACGTGATTCCCTTGACCTCACACATCTGGGTGGTGTGGAAAAGCTGAAATAAGAGCCCGTCTCATGACACCTACTGTGGCATTTCCCCACTATCTCGAGATTCAACCTGTACCCTCCTGTCAGATTCATGTTCATTAGGATCATTGATCTATTCACATGATAAGAGAGTACTTAAAGCTCCCTTATGGAATGATCAGACACGTAACTTGCTTCTCTTTCCATTCCTATGTCCCTACTTACTCACCTTTTTTTTCCTCATACGGGAAGTCCAGTACCTTTTGTAAAGTAAATAATGTTGATACCTTTTAACATTTAGGATAGTCCAGGCTGCTGAGTTGAATGTTTAACCCCCTCTCACCCATCTCCTTTGGCCCCACGTCCCCTCAGCTCTTCTGCAGACAAAAGGGAAGGGGGCACAGTGCTGCCCTCCTTTCCTAGGTAAGGGTGTGTGAGGAGGCGACAAAAAAAAAAAGCCACCCGTGTCCCCTCTACTTATTCATTTTAATATGTTAATATTTTCACTCTACTTACCTAAGATGCGTATCTTACAAATACAGTTGGACATAACTCTGAGTTTGGGTAATGGTGATACCATAAATTTGTGGCATAGAATCTACCTCCTCCAGTAAACAAAAGCAAAAACAAAACAATCCTGCCAAAAATTTTCCAGCATTAGAAAGAAATATGGAGTAATTATAAACCTCAAAAAGTTATGACCGGTGAAAGGACAGAAGATCCTGGTCTAATGGCCAGGTTGACAGGACTGCCAAGCTTGCTGCCACCCCAGAAAGCAGCATGGAGGATATGAGAAACTACAGAAATCCTGAAACAGAAGTTCCATACTCTCTGACTTGAAAAGGAGTAGGCTAAAGGGATGGGTAGATATCCCTGGGAAAAATCAAGATAAAATATTGTGTAAATATTCTACAAACCACATCTGGACCTTAGCAGAAGCAGGAAGGGCTCCTGATTCTCTTGCTCCAGCATGTAGTGCTAAGTTGGGGGAGTGAGCCAAAGACCTAAAGAGTTGAATGTATGCCAAGTGGGATGGAATGGATTCTAATAAAGGACATCTGCTGAGATCTCAGCAATAAGAGTGAACTCAGGACCTCAGCTCAGACTGCTGCTGGCCTCAGCCAGGCTTGCCCTTCTCCACATCCTGCTCTCAGTGCCACTAGCTTAGAAGGGAAATCTGATGTTTCCAGACAGGGTAGGGATGATATCAGGGAGAAATCACACGAAGTATTTCAGAGAAAAAAAAAAATCAAAATGTGTAAGTGGAGAAAGACATTGATTTTAAATGCTAGCACAAATGATTCAATTGAAAGAATATGTAATTTAAGAAATCAAGGCAGATTCTCTGCTGGTGCTTTCATATTTCTTGAACAATCCAAAGACGATATGGATTTGGTACCCCAAGGCGAACACAGTGGTGTGATAAAAGATCGGAAGGAGAAGAAAGGAAATACTATTTAAAAAAAAAAAAAAAACACAACCAAAATCAGTACAGATAAAATAAACTAGAAGCACAAAAAGCAAAAAATTATCATGTAAATAAGACTTTACTTATTTATACTAAAGAAAACTAAAAGAGACAACGAGTTTAAAATATATACTCAGGAAAACAATAGCTATGGAAACGCTAGTCCGTCCACCATAAGGCTTCTCAAGTGAAGACTAACAAATAGGACAGAAAATAATCAGAGATATAATAAAGGAAAACTCACCTAACACAAATATATGATAGAGCACATCATAGACTAAAAAACTGATACAAAGCTAGTGATACAAAAACATTAAGTTACTGAATAAAGCAACCTTAAAGTTTCTGGGAAGAAAAGGCAAGTAACATACACATGGAAGAACTTGGTCTCAGAATAAAAACTAAGTTCCCAAAACAATGTAATAAAATCTCCATTGGACCAAGTCAAGGTCTTCTTCAGATACAAAAACAAAAAAAAATTTTGTACATATGAAATAGTAGGTTCAAGGAAACTCAAGAGCAATGAAACTTTTTTTAAAAACACCTATTTGAAGAAAATGCAACCCAGAAGTGACTTAAAATAAAAAAAATCAGAAATTAAGAAGCCACGATAACAGGACAGGGGTTCAAATCTTAATTCACTTAAATATGATAAAACAGCTGGGTAAATAATATTATACCAGCTATATTATTAGCCATTAAAAATTAAATATCCTAAAAGCAATAAACTCAGAGGAAAGGAGGCATAAAGGTTACTACTTACTTCATCTTTAACAGAAAGAGTTAATTAATGATGGTGACTGAAATGAAAATATGTAATTAAATATATCCATGCCAACTGCAATTTATTGATGATTTTAAGAATTTTTTTCTTAAACTTAGAAGAGTCTTTTAGAACATATTACCTCTTACAATGAAAAAACCAAGTTCTGCAATTGCTTTTTTGGTCATTAAACTCATGTCAAATTACTAGCTGCTATTTTTAAATAACATTTATCCAAGCATTCTACTTTAAAATTGATTTTGCCTTTTCCTCTTTCATCTATATAAGTGTGCTTTATCTATATTTTCCTTTCAATGTCCATAGAGAGACTGTTGAAAAAATTAACAGTAATAATGTCCATTTTATGTAATTTATTGCTTTCATTTTTGTTTGTTTCAATGTCAGATTTAGTTTTAGGTTGACTGTACATCATCACTTAAAATGATTGTGGCATTAGTTTAAACTTATTTTGATAAGTTAATTATTAAAATTATTATCATTATCATTATTTTATGCCTAGTGTGGAGCCCAGTGTGGGGCTTGAATTCAGGACCCTGAGATTAAGACCTGAGCTGGGATCAAGAGTTGGATGCTTAACTGACTGAGCCACCCAGTCACCCACATTATTGAAATTATTTTTAGAATTCCATAGGAAATCACTGGGAAGACCAAGTTACAAAAGACTGATCTACTACGTAGCGAAGGACAATGGGGATGAGCTTTAGTAATCCTCCTGAGACAATTCAAAGATACTGGGACTTGAAGCTACCTCATTTATAATTTCCACAAGAAACTTTGTTGCCTTTTTCCACTCATATTTTTTTAACTCCCACATCTGTTAGTCACCAGGCTAATTGTTTAGCTCTCTACCTGTCTGTTGGCTGTAGGATTAGAATATTGTCTAGGAAAAGATGAAGAAGAAAACAAAATAAATGAAGTCTGGTATGGATTGGGGGAGTAAATGGATACTTATCTGTGTTAGTCAGGATAAAGTAGGTGCTGCTGTGGTAACAGATTGACCCAGAATCTCAGTGACAGTGCAACCTCATTGCACAATGAGGTATGAGAGACGAATGCTATTACACCCCATCTTCAGCATCCAGTTCAATTTCCTCCATTTTATGAAATCTTCCTCAACCTTTTTTATTGAGTTGTCTTATTTGCACTCTTGCAACCCACACATTATGTGCTACATAATTTAGCGCCTAATCACACACTTAAACAACCCAATTACGTGTGGAAACACTGGCTACACTGTAAAACACAATACAAATATCATGACAGCATGCTGGGGAGTATTTTGAACCGATCAGAGTGAAATTAAGGACAGCAAAGCCAAAATGGGAGGTCTCCACTCAGAGGCTGTGTAAAGCATGGGCAGATGTTGAAAGAAGTCTTTAAAATAGTGGCAATGTCAAAGGTCAAGTTGAGATTGCATATTCTGGATTAACATAAAATAACATCTTAAATCTAGCAATTTCTGGGCAAATCAATTTCAAGCAAGCAATAATAGAAGACCCAGAATCTACATAAAGAATATCCTGTCAGTCTTTGAAGCAAAAAAGCCACAAAACAAAACCCATAAGACCTAAGTGGATAGGTACACCTCGTATTGGTCTTAAAGGCAAAATTGTAGTATTGCTTTTATCTTTGGATTCATACTATCTCATACACGTTAGCCTCAATTCCCCAATAAGACTTCGAGATTGTAATCTACAATTGTAATTTAGAAATTGTAAATTACAATTTTAAATTGTAATTTAGAAAAAGTGCTTACATTTATTGTACGGCTTCTAACACTTAGGAGATTGAGCACCTGATTGAGTTTGTTGATTTCATTGATAGAATGACCAGTTACAAGGTGCTTGACAAGTGAAAATTACTTTTCCAAAAATATTAAGGGTCTGTTTTGACTAAACCCAAAGTAATGTACCAAATGGTCCCAATCACCAAATAAAACATGCAGAATCTATTTGACAGGATCCTAATTCATAATAAATCCAATGTAAAAAATAAAATAGAAAATGGAATTTATTTTACTGTCCCAAACAGCCAGTCTCAGACTGGACTCAGACTGATCTCTTAAAAATAATCCCTCTGCCTAGCCTTTACTAATATGACTGTGATTGTTATTAATGTTGTACTGATAGCAGATAACATGTATTGAGGATGTATGCTGTAAGCACTGAGCTGAACATTTGTATGTATATTATCTCATTTGATCATCAAACAGTCCTATGCAGTAGGCACTGTAATCACATTTATTGTACAAATGAGAAAGCTTGGAATTGAGTGAGTATAACCTGTCCATTCTCACACAGCTAGTTGGTGGTGAAGATGTGATTTCACTTCAAGCCTGCCTAACTCCCAAATTTATGTTCTTTACCTATATACCCTTCTATCTATACCATAATTAGTATTTGAATATTACCAAGAATTCAGGATTCCTATGCTATCCTGCCATGATAATCTGTTTCTCAAAGGAAACCTATGTCCTCAAAGGAAATATATGTCCAGAGAACAAAGGCAGTTAGTTAGAGGTTTAGTCTCCAATCCCCATAAAATATCTGGTGAACTAGTCCTGATTCTACCATGACTCTTCTTGTAGAGCCTAATTTGAAGTGAAGGAAAGTGGCCTCCTTTCCCCTTTTTCCTGGTTCTTGCCACTTGCTACCCCAAATGCTAAAGAAAGCATGACCAACCAAGAGCAAGCCCATTAGAAACTCGTGTTTTCTCTCCTGGTTTTCCTTCTTTTCTCCCTTTTTTCTCTGCTTAATCGGTGACTGTATTTAAATATGTCTCATGATTAAAAATATATTCTAACACATAATAAATGAGCAGGACAGTTTGACCTTAAGATAGAGGTTTTCAAAAAAAAATTTTTTTTTGGCATAATGACCAGGAAGCCCATCAAATGATACTACTCCACAAGCTTTCTGTTTCAGGGATCGTGAGAACCCATTAGATTCAATGATAAGGAAGCAAAGCTTCCTGGATTTAGAGAAATAGAAGCATTTTATCTAAAAGGGGAGGGTTCCAGACTTCTACTCATCATTTCATGCAGCTCAGTGGCCCTGGAAGGCAGGAATGGACTCTCTTAATTTGTCTGGAACTGATGACACCATGAACATATTGAATACATCATTAGTATACTGCTCTATAATAAGAAAACAATAGGTCTCTGTCCACATCTAGCTTGAAAAGGAGATCCAGAAAGGCAAGACATTCATCTGTGTAGAAAATTCATGTGAGAGGAAAATGACCTGACCTTCATGATTAAGAAGGGAAAGAGTTTCCAAAGCACTCCTTTTTTTATATATATATAAAGTGACACAACAAAATAGCAGAGAAAGAAAAACAATGCAAAAAGGAAGAGTTAAGCTACTCCTAAGAAATCAATGTTTTTGGACCAAAAATCAGAGATGATGCTAAATTAAAAAAAAAAAAAAAGAGTCTACATAAATCAGAAAGAAAATATCTCGGTACAGAGTAGCACGCAGACAAAAACGTCTAGTGCACAAAGCAATGAATCCCTCAGTATCCCATATTTCAAGGAAACCACAAGAGAGTGAGGGGGAAAGCATGACGGCAACCCTTGCAGCTCAAATCACTCCTGAAAGAATATGTATTTTTCTCTTCGTGTTACATTTTCTCATCCTCTCCCTCTTGGAATTCAGAGACTCTTTTAAAAGAGGATACTTATCAACACTGGCCTAGCCTTTCACTGAGTTACCTTTGTCTCTCTCCCCTGTTCTTCTGGGATATCATCGAAAACACCCACAGATTTCCTTCTTTCCCCCTTTCCCCCATAACTGAAGGACCCCACCCCAGAGCTTCCAGAAGCCCGCACCTGCCATCCGCCAGCACAGACCGGCAAACATTTCTCAGTGAGTGGGTGGCTGATTTATGGTAAGATGATGTAATGGATTCATGTCTGACGATTTTCAAAAATATATCTACATATTTGTAGTCTGATGAGAGGCTGTGGAAGCAGCAACAGCAGACATCCTAGGTACCCCCCCACCCCGACCTCACTCCTGCCACATTTCTACAATCGGAATTATGATCCCCTTCGCAAGTTAGCCTCTTGAATAGATTCTGGGTTTCTTTTCCCTCTTTTCTTCTCCCCACCCCCTTTTGCCTTTTTTCCAGTGGGGCTAAAGCCAGCAGGGAATCTTCATTAAAATTCACCATAAGGCCCATTTGTTTGCCATTTCCCTTCCCCCACCTCCCATATCCCTCCTACCCTGCTGTGAACTCTTCGCAGAGCAGAGGAATGACCCGTGGAAATCTCGCTGCCATGTCGAGGTGCACAATCCAGGGAAACATTCCAAGCTGCTCCTGTCTGTCCGATAAAGATGACAAATATTTACTGTCTGTGCACACCCCTCCAGGTAGTTTTATATTCATGATTTTATTTTCTTCTGCATTTTAGGAAATAAGACATCTTTCCCCACAAACAGGTACAAATACCGCCGACATTTATAAGCCTGCTCAAAGGCCAGGACTGGGAGGATATAGATGTGCATGATGTTAGTTCTTACGGGAGCCCAGTATCAGAGGATGTTTTTCGAGGTGGTGGTTACTGTTGTTGGTTATCGTGCCTTCCTCTTCGTTCCAATGAGACATGACTATGCCAGAGTCATACTTCATATTCATCTATAGGAACATCTGGCCCATGTCTAACATTTAATTTCCACACCATTAGAGTCAAACAATACATGTACATCAGTAGATAATGTAATGCATTATCACGCAAGGCAGAGAGTAGCAATTTATTAGCCTAATTTAAAATAGCCTTCAGCAAAAAATAGTGCATCTTAATTCAGAGTTCTGAACGGAATGACATGTTTTCCAGTAAAATTCAAAAGTATATACTCAGACATGCCTTAGAAAAACTTTTCTGCATGTATTATCTTCTGCATTATTCAAGTATGAAATATCCATTGTGTTTTTTATGTTTAAACCAATTTCATCCATAATAACACAAAAGAGATAATAGCCTTAGGAGAAGAGGAGAACAGGAATTCCCTGAAACATAAGTAGACCCCACATTTTTATTTCTCAGAAATCACAACTTGAATGTGTAGGTCACTCAGAATTTCTTTGCATATGCTTAATATCACAGAAAATGGCTTGCTTTGAATGTAGTGTGAATTTTGCTTTTATTTCTTCCCTTTAAGACATTTTCATTAGTATTTTAAATTTATAGACAATGGATATATAGAACCTCAGTTTGTCTTTGTGGAAGAATAGTAGAACTTTTGTAAGGACTTAAACCACACAGCCTGCATGAATCATTGTTATTATTAAAAGTAGATATATTCACATATCTTCTCAGTTCTTGTTAAGTAAAAATCAACGTCTAGTTTCCTGATGCAAACATCTGATACAAAAAGATGTACAGGACTTATCAGCACTGATAGAAGACATTTCCATTCCCCTGAATAGTAATGGAAATAATAGTATATACTTTTAGCATGATACAGTAATACACATTCTGAATTTTGGGATGCTAGCCAGAGCATTCTCAAGGCTTATTGCATACGACAATTCAGTGAGGTGGGCAAAATTTGTCTTCCGGGGTCCTCAGGTAGCACCTGATTTGCTCTTAAACCTTCTTTCACCAGTGATGTGTAAGGTCCATGGCCAGTCCCTACGATGAATGCGTATCCCTAATTCTTAACGACCTCTTAGATAGGTGAGGGAAGTACGAAACGCATATGTATAACCAGAATGCATGATATAAAGGGCTAAATGCCATAAGAAGATTAGAAAAAGTGCTTTGGGAAATCGAGGAGGGAGAGATTATTTGGGGTTCTGGGCAATATAAAGGTTTTTTATTTTAAGGTCAGTTTGTGCTGGAATTTAGAGGACACGTTGGCATATAGAGTGGATATGTTCAGTGGCACAGCCCAGAAGACAAGATCCTGACCCTTTGAGAGGGTTACTGAGAAAGTCAGTCGTTGTGGCTCAGAATTAATACGGACTGCTTTGCCCCCAAGACCCCTTATCTCACTGCCAAGTTCTCTCCTGAAAAATCCTAGTCCTCAGCTCTGATTCACCAGTTTGGTTTAAAATATTTGCTCCTGCTTAGCTGTTGAGATCTTCTATTTGAAACCTATACTATGGCTAAGATTTTGTTCCCTCTATTCTACTCTTGCATTGTGAGATGTGACCAATTTTTTTTTTGACCAATTTAATTATGTACTACCACCACCTCTCCTGTGCCTAGCACAGGAGCAAGTGCGAGAACCGTCCAGGACACCGACGTTTTGCCCTGATCACCTTAACTAGCTCCAAGGGACAAGGACAACTTGCTCTGTGAACTTTCAAAAACTGTTGTTACCCCTAATAGACTTCAAATCAGTTTATAGTTTCATTAGTTCACCTTACCAAGCACTTGAATTTGTCACAGACCTAGGAAATTTGTCAACAACCTCAAATACCTAATCACATATGCCTTACCCTACAGCCAACTCCCGACACGAGGGGGAGATATGAAAGTTAGCTTCTCCGGTCTTCCTAAGGTTTCCGAAGCTGGGTATGTATAGTAACCTTGGGTTTCATCTTTCTGTTATTTACTATAATAAATGTTTTGTAGTACAATAAATTAAAAATAAGGATAAAAAAGGGGGGGCACTTGGGTGGCTCAGTCGGTTAAGCATCTGACTCTTAATTTCAGTTCAGGTCATGAGATTGAGCCCCATGTGGGGGCCTGCGCTCAGTAGGGAGTCTGCTTGAGAGGCGCTCTTTCTCTCTCTCTCCCTCCACCCCTGCTCTTGCTCATGCACACACACACACTTTATCTCTAAAATAAATAAATAAATCTTTTTAAAAAAAATAAGCTAAAAAATTTTGAGTAAAAATCGACCTCCCCAAGCTCCATTCCCCAGCCCTGGCCTCATTTCACAGAGATAATTATCCTTAAATGCTTCTACTCTTTGTTCTTCTGTTGATTATCACTATAAGTAGTAGGCTTTTGACTCCATTCGAGAAAGAAGAGGAATTTAGTTCACTTATTCGAATCTTCTCTATTTCAATTTATATTATTATCTTCTGTTCCTCAGATGATTGCCTTCATAATTTTAAATGATATTGGTTCTTCAATTTCAAAATTATCTTTACCATGTAAGTTTCTTTCTTCAGCTTGATAAATATTTATTGAGTGCCTACATTGATCTAGTGCTAGCTAGATTCTAGCAATAAAATGATGAGTAAAAATGGACACAAACTCTATCATTATGGAAATTGCCACCTAATGAAAAAGGCAAAGCTCAATCAATAATAACACAAACAAATAAATTGCAATGACAAGTGCTGCCTGGAAGTTCACAGAGTTATGAGAATTTATCTTAAGGAGATCAGGGGTGGTTTCTCAGAAATGGTTACCTCTGGTAAGAGATCCGAAGGATGAATAGGACTTACCTAGGTGCAAACTGGTCTCAAGAGCATTCCAGGAAGAAGAAAAGCTCTTGCAAAGGCCCTGAGACAGAGAAGTCATGGCAACAATAACATGAAAGAAGCCAGTGGGACTTAAGTGGAAAAAATGGAGAAGAGTCAAGAGATAAGATAGAAAAGATAAGTAGAGGCCAGCCATGCAAAGCTTCATAGGCTTATTAAGGGGCTTTGCTTTTATCCCAAGAACTAGAGGAAGGTACTTTGGAGCAGAGCAGGCCACGATCAGAATAGAATTTTGGAAAAGTTTGCTCTGACTATAGTTGGTGAATATGAGTAAATGAGCTGGAGTATTATTTTTTTTCCATTGAATTCTGTCAGTTTTAACCTTGCTTTTAAATTACCAAGACCTTTGTTATTTTCTTTTACTTTATTACTATATAAGAGCCTTCAGTATTTTCCTTGTAGCTTGAACATGAATAATTAAAAGCAATAAAAATATCTACTATCCTATGACCCAGCAATCCACTCCTAGATATTTGGCCATACTCTACTGAGGGCACACAGCCAAAATATGGTGGAAAGATATTCACAGGAGCTTTTATCAGGATAGCCAAAAACCAAAAACAGCTCAAATATCCAAAGGGACCATGGCTCAGTTGTGGCATATAAATGAAGTGATCTGTTAAATATTATGCAACCATGAAAAGAGAATGAACTACTGGCAGAGACAATGATAAGAATGACTGTCACAGCAAAAGAAATTAGGCATAAAATAATACACATTGTGGGATTGCATTTAGATGAAGTTCCAGACCTGAAAAAACGAATGAATGGGGGTAGAAGTGGGGGTGGGGTGGCCATTTTGGGGGTAAAGTCACCCTCTGGGGGACTGGAAAAGTTCTCTGTTTTGATCTTGGTAGTCATTACCAGGGTATATGTTTCTGTAAAATTCCTCAAACCTTATAAAGATTAGTGAATTTGATGCACATTAATCTGTCTGTATTTTACCTCAATAAAAATGTAAAAAGAAAAGATAAGCAGCATTTATAATACTCAAGGCTCCAGGTCCAAGGGACACATCTGGCATATCTTCATATGTACCCCTCTAAGGAGACCATTCCAAGAGTAAAGGTCAAATTGGTTCTTTTTATCGTATATTCTATGATTTTCTCAAAACCGTGCCATATGGACAGTGTAATTTCAATGTCCTTGCATGTCAGAAAATGTCTTTATTTCACTCTCTCGTTTTATTCATTGTTTAGCTCCAAAGCACTTTTCCTTCGAACATTGGAGGAATTGTTCTGTTGTTTTCTAGAATACCATGTTGTTACTGTAAAGTCTAAAGTTATTCTGATTTTTAGAACTTTAAAATTTTCCTTTGAAAGCATTAAGGAACTTTCCTTTACATTTAGAGTCCTGAAATTCCAACCTAATAAAAAATTCAGATTTTTTATTAGGTTTCTATTGCTGATTAACAGTTACCATAAATTTAGCAGTTTAAAGCAGCACCTGTTAATTATATCATAATTTCTGTAGGTCAGAAGTCCAAGAAAGATAACTAAATCCTCTGCTCAGGGTCTCAGATGACTAAAATCAAGGTGTTTACTGGGCTGCATTCTTATCTGGACGCTTGACTTAAGGATTTACTTACACGGTCCCTCAGGTTGTTGGCAGAATTTATTTCCTGGAAGCTACTGAGTTCATGGGGTGTTCATGTTTCTTCAAGGGCAGCAACAGAAGGAGTTCCTTCTAGTCTCTAAAGCTCAAGGAAGTCCTAAAACCACTTTTTAAAAGATTTATTTGAGAGAGAGAGAGAGAGAAAGAGAGAGAGAGAGAGAGAGAGAGAGAGTGTGTGTGTGTGTGTGTGTGTGTGTGTGTGTGTGTGTGTGTGAAGGGACAAAGGGAGAGGGAGAACCTCAAGCAGACTCTGCACCAAGCACGGAGCCCAATATGACCCTGAGATCATGACCTGAGCCGAAATCAAGAGTTGGATGCTTAACTGACTCAACCACCCAGCACCCTCCAAAACCACTTTTAAAGGGCTCACTTATTTAGGCGAGGCATACCTAGGCAATTATCCTAGGTATGGATAACTCAGCTCAAAAGCAAACTGATTAGGGACCTTAATTACATCTGCAAAATCTCTGCCTATACTATATAGTGTAACTTAGCATAGAAGTAACACCTATCACAGTCTTAGGTCTCTTCCCATACCCATGGAAGGTCATATAGAACATGAGAATCTTGGGGGACGTTTTAAAAAATGCATACCACAGATTTTCAAAAATTTTTTTACATCCTTTTTAATACTCATTTCCATATCCACAACATTCTGAATGAACTGAGCTCAATAATTATTTGTTGAATAAATGAACAACAAATTAATACACAGTTACTTTGTAGCCCACTTCTAATTTGAAGATGTGACTATTGTTTCCACTCAAAGAAATTTCCTGTTACGTCTTCAAAAATTTGTTTTACTTTGTTTCTAAGCATTTTATTTAATATATTTTAATTTTTTAAAGGTTTTATTTGTTTATTTTAGAGAAAGAGAGAGTGAGTGAACAGAAGGGCAGAGAGAGAGGGGGAAAAGGGCAAGCTGACCCAGGGCTCGATCTCACGACTGTGAGATCATGACCTGAGCTGAAATCAAGAGTCAGACTCTCAACCGACTGAGCCACCCAGGCTCCCCTTAACATATTTTTAATAGATACATGTCTTAATATTTTCTCACATGTTTTTCTCTATGTTCTTAGACAGGAGTACATGCAGGGATAAATGTCTGTGAATCTTTCAAGTCACAAACTTAATATTAACTACATCCAGGGTATTAAGTTAGTTATCCTATTCAGTGTTTTATTTTGACAACCATATTTATCATTTTCAAGAACTGTATTTCTAGATTTTTTGGTCCTGGTTAATTCTGAATAAGATAGCTTCTCAAATCTGGCTGAGAATACTGAAATCATAGTTTTTAAGTTCTCCTTCCCTTCTCTGCCAGAAAAAAGGTGTTTCTACTTCAACTGCAGCTTTTGATGTATCTTCTGGCACTGTCTTGGTGGTTTATCCGTTAGCATGTTCCCTTTTGCTTTCCATATTCAGGAGGATACTAGGTCAGAAAATGCCTTATTGATTGGGATAGCTCTTGAAAGATAAGCAAGATTTCTTACATCACTATCTTATTCCTTTGATCAATACTTTAATAGTTTGCAAAGACTAATAGGTACCAAAGATTAAAAAAAAAAAGTCTTCATTCCGGGACCTTAGAATTTAGTAGGAGTTAAGTAATAATAGTGGAGTGCAAGGATATTTAAAGTCAGGAAGAAATAAATGAGCATGTCATGAATGATACAGAATCAAAGATAGGAACTGATCACTTCAGAATAGCCTGGCATGTTGAGTGATGAATTAGGTTCCAGGCCAGTGAAGGACTTCCAGGACCTCATTCCCAAGCTGTGGGTGGGGGGAAGTTGCTAAACCTGGGTTGCTGGTAACTCAAGAAGATAAGGTCTGAGCTAATGATTAAATAGATGTGATGGGACTTTTGGCTGTTTCTAGGTATTGCCTTGGGTGTCTCTGTAAGCTGTGGTGTATCACCCAACAGGAGTTAGTTTTCTCTTGCTGTGCAACAAAGTGCTACAAACCCAGCATCTTAAAACAACAAAAATTTCTTATATGATAGTTTCTATAGGTCAGGAGTCCAGGCAGAGAATGGCTGGTCTCTCTGCTCAGGATCTCTTAAGTCTGAAATGAAAATATCAGTGAGACCCTGAGATCTCGTTTGGGGGCTCTGGGGAAAAATTCACTTCCAAGCTCATTCTTGTTATAGGCAGAATTCAGTTTCTTGCAGTTGTGGGACCGCTCTCTTATTTTTCTGGCTGCCAGCCTGGGGCCACTCCCAACTTCCAGAGTCTACCCACATTCCTTGCCATGTGGCCTCCTCCATATTCAGGCTAGCAGGGGCAAGTCAAAGCCTCTCATGCTTCAGATCTTTGACCTTGTTTATCTTCATCCTCTAACTACAGATTTAAAGAGCTCGTGTGATTATATCAGGTTTATTCAAATAATCTCCTTTTTGGTTAACTCAAAGTCAACACATTAGTAGCCAAAATTACATTTGCAAAACCTCTTTCGTCATGTAACTTAATGGGAGAGATGTCCTATCATATTCAAGGGATCCTCTCACAGTGAAGGGATGGATGTGGATTCTTGGGGATCATCTTAGAATTCTGCCTACTGCAGGGTCTCAGAAAAGATATCCCCCATATCACTATCAACACAGAGGAAACACTATCAACACTATCAACACAGAGGAAAAATATGAATACCTACTTTTCCTTTCTCTCCCCCTTCCTTCATTCATACCTATTCTCATCAGTTTTACCCATGTACCGCCAAACTTCTATGAAAAGAGATTAGGAACAGTTGTAGGCAGAGCACTTTGCCTTTAGACTTTGTATTAAGGTCTATTTTATAGGCTAAATGAATGCAATACAGACACTTGGGGAAATAAATTCTTTTTTCCTGTTCTTAACTTGAGAGTCAGTCCAAAACCCTGACTCTCCCACTAAGAAAAGGGAAATGAGTTAAGTTTACATTTACCAAGTATCTACTATAGGCTAGGCACAATGATTTCCATATTTATATAAGTTTACTTACATCATTTTCACAGATCTCTGAATATCTTTATCTCTGTTTTAGAAATGAGAAACCAAGGAGGTAAATCAAGGTGTTCAGGGCCACACAGCCAAGTGAAGAAGCTAATACTTTAATCTAGGCTGAGGATTTTTACAGATGTTAGTACAAGCCCTGAGATGGAAGCCAATAAGAAAGAACAACTCTGCCGATTAGCAGATGTGAGAGACAGGTGTGAAGATGCTTAGCTCGCTTTGCCTGGCGTCACAAGCAAAACTGTGCTGGCCGGCAGGACCAATGTCTAGATATCTAAATTAAGTTCCAGGGTTTGACTTACTAAACCATCCATCATCCTGGGCAAAGTCTCCTTCTCAATCATCCACAGGGCATAGGTCAATGTCACAGTTGGGTGCTTGAACATAAAGGTCTGCAGTGATGTCTAGAGTGGTACTGGGTCAACATCATTACTCCCTTCCCAGTCAAGGGGACTCTAGTGACAGCGTGAGGAAATAATCAAGACCTTAAACCCCGATAGAGGAGCCCTGTGGTCATGGCAACTGTCGTAGTCCAGTCAGGCTGCCCTAACAAAACTATCACAGCCTGGGTGGCTTGTAAACAGCAGGAATTTAATTCTCACAATTCTGGAGGCTGGAATTTCAAGATCAGAGTGCCAGAGGGTCCTTTGCTGAGTTTCAGACTTGTCATTGTATTTTCACATAGTAGAGGGGGCTCAGGAGCTTTGTGGGCTCTCCGTCATAAGAGCACTAATTCGGTTCCCGAAGGCTCCACCCTCACGATTTAAGCACCTCCCAAAGCCCCTCCTCCTAATACCATCCCATTGGCATTAGGATTTCACATATGAATTTTGGGGGTCACAAACCTTCAAATCACAGCAGCAGTGTTCTAGGTCTATTTTTATTTATTCATCTTATTGGAAAAATATGATGGTTTTTACAGATACAAAAATGTGGCAAGATAATATAAATATAAAAGTAATTGAATAAAAATAATTGAATTCTTAACCCTCATTAGGTGCCATGTACTTTCCTCTGAACAATCTTGTTAGTTAGGTTTCAATATTGACCTCAACTTATAAATGAAAACAAAGAAAATTAAGGAGGCAAAAGAATTCACCTGAAGTTAACAAGCTAATGAGTAATGGGTACAGGACTCAAACCAGGTCTGTATGATCCCCAAATCCATGCTAAATAAGAAAGGAAAATAAAAGCAAAAGGATAATTTGGAATCAGGAGTTAAATATAGAGTATGAATTACTATGTAGTTGATATGGGGAAGAACACAAATTGGACTTTAAACCTTCTATCAGATGGTGAAAAGAAGGAAATCTGTCAATCACAACTCTTAATATCTATTCCTAGGATAAAATCCCTCCATTATTCTCAACAATGTGACCAGTGAGAACATTCTTAGTTTCTTTATGTGGAGACCCTGCAAAACTGCATGTCTATAAGAGCTAGTATTCTGAAGATTTTACTTTGTCACGTACTTTACATGTATTTTATCCTTATTTCTTATAATCGTGTGGTTTGAGTACTGTTGTGATCCTTGTTTGACACGTGAGCAGCCCGAGACTCAGAGATGCTAGCCAACATGCCCCACACTACAGAGCTGGGAAGTCTAATGTCAAGATTTAAATTCAGGTGGCCAGATGCCACTTGTAATCATTGCGTTATGGTGCCCCCAATGATGAATTTATTAGCAGCCTTAAGTAGTTTCGTGTGCTGTTTTTTTATAGTGTCACTAAATATAAACATTACCCCCAAATACAAGGCAGTTGAGAGACCCTCTAACAGTGTAGGCAGGGAAGTATACGGCTGAGTCCAGGGACTTTAGCACATGAGTTCTCGGTGTGGGCAGTATCATCCACAAGGGGTAATGACTGGTTCTCAGGAATCGGAAAAATCCGAGATATTACAATAGTTGTGGCCTTCCAAGAGCTGCAGCCTACAGGCATATCTATAGTGTATCTCTGGTATTCAGATTTCCTTTGAAGCTTGGTTGGGAAGCAGTCGAAGGGGGGGTGGGGGGTGGGAATGCCAAAAAAGGCTCTGAGCAGGGGCAATTAAAAAATTAGAAAATAGAGAAATGATGGTTTAGAGAAATAAATGGACTTCATGTTCTTTGGATTATCTTCATAGACATTATTTATCCCACTGTGGATTTGATAGCTGTAGAACATCAGTACATCCCAGATTGTCTACTCTGATCACATGTGCAGTTAGCCTGTTACCAGCTGAATACAAATACTTTTACCCAAACAGAGAATGTGTGGAGAGATGCAGTTGACATTTCATTGAAAACTTAGTTGCCTAATAAAGCTAGTAAGGACCCCAATGCCACTTCTGCTAGAAGGTGACAAAGTCTATAAACCATGCTATGATTCTGGTTATGACAGACTAAAATTATTTTATACATTTTAAACACATAGGTGGTGGTCAAAGGTCTAAAATTCTATTCTTAATATAGTAGGGCAAAATAATGTTAGTCTAAAAGTTTCCTGCCTCAGGAAAAAAAAAGAAATCCTCACCTTGTTAAAGAACTAATACATACCTTTAAGCAGTGCCCTCCTTGCCCCTTTTGTATGTGCTTTAAAATGTTTTACTTGCTTTTAGATCATCTACCAAGGTAATGGCTTCAGATTTAGAATAATTAAACTGTGGCTCTCTTTTCTGGCAAAAATCAGTTTACAGTTTTGACGGTATATTAATGCTATCCCCAAAGGATGTAAGGATGAATTTAGCAACTTCCTCCTATCTGGTTTGGGATTTTATCCTACTTACAAGCTCATAAATAAACCTGCTACTGTTTCATGGATGCTCCAAAAGACACAAGACTCCTGGATCAGAGACGAGGGACTTTATTACACAGCAAAGCAAGGAGCATAGACACCAGCATGTTTATATCCTTCCCCCCTTGCCTGCCATGTCCCACAGGGGTGATGCAGAGAGCCCAGATTGATACGACACCTGCAGTGGCTTTACCTTATAGCCAAGGAACACTGATACTGGAAACTGCTGTTTCATAGTACACAGTAAGCAAGACTGCTCTTTGTCTCAGAGACATTATCGCATTCCTAAAGGTCGTTCACTGCAAACACAATATTGAAAAATAGCAGGTAAAGAGCGACGAGGGCCTGGAATTCTTTGCATACTCAGCAACACACTAGAAGCAAAAGACACTTAGGGAGTAGTGTCCCCAATATCTCTCACCTGGAGATCTCCATACCCGCTCTTCAACGGGGTGTGCTTCTTCCAAAGATCCTGTAGGTACATTTCATTCTTCCTTAATTCCTTGTTCCTGTTCCTTTATTTCCTCTGGGATTTCTCGGAGTTAGGCAGAAGAACACTCTGAAAAGAGTAAGCTGTTATAATTACCCACTTTGCTATGGTATTTATTCATTGCCTAAATATAAACTAAATTATTCATCTTGTAAAAGATGCTAGCGAAGTTGAGAAAGCAATCATCAACTATATTTGAGTTGCATCAAAATTTAGGAGTTCTGAGAGATTAGATAGAAACATGTTTTCAGATTAACTTTTTAATATTGTAAAGAGAATCTCTAATTGCATGGGAAGTTAGACAAGGTAAATTCTAAGCTCTAGACTTTGTGTTTCTTTGATATTGTGAAGGATCAATACCCAATATAAACTTATAGACAGATATCTCTAATTGTTCTTACCCACTCAGTTTTTTGAAAAATCATAATGTTACTCAGTAGGAAGTATTTGCTGACACAAGATTAATATTATTGGAATGATCTTTTTGTCATATCTTAATACCCTCTTCCACAAGTAGAACAAGTTCTAACAGCCCTATTTTCCAATAGAACACTATCAAGTCCCATATATCCAATTTCCTTTTAAAAGAGATTTACTAACAGTTTAAACATAAATAACTAGCAAAATAACCAGAAAGAATTACTGTCTCTTGGAGGGGGAGGGGGTGGGGAGGGAGTTACAATAGATTTTATTTGACTCCATGCAACATCTCTGCACTAAAGCATAGATATTTTATGAGGTGTGTGTTTGAGCCAGAAAGGAAAATAGGACTGTTGGATCCTAGGAGAATTTCTGTTTAATCTAAAATATGTGAGCCTGTTGCTGAAGACTTATTTTATCACAACACTCTTTGTAGCTCTTGTGTTTCTAGGACGATTTCTTTGCACTCTGTTAGGTGTAGATAAGTTCTGGTGAAATCAGATCAAATCCTTGGGCCTTATTCAGTCTGAGTTTTACAGACAAGGCCTTATGTAGAAGTTTGCTTTTGTTCTTGCAATTGAAATGTTGTGTTCTTCTCTCGATTTTATAACTACATTGAGCTCCTGTTTAGAAATTATCTGTGGTCAACAACCCAATGATTTTAATACCCAGGCACATCAGACTCATAAAACAGGTAGAACCAAACACCTGAATCCCTTAGCTTGAAAAAAACAAAGACAAAGAGAAGGTGGTTAAGTTAAAGCTGCCTTGAGGCACCAGAAAGTTATGGGTTGGTGGGTTTTATAAGACTACTTACTATGCTATTCAATTAAAAAAGAGAGAGCAGTTACCATAGCAACACCACATCTAATGGGGCTTATGCTACCTCTGAGATACAAAACACCTTCTTCCAGGGACACATTGACCAATACAGCCTGTTACGGGAGGTTTTATGTCTAATGTTAGGCTTGCAGGAGGAAAAATACATTTCAGTAACATGAGGAACATCCACACACATACATCTACACACCTCCACATCCACACACATACATGTGCATAACCTTTACCTGCAGTATTCGTTCATCATAGCACAGATATAACTCATTTTCTTTCTTCTTTAATATTTTAAAAAATTCGATTGATTTGCTGAACTTCAGGGAAAATGAGATCCACTTAAGAATAACAAGTATAGAGTTAGGCTAACGTATAGATACGGAGTTATTTTCAATTCTTCCTGACAGCCGCTAAATTTATATAATTTTTTATTGAAACAACACTTTGTGACTGTTAATATAGAAATTCAGATGTTACCCACGTTTGAGTAAATTATATCATAAGTCTTGGCCCGAAGAACAGGTAAATTCCTAATGCATTTAGAACAAAACAAAACAAAAAACACTTGTATAAAATAATAAAGTAGTTGTGCTAAGTAGTAGATAGCCCTCTATTAATCTCAAACACTAGTTAAATAAATATCAAAGAAAAATATGAATACAAAACAAACACAAACATTATTTTAGTGTAGAAGAGAGTACCCTCCCCTTGTCTTCTCTAAGATGAATTTCAAGAAACTAAATGAAACTCAATGCTAAAATTGCTTTAAACAACCACCAATAAATGTACCAATAAATATATATTTTTTAATGGGTTTAGATAGTTTTAGCAAAGAAATCTATGTAACAACTCTCTGGTTGTCCAGGCATCTGGAGTTTTACACTCACATCCACTGTATATCCTACAGATTGTATACCTTTCTTGTTCCATATAGAGGACTGCCTTTATGTATTTACCATGAACATCTTGCCTACTTCTGAAAACAGGGCTTACTGTGGTTGTGGTTGCTTCATGGATCCTAGGATGTTTCTAATGAAAATTGGGTTCTCATTTAATGATCGCTCAGAACTCTGTATAGGCTATCATCAATGTAAAAATTAATTTTGAATTCAAAGTTTGTTGGAAAGTAAATTTTTGTTACTTGGGCCACAGACCACATTTTCATACAGAAACAAGGTAATAAATACAGTTTAGGCTCCCTGGAAGACTCGTAAAGCCCATTTGATCTAGGATATAACAGAACTGCTTTAGACTTGCAATAAAATATAATTGGCTATACTATATATGAAATCAAAACAAAAAGCCAAGGAATAAATCATTTTTATTACAAATGGTAATACTTGAGAAATTATATTTTATTTCAAGAAAATAAGGATTAATTAGAACTTTTCAGAACTTTGCAGGAAATCCTAGAGTCCTATCAAAAATTTATTTATTCAGTAATTATTCAGGAAGCACCTACTCTAAGCCAGGTATTGATTGCCCCAAGGGCTACTAGAGTAAACAAAGTAAGGTTCCTAAAACTTCATTATGGTGGTAGAAATAAATATTACATAAGTGAACACTAATGAAAACAAAAAAAAAACCCAATAATTTTGCATTGTTACATGCATTGCAAAGTCGATAAGCTATATGGCATGGAGAGAATAACTGGGAGTCATGTAAGACAGAGATACAACATGGAGAGCAGAGGGATGATTATTGACTTGATTCTTAAAAAAAGAAATGGAAGAGATAAGCTATGAGAAATGGAAAGAGAAGAGATAATAATGTAGAGAACCTTGAGTGAAAAGGGGCCAGCATGGCTGGTGCTGGGTAAGGAGGGGGATAATAAGCAGATCAAGGAGGGTTCTGTAGGACATGGTAAGTAGTTTATGCTAAGAGCCATGAGGAACTGCTGAAGCTATCTATGGTACAACGCCTTTCAGTGAGGCAGCGATGCCATCAGAATGCAAGACCATCTCTTACTACAGAACATTTACTGGTCTGCCCCTGACTCATAAAAAAATGTAATGCTTGGATTACTTTTTATTTATTCATCTTTCTCAAGCTTTATGTGTTCCTATGCACAACCTTTACATTTTAGAGTTGATAATGTTGGAGCCATGTAGAGAATGGACTGAGTCATTGCTCTTTCTGCAGTCCAGGAATGATGTCAAGGTACAGGTGTGGCAGTGGGGGTGGAGAGAAGTGAAAAGAATCAACATATGTTTGTCAGGAAGAAGGAAGGGTAGAAACTAAAGGTGACTCCCGAATTCATTTCCTTAGCAACCCAAGTGGATGCTAGTGTCATTGACAGAAAGTGAGAATTCAGGAGGAGACTAATTTAAGGAGATGGTGTGGGGAGGACAAACATTCTGTTTGGGGAATATTAATTTTTTAAATTTTATTTATTTATTTGTGTGTGTGTGAGAGAGAGAGAGAGAGAGCACAAGTAGGGGGAGAGGCAGAAGGAGAAGCAGACACCCCTCTGAGCAGAGAGCCCAATGTGGGACTCGATCCCAGGCCCCCGGGATCATGACCTGAGCCGAAGGCAGACGCCCAACCGACTGAGTCACCGGGTGTCCCTGGGGAATATTAATTATGAGATGACTATTAGACTTTCTAGAGCAAGGGTCGGGGAGTCATTTGGATAAATTAGTGTGTAGCTCAGTAGGAATTTACATAATTTGGCACAGCCAGGATTGAGATCTTGTCAAGTGTGTATGACTAATGGATTGCAATATAATAATTCTCCAAGCTGGAATAATTTTCTGGGTAACAATGGTCAACCCACTGATGGAGAGAAAGTAAAATTATTGAATATATTTGAAAGGAAATACTTCTAGTGATGAATAGAAAAACTAAAAAAGGACATGAACCAAAGGATCATGATAGAAAGTTTAAAAGGGATGGAAATACTATTCTTGGATTGTGGATTTGATGTCTGGGGCACTCCAAAAAGTATTGCTTGGGGACAAAAGTATGTGGAAAAGAATAAATAACTGTAGGGTTAAGACTGATGGCCTTTCTTTCTTTCTTTTTAAAGATTTTATTTATTTATTTGACAGAGAGGAGAGAGATCACAAGTGGGCAGAGAGGCAGGCAGAGAGAGAAAGGGAAGCAGGCTCCCCGCTGAGCAGAGAGCCCCATGTGGGGTTCGATTCCAGGACCTTGAGATCATGACCCAAGCCGAAGGCAGAGGCCTTATCCCAAGGCTGATGGCTTTCTTTCTAAACTTATTTATTGACATTTATGGCTTTTCTTTCCTTTAAAACACACACACACACACACACACACAAATACACACACACACGCACACACACACATAAAACTCGCACCAATCCTATGCTTATCTCTATGATTAGACCATTTTATTACTAACAGAATGAAGAACATAATGAAAATGAGGGAACATGGTGGAAAGATATAGTGAAAAGATATAGTGAAAAGGAAATAAAAATAAATAAAATACAAATATTTTTAAAAGATTTTCTGGATAAAAAAGAAGTTTGTGTCAGGGGAAAAAAAACTTCCTAGAGAACAATAGATAGAAATGGGATTAAAATAATTCATATTTAATGAAATAGATATTTGAAGACAGTAGAGATGAACTAAAACCAACAAATCTCAGAGAAAAGGAGAAATTCCTGAATTGAGCTGAATTGAGTTCTGTGCTCAACAACATATTTTCCACTTGGTTCATTTGTGTGGAGAAGCCTAGAGCCTAAAGGAGAAAGCTAGTGCTTGTGGCCTCGAGAGACCAAATTAGACACCCTATGGAAATCCTATCCTGGGGATTCGATTTCCTGAACATAGGAAAACGAGAGTGAAATTAGCCTTATGTTCTATATCCCAACTTTCTCTTGAGAAATTTGCCAGTTCCTGAGCTCCATTGGCCAAGGGCAAGAGGTCAAGAAATGGAGCAAAAGCAGCTGATAAGAGGCCAACAGCAGATTAAAGATTTCCCTGACTCATACTTCTAAAGAGACAAGACTTGGAATCGAAGTCTGTTCATGAAGGAGAGACCACAGTAAAACTGCCGGCTTTCCGTCGAGACCTCCAGAGGGCCACACCATAGGAGTAAAGGCAAATTAGAAACAGCAGAACGTCACAAGGCTAAAGCATAGCCTTGAACGATCTCAATGCCTGATTATATGAAAATGGTTTTCTCATATCTCTTTGCTGCCAGAAGGTGATTAACTTCTCTCTGGAGAAAGACAACGTCAACCAGAGCACCTATAATTTTTCATATACAATGTTTGGCAGACACTCTGAAATTACTAGGCTTGCCAGTAAACGAGACCAAATGACAGAAAGCCAAGAGAAGATTTACACCATAAAACAGATCTGTGATGATACAGATATTGCAGTTATCCAAACCAGATTTCCAAGTAACTATGATTAATACAGTCAATGATCGAGTTTTTTGAAATATGGTAACTATCACGAGAGAATTGAAATATATAATAAAGAATCCAATGGAATCTCTAGAACTAAAAACATAATAACCTAACAGTGATGATTCGAAATATGGGTTTAACAGTAGGGAAAGGGAGAAAACATTAGTGAATTAGAAGATATAACAGTAGGGGAGATCCAGATTGCAGTAATCAGAGGAACAAAAAAAAAAAATTAAAACACAGAAAATGACATGAAACATATGGAAGTGGGTAAATAAGACTCACATAATGTGCATTTGGAATCTCAGATGGAGAAGACAGAAAGAAACTGTGGAAAAAGATTATTTAAGAAGATACTTAAAAAATATTTCTAAGCCTATGAAACACATCAAGTCACAGGGCAAAGAAACATGGGATTTAGGGGTGCCTGGGTGGCTCGGGCAGTTAAGTGCCTAACTCTTGATTTCAGCTCAAGTGATGGTCTCAGTTTCATGGGATTGGGCCCCCCATCAGGCCCAGTGGGGGGCTCCGTGCTCAGTGGGGGGTCTGCTTGAGATTCTCTCACTCCCTCTCCCTCAGTCTCGCCCCTCCCCTTAAAAAGAAATAAATCTTAAAGAAACATGGGATCCAAATAGGATGCCTACAAAGAAAATTACAAAGTACATTAGAGCCAAATGGCTGAAAACCAAAGGCAAAAGGAACATCTTAAAACAGAGAAAAATGATACGGTCCATCCAAGTACTAACAGACTTTTCAGCAGTAACAAGGGAGTCAGAGGACAGCTGTATTCATTTGCTGCAGTTACTGCAACAAAGTACCACAAACTGGCTGGCTGACAGAAACAGAAAGGAATTGTCTCACGGCTCTGGAGGACAGAAACGCGAAATCCAGGTGTCAGCAGCTATGTTCCCTGTGAAAGTTGAAGAGGAGTCCTTCCCGGACTCTGCCTGGCTTCTGGTGGTGTTCTGGCAATCTTTGGCATTCTGCAGAGTATAGATGGCTAACTCCAAGCTCTTCCCGTCATACAGCACTCTCCCGGTGCTTCTCCGTCATCCTTCCTGCTTGTGTGTCTGTCTCTATGTTCAAATTTCCCCTTTTTATAAAAACACTCTCAGCCGTATTGCATTAGAGCTCGCCCTAATGATCTCATTCTAATTTGATTAGCTCTGTAAAGACCCTATTTTCAAAATCGGGTCAAATGCTAAGGTACTAGGAGTGAGGTAAGTCTTCAACCTACCTTTGTGGGGGACAACAATCCATAACAACGATAAAATGCTATCTTCAAAGAGCTGGAAGGAAAAAAGCTGACCTGAAATTTATACCCAGTGAAATATGTGGAAAAATGAAGCCAAAGTAAAAATATTCAGAAGAGTAGAAGCTGAGAGAATTTACAGACAGCACATCTGAAAGAAAAGAAATCCAAAAACAAGTTTTTTAAGCTGTGGAAAATGACCCCATATGGAAAGCATCGCTGTGCAAAGACAAAAGAGAAATAAAAGGGTGAAGATGTATGTACATATAAATTAATATTGAATGTAAAAATAATATCTCCTGGTGTTTAAAGTGTACATTGAATTAAGAGACTGAAAAAACAGTAGCAGAGAAGTTGAAAGATGGTTAAGAGAAAATAAACCATTCTAAAAATCTTACCTTGAACAGAATGAGGTAAAGGGAAAACAAAGTTTTTTTTCAGTAAGGCATAAATAGTCCTTGTAATTTACAGAATAATCACTAAAAATAATAATTAAAAAACCCCAACAAGTTAATTTAGGGAAAAGGTGAAACAAACATATATGATTAATTCAAAAGAAAGGGAAAAAAAAGGAATAAAGAAAAGATTGGGCTAAAAGAAAACAAATAGCAAAATGATAGAAATAAATAAAAATAAATAGCCCCAAGTGTTTTTGTTTGGGTTGATTACTACTCTTCCAGAATCATTCTTTCTGGTCTTCTTTGTTATTGATCATTAGGCACATTAAAGAGACTTTCTCTGTATGAATATTTCATTTCTAAAACCAGAAAATACATTATTGACAAGATCATTTGTGGGGATCTTATATATGTCTCTGTGCTCTTCCATGGATTCTAGAAAATAGAACGCAACATTTCTTACCTTCCCTATCTCAACAACTTCCCATATCCAGAAATGCACTATTCACTTTAAATAAAATATGAATAACTTTCTTAGTTCTCCAGTGCTAAAACAAAACAAGTTGGATGTATTTTCATGAGTGAAACTGCGCATATGTCTAAAGTGTCCAATTTCATCTGAGAAAGTTAACAAAAATGAAAATTTCTCGTGTTGCATATTTAAAAACTGGATGGCAATCTAAAATTATCATTTGCATTAATGTATTCCAAAATATGAATTATTAAATAAGTCACATTGCTATAACAAAAGACAATCTGAAGTACCTGCTTTAGCCTCAAGCATTTTGAATCTTCATTTTTTTTTTTTTTTGGCCTGTTTTGAACATTACTAAACACAGGAAGGAAATTTTCCTAATTGGGACAATGTATACATTATGCTTATATATATTTTTTTAAAGCTACATTTTCATTCTTTCCTATGTGATAAACATTAGAAAGATATAATCCAGAAAAATCCGGGATCTTTCGAATGTGTGGAATCCTCTATGTAGTATTCCCTGATTTTAGAACCCTATATGGCAAAGAGCATTTTCTCCCAGTCAGTGTTTAGAGCTCTCTGTAACATTCCTGGTTGTCACAGGAGAGGGTCTGGCCTGAGAAAAAACTGAGTCACAGTGCTCACTGTTTGCCAGACAGCTTCCAGGGAAGGTGTCCGGAACCATTCCAAAACATCCAGGAGCCTCCCCTCATCCCTCCCAGTCACCTAACTAGATAGCAAGACCAACTTCTTTCCCTCAGGAGACAGAGAATTAATAAGAAATGCCTCTGGTATCAAATTTCCTTAAAGCAAGAGAAAAAAAAAAAGAACAGAAGGCCATTTTGTCAACTATTCCCAAGGTGAGCTCTATGGGAAAGGTGAAAAGAGAGCACATGAAAAAAGGGACTGAGTGCCTTTGCATTATATTCAGAATGAATTAGTCTAAAAACAAGCCTGTAATGAAGGAGAACAATGGAGTTGGAGAACTGACACTGCTCGACTTTAAGACTTCTTAGAAAGTCTTGGTATTAGTGAGAGAATAGACAAATAGATCAATGGAAAAGAGGAGAGAGCCCAAAACTAAACTCCATAAAAAAATAAAATCAAATAGGAATAAAATAACATGTAGAATAAAATAAAATAAGGAATGTAGACACAGACCTTACACCATTCACAAAAATTAACACAAAACGAATCATAGACTTACGTGTAAAGTGCAAAATCATGAATCTCCTGGAAGTTTATATAGGAGAAAACCCCGATGACTTTTGTGAATTTGGTAACGACGTTTAGGTACAACCTCAAAGGCATAATCTATGAAAGAAATAATTGGTAATTTGGACTTAATAAAATTCTGCCCCAGGAAAGACACCACCAGAAAAATGAGAAGATAAGCTACGAACTGGGAGAAAATATTTTTAAAAGATATCTCTGATAAAGGACTCTTATTCAAAATATACACAGAACTCTTAAAACTCTACTACAAAAAAAAAAAAAAAACCCACACAACCCATTTGCAAAGGGAGCAAAAGATCTGAACAGACACACCAAAAAAGATATACAGATGGCAAATAAGCATATGAAAAGATGCTTCACATCGTATGTCTTTGGTGAATTGCAAATTAAAACAAATTGCAACTATACACCAATTACAATGGTGAAAATCCAAAACACTGATAACATCAAATGCTGGCAAGGATATAGGGTAACAGAAACTCTCATTCATTGCTGGTGAGAATGCAAAATGGTGCAGCCACTTTGGAAGACAGTTTGGCAGTTTCTTACAAAACTAAACATACTCTTACCATATGATCCAGCAATCATGGTCCTTGGTATTTACCCAAATGAGCTGAAAAATTATGCCCACACAAAAACCTGCACACAGATGTTGATAGCAGCTTTATTCACAAGTGCGTAAACCTGGAAGCAACCGAGATAGCCTTGTATAGGTGAATGAATAAATAAACTATGGTACATAACAGACAATGGAATATTATTATAGCTATTATAACTAAAGAGAAATGAACTACCAAGCCACGAAAAGACATGCAGGAAACTTGAATGTAGATCTAAGTAAAGAATATAAAAGGAACCCGTATGAAAAGGCTACAGACTGTATGATTCTAACTCTACGACGTTTGGGAAGAGGCAGAGCTGTACAGGACAAAGATCAGTGGTGGGGATGGCGAGTAGGGATGAAGAGGCAGAACACAGAGGACTTTTAGGGCAGTGAAACTGCTCAGTAGGGTACTACAGTCCTAAATTTCGGTAGCTGGGGAGGCTGAGGGAGTGCTGGGTTAGGGAGCATCCGGGACTCTGTGTACTTGCTGCACAGTTTTGTCATGAACCTAAAACTGTTCTATAAAATAAATTCTATGAAAACCAAAAGTCTATAATTTGCCCTCTCCATTTAGCTTCACCTAGCAAAAAAAAAAAAAAAAAAAAAAAAAAAATCTGCCGAAGAAGTGAAGTGACAGGCTATTGTCTCCTGCCACCAGCTTTCAGATAGTCTGTCATCAGAGTCAGCAGCAGGGCTCTCGGCACCGGGCTCCGTAAACTAGTATCAGAAATGGCACTGACTCCCCTCATAGCCCTGTGTACCACCTCCGTGTTTGTGTTTGTGGGTTTCATTTTCATCCTTTCTGAAGCCTTGTTCTGGAGACCTTCTAGTTTATTCTAGTCGATAGCTTTTATTCACCTTATAAAGTGAACCTAAGGCAGAAGTCAATAGGAAGACGTAAACAAAAATATGGAGAGAACTTCTTAGAATTATGTTTTCTGACATCCATTTCAGAAACATGGCATGGTGCCATATTCTAGATGATAAAGTTGCTCCCCACGGGGGATGGGTTAACAATGCTGATATTGTTATACACGTCTCCTGGAACTGAACAATGGAGAAAATGGATGGCAGATGGTGGGAGCCAGGTTTCTCACTGTTGGAGCGGGAGTTTATAGATAAGCAAGGGGAGGAGGCTAGAATGATCCATGTGGTGATGGATTAAAGTTGGAGACATCGGTATGAACTCATGTTTAGCTTAATATAGACATAGATGGCGACATATAGAAATATTTATAGATATGTGTACAAACAGGGGTTAGTGTGCAGAGATAGATTTCCTTGCTCCGTCGGCTTAGACGCAACCAGTAACAATGAGCACGGCTGGTGCCTAGATCCTGATTTCTAGTTCTATTCTCCAATAAAAGGAACCAGAGCTACTTCAGAAAATGCTTCTCTCCAGGACTAGGGACAGAAACATGCAAGATGAGAAGATGAGCCTGGAGCATCCACAGCACCAGAAAGTAAAGTAGTGCTAAAAGGAAAACAAAGAAACAAAATCTCACAATGATGGTTTGCCAAAGGGAAACCATCATTGGTTTCCAATTGAAAGAGATCTCAGTGACCAAAGCTGGAACACTTTGTGCAACAAAATATTTAAATAGCATGGGGTTAAAAAAACAAAGTATAAGATAAATACCCACAAGTCTATATTGTTATAAATAAATGATTCAATAAATAAATAAACGGAGAAGAAGAGATAAATTTCCCACGCAGAAGAATTCCAAATAAATCATTTAAATAATCCAACCTAAATCAGGCTGTGTGCAGCTCCCTGGTGGGGAAAATGTAGTGACTTTCTTCCAAAGAGCAGAGAATGGGAAGGGAGAGAAAATTTTACGGAGGAGAAACCTGACAAAGACCATGTAAGCTGTGCGATCAAGGTCAACATCAACAGTGATAAATTACGTTGATTGTTATGGGCACTTGGTTCAATGTGTTGCGAATCACGTTTTTACTTCTGTGGTAGTCCTTCCCAGAAACCATAACCTCAGGCTAAGCATGAGAAAGACATCAGCCAATTCCTAATTGAGGGACATCCTATAACATAACTGAGCAGTCTCCTCAAAACCTCCAAGGTCATCAAAAACAAGATAAGTCCTACCCCAACCAGGAGGAGCCTAATGAGACAATGAATGATAATGTGATTTCTTGGATGGAATCTTGGAACAGAAAAAGGACATTAAGCAAAAACTAAGAAATCTGGATAAAGTATGGACTTTACTTAATAATAATGCACTGTTGTTGGTTCATTAACAAACATACCATCCTAGAGTAAGATGCTAATAAGAGAAGAAATTGCATGTGGAGTATATGGGAACTTTCTGTACTATCCTTACAATTTTTCTATATGCATAAAACTATTCAAATTCCATCACTTTTTAGAAGATTGTATTTATTTTGAGAGAGAGAGAGAATATGAGCGGGGTAGGGAAGAGGCAGAGGGAGAGAGAGAGAATCTCAAGCAGGTTCCCCACTGAGCACAGAGTTCTATGAGGGGCTCGATCCCACAATTCCCGAGATCATGACTTGAGCTGAAACCAAGAGTTGGACACTCATCCCACTGAGCCCCCCAACTGCCTCAGATTCCATCATTTTTTTTAACTTCGTTTTGGCAAGATTTGCTCTGAGCAAGTTTTAATCTCTCTGAGCCTGTTTCCCCAAGTGATAAATGAGAATAACAATAGAACCTTTGGAATGGGGTTATCGTAATAAAGTGATGTCTATTTAGAGTCCAAGCACTCTGCCTGGAACATACAGAAACACTCAATAAAAGCTATGAGTATTATTATTACTCTCACCCCCATCGAGAACACTTCCCCAGACTGCTGTGACTTTTTACAACCAGTCTCCTCAATTCCAACGGGAGTGCCCCTTTGCCTGGGCCGAGACTCCATTGCAGTAAGGAGTACCCTTAAAAAGTCTTTCAGTGGGGCCCCTGGGTGGCGCAGTTGGTTGAGCGACTGCCTTCGGCTCAGGTCATGATCCCGGAGTCCCGGGATCGAGTCCCACATCGGGCTCCCGGCTCCATGGGGAGTCCGCTTCTCACTCTGACCTTCTCTCTCTCACTCTCTCTCTTTCCTAATAAATAAATAAATAAAATCTTTAAAAAAAAAAAAAAAAGTCTTTCAGTCATGGGGCTTCTTCCCCATATCAAGCTCACTATCTGCTCATCAGTAATCAGCAGTAGCTCCTGGAAGCAATCTGCAGCGAGGACAGAAACGGAAGCAGCAATTATAAACCTGCTCAACAACTTACTCAACCAGGATTCCGACTTCACACCGGGATACATTTATAAGTCATTTCCCCATCTTCACATGTGTTGTCACCTGCCTCACAACATGAATCCTGGGAGAATAAAGTCTTATAGTTCTGAAATTATGTCCCAGGCCCCAAAATAGGAGTCTTCTAATCCTCTGCCTGCTGCCACTGGAGTGAACCAGCATAGCTGCAGGCATCTGAAATCTGAACCAAACTGTGCTGGAGTTTTGCACTGCCTCAAAAATCAGAAAACACGGAAAATATTCTTTCGCCTTGTATAGGTTCCACTATGCATTTAAGCCCTTCTGTGTCTCAAAAATTGGATGACACACAGAATGCAATAATACTAATGCTGCTTTTGCCCTGATAAGCCTTTTTCTGCAGAAGGTCTTAGCACCAGGTGCTGTTTGGTAGATGAAAGAATGAGATCCCTAGAGCCTCACTTAATGAAAGTAGGCATTGCTTTCAGCGTCACTCAATGCCAGGGTCTTGTCTGATCTTAAGAACCGTAGAATTGCCTGAGAGCCTCAGACATCATGGAGTGTGAGTATTTTTAAGCCCTCTCCGTTTATGCTCTGAATTTCTCCCATATCTCATCTGCATGGATGTGATGTTTGTGGACCTTCCCGATTGCCTACGAGAAAGGGAGCAAGTGAAGCTTGGGATGTTCCTTTCTGTTAGTATTAACTCTGTTCCTGGTTGCTTTCAGCCCACGGGTGGGTGGGGGGCAGCACAGGAGCTCCTGGGGTACTGCTCAAACCGTGAGACGCTGCAAGTCCTCCCACAGATACCGATTTCCATCGTGCCTTCCGGAAGTCTCAGCTCTGCACTCTGTCCCCTTCTTCTCACAAGTAAGGGATCCACCTACCAGACAAGAAGCAGACCACAGCCAACGGGAAAGAAATCCCTCCTCAAATCTAGATTCTAGATGTGCTCACCAGACAATATGTTATTCACTGTTCAAGAGACTGTACAGCAGCTCACGGCTCTGCATGGAAATCTCATCTTTTGATTGCCTAATGCACACTCACCTCAAACAAAGAGTGCATTATTTCCCTCAAAATCTTCCCAGGCAGTGCAGGGAAGGGGATAAGACCCCATTTTTTCACCAAGAGGGAACTAAGAACGAATTCTGTGCTTAACGCTGGCAAACTGGATCACTTCCGATATGGACCTGAACTTCCCGATCTTTAAAATCATGATCATGACAGCGGCTACTGTCAAAGCCGGCGGTGAAGACCACACGAGAGGGGACGTGCCCTGCCCACGAGCGTGTGGTCAGTGCCGGCCTTTATAAGATGGAAAGAGACCCCACATCCCATATCCCATCAGGCCAGGCCCAGCTGAGAATAATGCAGAGTCCAAGCCTCCCCAGCTCTCGACCTGGGGAAGAAACATCATCGCCCCGAAGACAGCGCGTTAAGTGCAGAAGGAGTTACCGCGCCGGAAACAAAGGGGCAAAAAGAATTGCATTTATGAACACGTGAGTTTTCAAAAACCTCTCAGCACATCTATGGGACTTTATCTGGAGCCAGTGCCATCTGCTTGCCGGATGTCTCTGACAGAAATGTGTCCATGAATTTGGACCCTTACTTTTTTTCTTCCCCCCTCAGCTGTGCCGAGGAGCCAGATGTTCCTGTGTTTCAGCAGCAACCACATCCATCAACCTCTTTGCGGGACTGGATCCTTCATGCTTGTGCGACTTCGTTTCTCCAGCAGCGGGACTAGTGGGCTTGTTTATCCACTTTTTTTTCCCCCTGATTTTTTTTTTCTTATGTTGCTTCAAATTAAATTAAAAACCAGCACTGTCACTAATTAACCAAGGGTGGCACGTTTGTAAACCTGGATTTGCCGGGTTGCCAGTGGGGAGGAATTCCTCGGCACTCTTTGCCAAAGCCGTGTTTACCAGTCGCCATTGGAGTCCTGGCAAGGCTGCTCGGGTGCTGTCAGAACCTAACGGAGCTGTGTGAACGATGTCCTTCGGAGATGTGAGCTGACTCGCGTTGTTCCCAGACTTAAATACGCTGTGAACTAATTAACACCAGCGTGAGCGTAAACACTCAAATACCGTTACCTTGCGAATAGCAGCACACAAATTTCTATGCATGGGTTTCTGTCTCCTAAAAAGAGAATGATGAGGGTTGTTATCACAGGAAGGGAAAATATTGAGGAAGTAAAGCATTGGCATCTGCGAACTGGCAGTGTCTCATCGCTGCTTCTAACGAGCTTGCAAACACCGGGATGGAGCCATATTACCAGAACCGTGTGTTAAACGTATTTGGCCAGAGAAGAGGTAATTGCAGGTTTGGGGGGCAAGTGTGCCATCAGGAAGGTTCAACAGAGGGGGTTGTTTGAATTCGTGCCGGAAAAAACTCGTTCCTTGCGTCCCCATCCCCCCCGGCCCCCATCTGCCTAAAAGTTCGGCTGGTTATCAGGGTCGCTTGAGCCCGGGGACTCCTGCCCTGCGATGACTTTATTGCTAATGGACACTCTGAGGTCCACACCCTCTGGGCTGCGCAGTAAAGGAAAGAGTGCACGCTTCTCTGCTCCTCGATCAGAAGTGACCCTGACACTGGGAATCTGAGATGCCACATGCCCAGAGGGAGTGAAGTTGGAGAGAACGTAGACCAGGTACATGGAAAAGATGCTGATTTTATACATTCCAAGGGAAATGTGAATCAGTTTTTTTTCCTTAAAAGCTTGGCTTTAATATAGGAACGCAGACCCAAAAGTCACTGTTATACACATACTTGGTACCAGCACTGCCCAGTAGAACTTTCTGGAACCCTGGGAATGTTTTCTGCCTCATACGGTAGCCTCTGGGCACCTTGTGGCTGTTGTGCACTTGAAGTGAGCCTCAGAAGACCGAGAAACTGAATATTTAATTGGTCATTTGATTTTATTTTTTATTTTTTATTTTATTTATTTGTTTTGGTCATTTGATTTTATTAAGGAATGATGAATTTAAATGTGAAGAGTCACACGTTAACTGTTTTGGGCAGCCCAGCAGCTCTACGGCATACGACCTGTGGCACTGTTTTTCCATGTTTGCACACCTTTGTCACATGTAGGGTAATGAACGGGGGATGGCCGATTCTCGGATCTATTTCCTCTTCTGTCTACTGTAGTTTTGGTTGGAGCTCCTGAAGAAAATCTAGCCATTCCCCGATATGTATTCCAAAAGGGAAAAATATGCTCAAGAAGATTTAATAAAATCAACATTTTTTTACTGCCTCATTGAAGACATTTTTAAATGAAATTAGCGTAAAAAAAATACTTGGTACCGTTGCTGAGATTCAAGCAGTTTTATCCACTGATGCTTTTGTACCAATAGTATAAATGTCTAAACCATGAGTACAAATAAATAAAATCTAAGCATTATTTTATAAATAATTTAGACATTTCAACCCCCTGAAATGCTATCGGGGACCTCTAGAATTCTACAGACCATGCCTTTAAGAGGTCTGTCTTCCCCACACTGCACACCCCTCCCTTCCACTGAATCTCACACACACACACACACACACACACACACACATACATACACCTTTTATCTAACAGAAAAGCCCAGCTTTATTTTGAGACACCTTGGAACCTACCAGTAGTAAGGATTTCACCTTCTTCCCCAAGCACTTACATTATATTTTCCAACAAACATAATTTCCACCTTAAGATGGATTCTGGTGCCATTTGTAGGAATTGTTACATTCCTGGTTTCTCTCTCCCATCTGAACGAACCTATAAATTCTTCATTCATCTCTAAGCTCAGCATCTTCAACCTGGCTTCTAGGAAGCTCCCCCAGGGTACTGACCTCCAAATGATTATCTCTTTCTTTGACTCTCTGGTTATCTGCTTCTGCCATTAGGCTGTGAGTTCCTTGCAAGAAAATAGCCTTTACTTCAGAAATGTTAACTGGATGAAAGTTAGGTGATACCCACATCTCTTCCCCCCTGATTTGCTTCTCTTCTCTTTTGCCGTATCACAAGATCTAGCCCGTTCTTAGAGTGAATAAATGCATGGCTCCAAGCCATTTGGGTAAACGACTGCCTGGTAATTATGAGTAGAATATGTCTAATCGGGATTTGTAATTGAAGAAAAGAGTCACGGCCTTGTTTAGCTTTCCAGTACTTAATGTAAGATTTAGCTGAAATGGGCTCTACCCATATCATATGGTAGTGTGAATAATGTATTTTACGAAATCGCCAGAAACTTTAGAAGGATTCTCCACAACTGGGATCTATTTATAATTTAAGAGAGCTTCAGATGTTCTCCCTGCCCTGGATTTCATCGAGCTAAAACTTACAGAGCCAAACATCGTAGAGCCCACTCTTGGCAGAGGACCCACAGCCTCACATTTTGCGGGGATTCGGCATACCATCTTTTAGTTACCCGGTTTATTTCTGGACTGGGTACTGACTGTCTAAATTCTTTAAGGCCCCATAGCAAAACGGTCTCCAAGGGATTGTAACACATTCTGAATTTGAGTTGCAAGGGAGGCTGGAGACGATTACTTTCGGCAGGAGCCCAGAACAACTGCACTAAAAGAGTGTTACTCTCTCACATAAATGTATTTTCCTAACAATCACTATGAAGAAATTCCATAATATCTGATTAGGATGTGTTAAGCTATTGATATGAAAGTCTCATATTTTAAAGGAAACATAGAGTGTAGTAGTATAAGAAAATAGACTGGAAATTAAATGATCTCTCTTTTGGGGTGCCCGGGTGGCTCAGTCTTTAAGCGTCTGCCTTCGGCTCAGGTCATAATCCCAGGGTCCTCGGATCGAGCCCCGCATCCAGCTCCTTGCTTGGCGGGAAGCCTGCTTCTCCCTCTCCCACTTTCACTGCTTGTGTCCCTCTTTCACTGTCTCCATCAAATAAATAAATAAAATCTTAAAAAAATCTTTTATTCTTGGTTTTGCCACTGTCTACAGTGCCCCCTGTTATCTGCAGGGGATACATTCCAAGACCCCCAGTGGACCCGAAACTGGGATAGTTCCAAACCCTATAGATACTATGTTTTTTCCTATGCATATATCCTTATGATAAAGTTTATGTATCAGTCACAGTAAGAGATGAACAACAATGACTTATAATAGAGTAGTTATAATAATATACTGTAATAAATGTTACTGTAGATCTTAGCAATCTCAACATATTTTTTTTTCTTTATTGAGAACACTTACCTTTTCACTTATCAGAGGCATATCCAAATTGCCAGCATCACTGCTCTTGTTCTCTGGGGTCATTATTAAGTAAAATAAGGCTTCCTGGAGCATAAGCATTGTGATCCTGGGACAGCCGGCTCCTGTTTCTAAGGGGTGGAATCGGATACAACGGAGAGATGCCAAAGGGATGATTCCGGTCCTGGTCAGGATACATCTGGACAGTGTGAGATACCCTTACGCTGCTCAGAATGTGCAATTTGAAATTTATGACTTGTTTATTTCCAGAATTTTCCATTTAATAGTTTCGGACTGTGGGTGACCACGGGTAACTGAAATCGTACAAAGTGAAAGCATGAGTAAGGGAGACGACAGTAGTCATAGGAACTTGGACAAGTAATTGAATTTCTCTGGATTTCGGTCTCTTCACGTGACATAAATCACATCTTCCATCTTTGGATTCTTTAAGTCCATATAATCCTTTGCTTTCTTTCTCTGAGGCACCCTCTCACACCTCTTAGAGTTTGCCTTTTACAAATATATATTAAAAATGAAACCAACTTTTCATTTTGCTTGGAAACTACTTACTAATGGAGAGATTATGAGATGCAAGCGGGAGTTTCACAGTATATACGACTTTGTTGCCAAGTGTACTACGCCAAGTGCAGGATTAGAAACCTGGGCTCGGAGACTCTTCATTTTCCACCCAATGGAATAACTTGTTTTGTCTAACCCCTCGGTAATATCTAGAGACCGTGACATCTATTTTACAAATACATAAAGATGAAAATTACTTCTAGGTTTTCTGGTTTGCCAATAGCACTGATGATTTGCAAATAGAGATTCAAAAATTCATAGACTTGATTAAACTGTTACATAGCAGATACAAGATGTACCTGAACCCATTATTTTCCAAATTCTTTATTTAATCGGCACACAGTGAACGCCCATTCATCTTGGTTAAAGTCCTCGGGCAAAGGTGCTCATATTCACGAGCACCTCACAGAGTGCTGGCACTCTAACTAGCATCATTGGGAAAGATGCACCACACGTGTTCCCCTAAACAGAATATGGTTGGAGCCTTGGTGAAACCTTTCCATCTGCGGTGAGGATGTGTTTTGTGCCATCAGTTTAACATACCTGTGCCCACCTTCATGCTCACTGTGCCATGTGATCAGACACTCATTGTGCGGGTGAGGGAGGGGCCGTCATTAGTCTTAGACCATATGGTGACGGACACTGCAGCGAGTCAGCATGCCAACTTGGTTTGGTAAGACTTTGAGGAGAAGAGTCCTATGATTCTAAACACGGAGCGAGTTCAGAGAAGAGAGACTCCTGTCCAGGAAGCCATAGGTCATAAGAATCAGCCAGTGTTGGGTGCCTGGGTGGCTCAGTTGGTTGAGCGGCTGCCTTCGGCTCAGGTCATGATTGTTGAGTTCCGGGATCAAGTCCCACATCGGGCTCCCACCTCCATGGGGGGTCTGCTTCTTCCTCTGACCTTCCCTCCTCTCGTGCTCTCTCTCACTTTCTCTGTCTCTCAAGTGGATAAATAAAATCTTTTTTTTAAAAAAAAAAAAAGAATCAGCCAGTGTCTCTTAGAGGTGATGGAAACTGTCTTGTCAGTGAAGGAGGCTAGGTTGGTGGTGTGAGTTTCCTATTGGGGCTGCTCATGGCTTTAAAAAAATGCAATGGTAGCTATGCAATTTTTAGAAATTAAATTTACATTTCCTTATGAACCTTCTGTGAAATGTGTTTTACTAAATAGATATGATTTTTGTCCTCCTCTGACAACTCCAGTTTATTACTTGCTGAATTAGAGGATTATAGTTCCAGATTCCCTTACAGTGAGCAGTATGATGGGTCACAGTAAATTTAACATGGTCCCGTTAAACGTGGCTAGCTTGCAAGTCTGAGCTAACTGAGGAAGAGCTGTGTGTAAGAATAGTAAGTCAAAATAACATCGGAGTCACTTCAAACTGTTTATGAAATTCAAGTTCAGAACGAGTAGTTCAGGATACGAATACTGTTAGCTTCGCACCTGCTTTCCTTCTCAGCTCTGTCTTCAGTGACATCGCGCAAAACAACGAAAAGGGCAATTCCATTTCCATAGGTTACATTCACCTTGCAGAATTTAAGAAAAAAAAAAAAAGAAATAAAGAATGAAAAGAATAAAGGGAAAAAAAACCAAGCCATCTTGGTTTGGTTTGGGCTGAGGAAATAAATAAGCACAAGATAAAAATCACAGTAGAAGTGAGTGTCATTGAAATAAAGTGACTTTTTTTTTTAATCATGAGGCTATTTTCAGTTAAGTTCACTCTAATTCTTATCTTCATTCATCCTACAGGTTGTAGATAATGCATGACCATATTAAAATTCTCTTCTGGATCTGAATCTCCCTATCTCTGGTAGACAAGCTGGGTCCTTGACAGCTTGATTGTATGCGTGTTGTTTTTTAAGAGACAACAACATAAAACCTTTAAAGTTGGAATCTCCTGATTATTTCAGGCCAAGTTCTATAGACGGCACCGATCTTGCACAGCAGTTTTACAGAGCAGCAATAATCGAATGAAATAATTTGGAGTGAATTAGCAGAATTAAGGGAATAGGTAATCTGGATTTTTTTTTTTTAAGATTTTATTTAGTTGTTTGAGAGACAGAGAGATAGCGAGAGAGAGAGCAGGGGCAGGGGGAGAAGCAGGCTCCCCGCCGAGCAGGGAGCCCGACGCGGGGCTCGATCCCAGGACCCTGAAATCATGACCTGAGCTGAAGGCAGATGCTTAACCGATTGAGCCACCCAGGTGATGTGGATGTTTTAAAAAAATAAAATGTTTACTAATATACATACAGAAAAGTAAAAACCAAAAAATAAAACGCTAACTGCTCAGTCTGGTGACCATGCACAAGATGAACACAGCCCCATCACCATCAACCAGATCAAGAAGCAGAACATGAACCCGCGCCCGAGCCCCGTGCCCGGCCCACGCGTTCCGTCTTCCCCAAAGTAATCACTGGCACGGCTTCTCCCGCCGTGGTTCGGGTTCGCCAGCGTTGGAAAGTGATAGAGACAGAATTATACAGCGTGTCGTCTTTTGTGTCTGGCTTCTTTCTGCTCTGTGTGTTTGCAGAGGCCCATTGATAGGCCTATAGTGTACCGAGCGGCCGCGAACATTTGGCTCTCACGAATACACAAATAGCGCCGTGGCCAACATTGTCTTGTCACGAATGCAGAGGCGTTTCTGTTGAGCACATACTGAGGGGTCATACAGTGGGTGTGTTGTATGCACTTGGAGATACTGCCCAATTCTTTCTCAAAGTGGCTTTATCAAGTCGCACACCCGTCTGAAGTGTGGGAAGCTTCCAGTTGTCCCACGTCCCCACAATCCCTTGGCATCGTCAGTCTTTGTTATTTTAGCCATTGGATGGGTGTATAGGGCTTTCACATTTTAGCTTTAATTAGAATTTCCTTGACAACTAATGAAGGTGGACACTTTTCATACATCTATAGGCCATTTGGATGTGTTCTTCAGAAGTGCCTGTTAAACTCCTTAGCTCATTTTTCTACTGACATGTCTTTTCATTATTAACATGCAGGAGTTCTCCATGTATGTCCAGTAGAAGTCTTCTATTATATATATGCATTGTCACTGGAGTCCCCCTCTCTGTACCTTGCCCTGTTACTCTCCTAATGGTTCTTTAATGAACATATGTTTTAATATCAATTTTTTTCCATTTTACCAGAATTTTCCTTATTATTGGTGCTTTTTGAGTCTCGTTTGAGAAATCATTTCTGGGTGCTGGGTATTAAGGAGGGCACGTGTTGGGATGAGCACGGGGTGTTCCTTGCAACCGCTGAATCATTGAACACTACAACAAAAACTTAGGATGTATTCTATGATGGCTAACTTAACATAATAAAAGAAAGAATCATTTCCTGTGCAAATTGCATGGAAATATTTGGTTACCTTCTAGAAGCCCCAGGATTCTTACTTTTTTTATTTAGATCTGTACACCACCTTGAATGTTAAATTATATTGATTTTCCCTCTAGAAATATACACCTCACCCAACACCATTCATTAAAAATACAATCCCTAAAAAAAAACGAAAAAAAATACGATCCCTTCCCTAACTGCACTGCGGTGACACCTCTGTTATATTTCAGGAGACTGGCGGTTTGTGGGTCGATTTCTGGATTCTCTGTTCTGTTCCATTGGTCTCTTTGTCATGAAGCCGACCCCTCCCTGTCTTAATGACACAGCGGTACAACAGGTCGTGGGATCCGGTAGCGTGAATCCTCTGACTTTTTGTTTCAAGGTAGCATTTCATTTACATCTATGTTTTCGAATAAACTTGACAACCCGGCCGCAGAAAACATTGTGCGAACGTGGAATCTGCTTTTGTGTATTTCCATATCCTCTAGTTTCTGTCAACAGTGTTTCTAGATTTTAGTGCAGAGGTCTTGCACATCTGCCGGAGAGGCACTTGACAATTTTTGAGCTGTCGCAAATGTCATCTATTATCTTTAAATTTAAGTTTTGTAATGATTTCTTTCATTTGATCCATTTTGCCCATATCTTATCACTGAACAATTTAGTCTACTATAAAATACTCTATCTTAATTGAAAGTGGAAAGTGAGGGGCACCGGGGGGGGCTCCGTGTGTTGAGCATCTGTCTCTTGATTTCAGCTCAGATCCTGATCTCAGGGTCGTGAGATCGAGCCCCACATTGGGCTCTGTGCTCACCGGGAAGTCTGCTGGAGATTCTCCCTCTCCCTCCACCCCTCCCTGTTTTCTCTCTCTCTCATTCCTGCAAATAAATAAATAAATAAATAAATAAATAAGTCTTTTTAAAAAAAGTGGAAATTGAGACCTACTTAGATTACAACTATTTTGTCAACAGGATAATCTCTGTACATATGAAAAGAGAAACCTGCTTTGCAGAGACACTAACTATATTTGCCCCATAGTGATCGCAAAGGTAATGAGAGAGAAGGTGAGGATTTTTTGCTCGGTTCTGAGCTTCTCTCTTACCAGGAGACTGTGTGCCAATCTCAGCATAACTCGAGGTGAAGAGTTAAGTGGACTAAATCAGTGGCTACGAGGAAGGTACGAGAAGTGGGCACGTAACTACCCCACCGTGCAAAACTCCCTCAGTGTAAATGAGCCAAACCGCTAGTTGTTTGTCTACGGCTCTGTCATTATCTCGTGCTCCTCCGCCTCCAGTAGGGCTGGCAGATTCATGTGCGGTCGTGCGAGGTGAGGTGCCGTGTCTCTCCTAAGTCATTCGTGTCAGTTGCGGAACTAACTGGTTAGAGGTAAGAACTGGAGAAGAATTGTGCCCTCCCTGTTTGACAGTGATCAGAATAGGGTGGTGAAGTGTGGGGAACCAAGAAAAATGGAGGGAACACAACAGAGAGTCGTAAAGAATAAAAAGTTGTGCGCTGGGTGGTTGATTCCATCTGTCTCGTAGCTTGATGAGTTAAGTCCCACATTTCGAAAATGGGAATCTTATGACTCTTTTTCTTCCTGGTGAATGCATGTGGAAAATCTGTATAACACAACCGGTAAAATAAACTCTAGCAAGGGAACAATCTTCTTTAAGCCTAGAAAAAGTAAATTTAATACATAAATAAAATTTCCACACACTTTTACATTTACTTCTAACAGTAAAAGCAAATGTATGAGTTGTAGAGAACCGGGTAATATTCATCTTATCGGGAAACTGAGAGTCAAGGAAACTAGTGACTGATGCCTTCATAAAGAGCTGGATTGCAGGACTTTTGAATCTTGCTGTAGAACTCTTTCATTAAAACTATTTGGATATTTTAATTTTATTCCTCCAAGAAATGCCTCTTGGCATCCAAAGTATAGAAGTAGTGACTTAGAACGTTTCTGAAATGCATCCAGTGTCTACTCTTCTTCTTACATGGTGAACACTTGTCTACTTTTGAGTATTTCACCATTTCCAGGAACTGCCTTTGGGTAGTATCTTTCCTAGGCCTTGCATTTTGGCTTTTGCTCTATCTCAGGGTGCTGAAGGATGGAACAGTAACCCAACTACACAGAAGACAGAATGGGGCCCCTTTTTGACAATGGAGCATAATCAGTAATGTAAGCAAAGTGACTAATTAGATCCAAAGCAACATTTATTTATTTATTTGTTTGTTTATTTATCATATAATGTATTATTTGCCCCAGGGTACATGTCTGTGAATCATCAGGCTTACACATTTCACAGCATTTGCCATAGCACATACCAATGTCCATAACCCTATCCTCCCTACCTCCCAGCCACCCTTAGTTTGTTTCATGAGTTTAGGAGTCTCCTATGGTTTGTCTCCTTCCCCATCCCATCTTGTTTCATTTCTCTTCCCCACCCTCCATGACCCCCTGCCCTGCCTCTCAAATT